>WEIV01027835.1:37897-175910 GCA_013390005.1 Calyptomena viridis | reverse complement strand
AGTTCACTTTTTCTATTGTTTTCCTCTAATCTAAGTCTAAATTCTTAAAGAAAAAAGTCATGTTGTCAATACACTGCCCTCCTGCTTTGTAAGTGCTCAAGGTACAGACAATCCTTTGGTTTGTTTGTAAGACTCCTCATGTAATCTCTACTAAAGAAATCAAATTTATGATTACTTAAAACTGTATCATAATGTCAATAATATTTAATGGCAGCAAAGGAAAAAAAAATGTAAATTTATGGAGGCTGACAATATCAGCAGGTTCCAAAGAGGATCAGACAAACCCATGGACAGCAAGTCTGTAACCAGATACTAAAAGAACTGGGCAGGAATTAATCCTCCAGCATTTCTAACCCCAAAATTCTGGATGCTGGAGGAGAAAAAGGGACAAGAGTTGCATCCTTTCCCTGAAGAACATCTCATTTTCCTAGTGGCAAGACAGAATACTGGGCTCAATGGACCATTAGTCTGAGGCAATAGGGCATTTCTTATGTTCTAGTGGAAAACCTCATTTATCCCTTCTAAAAGCCAATTAAACACCATAAAAGACAGATATTATTATCAAGTTAGGACAATCTGTAAATGGAGATTCAAAGTTAGTAGCAGTTAGAGAAATGTAACTCATGTTAATTGAATACTAATTATATGTGCAATTATTTTGGATCACACTGAGCAGTAAGACAGTGAGTTAGAATTAAGTGTTCAGTGGAAGTCCATCATCTGAAAATTCAAACAAAGTGAAAGGACTGGTTTCCCCTGTATCATTTTACATTTATTTTTCCTCAGTTTTTCCTGTTGCATAATTCAAGTTCCTGTAGAAAACTTCCCTCCCATAATCTGTATTTCAAGGGCTATTACAGTGAACTGGTCCCTTTTTTTGCCTTGTAGGGTTGCAATGCAGAAAACATTCCTGATGTGGGAAATTCCTGAGGCATATGGGGAAATGGGATTTATAACATCCTACTTCAGCTGCTGTTTCACAGAACTACCTGAAATACATCCTAAAGTTCCCAACTCATCCTTCACAAAGGGTCAAAATGCTGTAATTTCCAGGGTTGTGCAGAGCTTCATCAAGGGCCACTGAAGTGCAAAGCACCACGAGCCTTAGAAGAGCAACTGGGATCCTGGAGGAGCAGAGCAACACAATTTCAATTCCATTACATGAATCTAAGCAACCAATTTTGTGAAAATCACCTACAAAAGGTAAAATACTGATTTACGCAGTAAATAATGAAATCTTAAAATCCATGCACTGCAAATGAGAAAAAAAAGAAAAGAGAAAGAAATATGGAAAGAGTGAAGGAAAGGAAAAAACCACAATTGTCCCTGGAAAGTTCATCATATTTCTACTGTTTATTACTTTTTTTTAATCTGTAACATTTCATTGAAGATGGTTTAAAGGACAGTATTTTTCAGCTTTGTTTTAACTAAATTTCTATGCCTGAAAATCTGAATGGGATTTCACCTGGGAAAATATTATGCTTTACACATTTTACTGCTATTCATGCTAATTTTTTTCTTATTTTTAAATGGAAAAAATATCAGGTCAATCTGTAACACAGCTACCCTGGAATTAATGCTGCATTTGCCAATTTAGCAACTTATTCACAGGTTTCATTGATCTGTCTTTGTGTCTGTGAAAAAAAACAAAAAGAAAAGATGTAAAGGCTTTATTAACAAAAAGTCTTTAGATCATGGAATATGGCATTAAGAAAAGAAAATAGTTACCTAAGTGTTTAATGCTACAGAGGAAACCAGAGAATGCAAACAAGAAAGATGCTTCAGAGGGGTATTAATGCCAAACATTTCAGACATCTGCAAACAGTTGCTTCCTCATTTCTGCTTCACCAGTAAAGCAACAGCAGAAATAATAAATCCAATAATATATTTTCAGGAGTCATGTTGTCCAGTTGGTCAGAAGAAAACCTCCCTAAGCAGCCAAAAATGAACGTGATCACCATTTCCTCTCCTGGCTCCCATCACCTTAGAGCTGGACCAAGGAGATTCATAAGGAGAAAATGTACCTGGTACAGCCCTGCTCCAGCAGCAAAGAAAATACAGTGACAGCAACATGTGCTTTGTGCCCAAGAGCAGCTGTTCAGGCAAGTGCCAACCTCAGGAAAGGGAGTCAGAAAAAGAGGAGAGAAAAATTACTCCAGTTTTTCCACTATTTCCAAAGTCTATCTTATTACCTGCATCTGCATAGACAGAAACAAAGCTCAGGCAGAAACAAATCAGTAAATGACACTCCAAAGAATTAAAGTAGGATGAATTTACCACTTCTTGTTGCTACAGTGCCAACAGAGCCATTCAGCTCCTGTGCCCAGGACTGATGTCCCCTAATGAGATTGCCATTGGAGTCATTCTTTTTGTTTCCTGAAGGACTGGAATTACAGCAGTCACCTAAACCCTTGAAAGATTTGTTAAAAACTAACATTTGCAGATAAGAAGCCATCAGCTGGATCCTTTAACACACTTAAAATCGATTACCAGGTAAGACTTCTATTTAATCCATACCATTGTGTGGGTTCTACCTGTGCACATCCATCCATCCACCTCCTCAGGATTTGTTCTAAATACAGAACACTCCTGTCTATTCTAAATAAGCACCCAACAATAGGCCCATACTTGATTTAGTTTGTATTTGCTCCTGCTAAAATTTCAAGCTTTTGCATCGTCCTCCACCTTGAAATGGAGTCAGTTTTTAGTTCAGCCTGGAATGTCTCCTCCACCAGAGCCCCCAGTTTGCAGTGGCACATCAGGGAGGGCTGTGGCAGCCTCTGAGTCTCAGACCATTTTTATTAACAGCTGAAATCCAGCAAAGTAGGTCAGCAGCCTCCCCCCCCAAGGTTTAGCAGCAAACTCCCCAAGTGAGAGCTCCACCACCACATCAAAGCCACACCTAAGACTGACACAACTCGAGGATCCCTCTAGGATGTGCTTCCTTCCCAAAAGCTCTTGTTAGGTTCCACAGGAGCTCAAAGCCTGCACAAATGAAACAGCAACGTTTCCTTGTTGTTGTACTTTACAGCTCCCTGAAATGCACTGTTATTCTCTCCAAAGACTGTAATTGAAAGTTATAAGTCATAAAAACTGATTTATTCTTGCTGAAGGACTATTTAAAATGATCTGAACTAACTGAAATTTAAAGTTTAAAAACCACATCAATAGTTCTATCCTCAACATTTATTTAAAAGGGGTTTCGAATGGAGCAATATGATATAATTTAAAAATGAATTCAACAGTTGTTTTTACTCCCTCAGAGAGCAGTTATTGCCTGTCATATAATTAAGTGACTGTGCCAGTGACAGAATACACAGAGCAGCAGGGAGCACAGGAAAATACTGAAGCTTCTTGTAGTCCATGAGCTTTCAGCTCATCACAGTGAGAACAACCTAATATATTAGAGAGAGGAAGAATTAAAAGAGATGATCACAAAAAACAAGAAATCACCATGGAAACACTATCAGTATCTTTCACTCTGGGTGTGATCAATCCAGATGATGCTCAGCAAATTTTATGACACGTTACAGAACATACTGTAACACTTTATTTCACATAAATATTTATTTAAACTCAGTAAGTCAACTAAAAGTAATAATATACCTTGAATAGCTACACTGAATGAATGAAAGATATTCATGTAGCTTCATTCCTCACTCAAGACTGTAGGAGCAAGAATCCATCTACTCTGTTTAAATCAGACTAATGTGTATGTGCAACTGTAGACACTGTTGACATTTTTTTGTACTTAATTATGAGACCCCCTATGAAAAATAAAAAGGAATAGGAGGTTCTTCTCTAGACAGGAAGAAAGTGAATAGGAAATTTTAATTATTGAATTTGGCTTCTGAAACAGATGTTCTTATAAGTTATCATTCTAAATATCTAAAACAAGAGATGTTTAACCTTGCAACTACAAATCCAAAAGTTTTCCCCATGAGATACAGAATTGGCTTTAGCACACTGTATTTTGGACACCACAGCAGCCAGTAACACTTCCAAGAATATTTATAAGCCTGTCTCATCTCTACTGTCACTGATCTGGTGACACAATATTCTCTTCCTAAGCAATGCCATCAGAGATCACTGTCTGTGCTCAGAATAAAACTGCAAATTCGTCACACTGAAATGTGCTGGCCAAAAATATTTTCATCTGCGATTTTCTGAAAACACCTTGCAAAACAAAACATCTTAAGAAACAAAATCCTTCTGGGAAAAAAACAAAAAAAAAGATCTTTTTGAAGATTTGGGTATTATTCCATTAAGTTTCTAAAGACATCCAGGTCAGAACGACAGCACTGCCTGTTCCCTTCCTTTCTGGTCATTTCATTGAGTTAAATTCCTTAAGGCCAGGACAAGTTTCTTCCTCCGGTGGAGGACACTTCTTGAACAAGAGGTGATCCCAGTACAACCAGTCCATCAATGTGCCTGAGCTCCCAACAGCCCCATGAGCACAGGACAGGGAACACAGTCAATGCCCACGGCCCTGTGGATCCACAGGGGAGCCTGGGGCAGGTGAGAGGCAGCTCCAGGTTCTTCTCACTGTCAAAGGGGTGACTATTGCATTATTTACTCCTATATTCTGGAATTACATTCAATGATTTTTTTTTAATCTGTTTTTTGAAAATTCTGAAGAAGTTGTGCAAAAAAAAATCCCTTCGGAAGCTTCGACTCAAAGGGCAGAAGCTAAAATTGAAACCCCAGCACAAAAGTTGCTGTGTGAGCCAAGTTAATACCACACTAAAACTGCTTTTCAAAGGCAAAGCAATTCTTGCTGGCCTTGCCAGGGGAGATAAGCACAGGCACAGAATCCTAAACCCTGCCACCAACCTAACGGGGCCACCAAAGCCATTGGCACTCTCTGCATGGGGCCACATCCTGCTGGGGAGGGAGCTGAAAATAACAATATCTTTGGAAGAAACATATGGTTTATGACAGAAGTTAAGGTGTCTCCTCAGAGGAGCTGCTGTTACATCACCTGTGATGAATTCCACCCTTCAGAACCCCCAACTAACGAGCAAATTTGGGTGCTGTGACTCTTATTGCTGCAATGCCCTACACAGGAGAACATTTTTCTGGAAGCTTCCTATTAGCACAGCATTTTTCTCGGGGATTTTTTTGTACCATTGATTAAAGATAATCATGAGACGAAAACTATGGCTACTAATTGTTGAAGTTGTATGGGAATATATTGAGATGATTATCGACTTAATGAAGCTGGCATTGAAATGCATTTTGCTGATCTGCTTACTCTGTGTACTGTCTCCTAACTGGATAATACACTGTGATTTACTCAGCCTCAGTAAATAACAGACTGATCTCTCTTGTTTGCAAATGACAGCAAACATAGTTCCAGGAAAAATCATAAAACAAACAAGCACAACATGCAATGCAAGTATCAACCATTTCAGTCTCCATGAAAATAAGCTGCATAGAGAAATGCTTGTTTCAACAACCTTCAACTTGATGCCAGTTTGTAATTACAAATCTCAGGCTGAACTATTTACTGATCAAAAATAACACTGGGTGAAAATCTTATATCAATGTCTTTTTTCAAGTGCAAGTCTACACAGACTGATTACCAAAGCTAAGTTTCCTTCTGAGGAGGGAAAACTAAAGTCATGAGTTAAAACAGTCCACCCTCCCTCTAATTTCAGTCAAGGTTATTAACCCTGAACTAGTTTTTTAATGCATTTTTTCTTGATTTGCTTTTATCTACTCTGTGTATTGAGAATAACCTGTTTTCCACTGAATGAGCACAGAACTAGTTGGGTTTGACTTCCTTCCCCAGTTTACCATGATATTCAAAATTCTGTCTGTGAACATTCCCTCTTTTATTTCATGTGTATAATCCAGCTTCACTTCTCATCTTCCTAACAGAAATCCTCCTTTCCAGGCTGTGGAAATTCAGCAATATACACCTCAAACCACTCCTGATCTCTTGATGGAGATCTCTCCCTGGTTTTGTTTTCCCCTTCCTCAAAACTCACTTTTGAGGGGAAGAAGTTTCTATTGTGTAACATGTTAACTTAATTTCAGGAAATATCAAGAGAGGTGGGAAACTCTGGGTAGCCAAAAAGCACTTCATTTAAAATAAAAATGCAAGGGAGCAAAGCTCACTTCTCCTAATCTTATTTTTTTTTTAAATAGCTCACAATTATTGCTTGTAATCTTACCATAGATGACTTTTTCCCTCAAAGAGGGAAGCCCCAGTTCTAGGCTGCTGTTACAGGGTTCCTAGTGAGAAGATTTAGATTCATCAGGGAGCTGTGATCTGATCTCATGATCCAACTGACCAGGGCTAGTTGTTCTTTAAACATACTAAATATAGCACATAACACCCTGGTGGGACAAATGATCTGTCAGTAACAAACACACGATCTAGAAAATTAATGTTCTCAATTTGTACAGTGTATTCAGGAGAAATTAACTCTTGAGTTCCACAGATGATCCATCTGTAGCGATTCTTGGCATAAATTTAAAATTAATTATGTTTTAAACGCTGTACACATATTAACTAATTAATCTCACAAAACATGAAATAGATTTGTAGGCATTAGCATATGCCCTGAAGCATGAGATTTCATTACCTTTACCATTATTCCAACTTTCACAAGGATAACTGTTGACAGTAACACAGAACAATCCAAAGGATAAGGAGGTGGTTCCCTGCACCTGGAGCATTTGATCTGAAAATCTCCCAGGAGTTGCAATATTCCTTAGTTTGAGTGCAAACAACAAATGAGCATTTATGTAAATTACTGAACTCATCACTGACACAACTAATGGTAAAAAACCCCCAAACCAACCAAACCCAAACCCCAGACATTCCCTGTGCTCAATAAAGTCTTTCTAATGCCACTGCAGCAAAAGTGTCTGTTCATTACAACATTTAGTTAGAAATGTTACCTAGAAAATACAGATGTGTGGTCCCGGTCTCTCAAATCTCAGATCACCCTACACAGAAGAAATTAGGGAAATAAAACTCCTAAATGTAGCAGCAGTGGCCTGAATTTTATGAACTTTTAAATCTAATTTCAGTTCTAAGCTGTTCATATTGGTAACACAATTATTTTCATCTTGGAACCTTGAGGGGAAGTTGAGAGATTTGTAAAAATGTAAAAGACCCTCAAAATTTATAATGTGCTATTGAGAGTAAAGTCAAGTGACTGTGTCATAAATGCATTTAAACCCAAATGTGTTGCTTTTCTTTACTGCTCAGCAACTCTTTCAAAGAGCAAAAAGGTTATCTTGCAAAAACTGTTTATTCAATTAAACAATGCTTAATTAAAATACGGTCTTTTAATCTTCAGAGATCAGATCTTATAAATATTTATGCAAATAAATGCAGTAAGTTCACCACATGTTTAAGGAGAAGAATGTGGTTTAGCACTGATCCATTAAAACAACATGCAAGGATCATGCTTGTAGTACAACAGGCAAAATGGTTCAAGGACTTATTAAGTGCCACCTATCCCAAGAATATACAAAAACTTCCCTGAGAATCAGAATTTTCACAATAGTTAAAAAATTAAACTCACTTACACACTGATTTTGCTCATTTATACCAACAAAGCAGTGGATGAAAGAGAACTACATGGTACTACGTTGGAACTAATCAAAAACTCTAATCAGGTGGATTAAAAAACCCACATTTTCACAGAATAAGATGCAGAACGAGATGGATTAGGAGTTTGACTAATTTTGAGGTAAAAATGAACATCACACACAACTAGTTCCGAGTCTGGCAGAGTTAATTCTGGACAATTCTGGTCTTTATAACTGGCTGATGTTGAAAGATTAACCTGTGACAGGCAATGCACAAAGAATTTACTTTGTTTATTTACTCCCAACAACTGCCCAAGGCTGAAAGGAAAACCACACTTTAACTAGTGTAAAACACTACAGGCTTTTGGAAAGAACAACATAAACCACTCAATTTGGGACAATTCTGATTTACATCAGTAGGCAACTAAATCTTTGTTCTGAGTTATTCTAGAAAGTTATTTCCCCTCCCTTTGTCTCTCTGTATTGATGCAGAACAAATGCAGTTAAAATGCAGTTAAAAATGCAGTTTAAAATGCAGTTAAAATGCCCCTGAGCCCAAGGAGTGACTCAGAGCTGAGTCCTTCACTTCCATGGGCTGGGGAGGCCACATTTCACTGCTCTGCTGCTGCTCTTTCCCCACCTGAGCAAAGTACAAGGTGTGCACAGCTCCCCTCCACCTCCTGGCTGGCACAGCACAGGCTAAAATACTCTTTCAAAGATTAAAGTACAAAGAGCTTTTTAAGTGTGACTATATTAAAGGAATAAGAACTGTTGGAACAGAAAGTAAAAGTGAGAGGGTGCCCCTTCAAAGCTCACTCAATGCACTACACTTAAAAATGTAAATTTAAAAACCTTATTAAAATACTAGATTTTATATTAGCATTTATAAAGCACGAGCTCACAGTCCTTTTCATAATTCTGGTAAATCCCTTCTGCAGTTTAATGAAAGAAGATATTCAGCATTTGCATCTGAGTAACAACCCAATGGATTCTTTTTTTTTTTAAGGTCTGCATATGAGTAAAAACTGCAAACCCTATGAAAAGTACTTTGATGTTATACAAAGGAAGGCTTTATTACTATGTTATTTCAGAGGTGTAAATTAAGTCCTAGGAAATTAAAAACTTGAAATGATTAGCAAATCACCTGGCAGTTAGCTGGGTACCTTGGCTCTGCTGCTACACTGTTTGACCATCTCACATCATGCAAATGCTCTTTACATTCACAATTTATGTATAAAACAAAGTGCAGCAAACACATTGTGTTGTCTTTCCTTTTGGTGTGAAACAATCGGATTCTGCCATCCAATACAAAAGAACCAAAATGTACTGCATGTGATGAAAATGCATATTTTACTACAGAAATGATTAAAATTCACACCTACCAGTAAAGGAATGTGATGGAGCAGATGAAGTGAATGCCCCATTGGGTGCAGCAGGTTTCAGAGGAGCTGACAGCACTCACAGGTTCCACAACTCACTGCAATCCCCCAGTGAGAAAAAGAGAACTCAAAAAAGTGTTCCTCCATCACAAATTTTCCTACTGATGAAATAATTTTGCTTAAATAATTCAAAAATTCAGGCATGATGTTCAGATTCTTTATTCATCCTGTATCACCTCTAAAGATTTCATGAGAGAAAGGTGTATTTTCCACACAACTTTTTCTATTTCACGCTTGGCATTTTTTTTTCTGCTCAGGAATTGTTTCCTGAATAAATGTGGCTTCCCAAAGAGACAAGAGGATGACAACTGAAATTGTACCTTTATGAATCTTGATTAGTGAACCTTCAGCACCATAAAGACTTTTATTTAGTGAAATTAGCACTGACAGCTATGGATTAGGAGCTATCAGGCATTAAAATATTAAACCGCCACTTCTCTTAATATTTCACTGAAACAAGATGATTTTGCCAACTCCCTGTTTTTATTAAATTATGAGTGACATATTGGTTTATTTCTTGTATTGGAATATTTAAGTCATCAACATACAACAGAAATGTATTTACAAGATTTCGTCAAGGTATTTTCACCGTTTCTGCTAAAATAAATTAACAATTCTTTATAATAAATTAATTTACTCTTCAAACAATGCTGTTAAAACCTAGTTGGGTGTAGTCAATACCAGATTTAGGCAAAGCAGCTGCACAATATTCTCTGCTCATTCTCTCTTGCTGTGCACCCTCAGCCATTACTTACCAGTTATTTATCACCCCCCTCGCTGCAGCAGGTTTTTAACTACATATGTATGCAGACAAATCCATCTTTTTGAAAATATAGCTTGAATTGTTCATAATTATGCTAAATGTGAATAAATTATTGATCAACACGCTGACACAAAGATGTGAGGGCAGATATTTAGTTTAGAAAGCAGGGGGGTTGTAGTAAATACTGAGCAGTATCTGAGATCCCTTCTGTGGAAGCACTGGCTGCACAAAGAACCAGGGACTGAGAATCTTCCACAAACCTCCTCACACATTAGATTTGGGACAGAAAGAATTTGTGATGAGGGACACAAGCAAAGATATAAAGACTCACTAAACTTGCAGCAGAATTAGAAATACTTTTATTGTGGGATCATGCAACAAATGAGGGAACTGTGTCACTTTACTAAAGAAGAGTTAAATTATCTCAGCTTGACCAAGTAAGATCCAGAGCATGAATAGCTGACAAACAGAGCTAGGGACTGTTTTGCCAGTAGCATTATGAGATGCTTCTTATTAGTGAAAACTCATTAGGGATAACTTGAGAGCCTGTAAAAATCAGCATTTCTCCCCTTGTACCTCAGCACTAGGTGGAGCATCCAACAATTCCCTCTTTCCTCTTATTTTGCAAGACAAATCATCTTCAATTTCACCCCAGCATGTTTATCAGTACACATGCTCTATTTTGCCCCAAAAGTTTTAAGTCCACTTCCCCTGTATTAGAAGATGGGAGAAGATGAGGGTTGTTTTTTACAAGGTTTGGTAAAAGAACAGCTTTTCAAGATGTGAGATCTGCCCTGAATGGCTGCCTCAATTCTGAACCAAAATAATGCCAAACTCCAAAATAATGATTTTCACTCTAAGGCAGTTGGAAGACATGAAAAAAGCTGGCTAGAAATGCATGTTAATACTACATTCAATTAGCTGCCCAATTATTCTCTTTGATACTGAAATATTCCATACAAACGTACAGCAAAACAGCATTTTGGAATCCACACTACTACTACTACTTACTGATTTGATCAATGGGATTTATAAATGGTGGTAAAAGAGCAAGAAATGGGAGAGTTTGTGCTCTGGAGCAGGAAGATGAGCTGCAAACTTGGGAAAATGGTTGTTCTGGGGCAAAACCTATGGAGGAAATAAGATTTTGGAGAGCAGAAACTCTGGCATAAGTTTACCAAGGCCAGTACTGTACCTGACACCCTTAAAGTGGGAGCCACCACCTACCTTTTTTCCCCCCTCAAAGCAGGACATTTTTCCATTCTTTTTTGTCACAGTCCTCATTAAAACACTAGTAAGGAAACTTGATAGAAACATCCAATATTGACTGCATACCATGGAAATTACTGACATTTTCTCTCTCCTCAATCCTAACATTTCTGCCAAGTTGTGAAAAATATGAATAATGATATAAATACATTAAAATGAAATGCACACAGAATTTTAAAAGTGCATTATGAGGTTGTTGCCGCAGTATCTGTTGGGTAAACAGAAAATGCAGCTGTCTAACAACAGCCATTGAAATGTGCAAGTATCCCAACAAACTCTGCTTCTTGTTGCTGCTAAGGCCACTTTCAGTTCCCATGGAAACAGATGATGGATTGCCAAAAATGAGATTTGATGTTTTAAAATAATCAGTGATTTGAGCTAGTGATTACTATGAAAGTATTGCACTCTTCTTACAGTGGAGAGGTATTATACAGGGAGTAGGGAAAGAACTCATGGCAGCTGGCAGACAGCAACAGAGTTGTTAAAATTCTTGCAAATGGTCTTGGTTGCTGAATGAAACAGCAAATGCAGTTTCTTGAGAAATCATTGAGTAAAATCTAGCAAAACCCTATTTTATATAGTGAACAGCCTTTGAGGTTTTGGAGAAAAATACATAAAATGTTGTTGTACAGACCTCAGCTTCAATGCTTTCAAGTGCTTTTCCTAAATAAGGTCTCTTTTATACCTATATTTTGAGAATTCAAGCAGCCAGCAACATAAAAGCCAGAAATTGCTTGATATTCCTTGTCCTGCTTTTTGACCCACGAATTTATTTGTCAATGACATATTAGGTTCAGACTCTACAAACAGGCCACAACAAACAGAAATAAAACCCTGGCAATGTTCAGTTTTCCAGTGACTTGGAGGTAGTTCCAGAGAAATTGGTGGGAATACAGGGGGGTTTGGTGGGGGTTTGGATTGAGGTCAGTAAGACTTTTGGGGGAAGAAACTAAAGAAGAGTGAGGGCCACACTCTCAGGACACTGGGGTGAGTGAAAGCTGCAGACTCACATCATTGTCTCCCCAACTCTTCATCCACACTCTCCTTCTCCAAGGATTTAACATCATTTTTTAGACCATGCCCTCCCCTAAGCTGCTCCCTGCCTTCCTTTAATTCCATGAGGGTTGAACATCACCATCCATCCCACCCCCAGCATCCCAGAGCTCTCCTGACCCAGGGGTGCCTTCCTTCACCTGGAGGGAAGGGCAGGAACACACTTTCTCCAGCATTTCCATGGCTTGGCCTTTCCCCTTTCCCCTTCCATGAGGGAAAGTGGACTGATTTATTCTGCTCTTTCCCCACTCAAGTGGCAGGAATTGAGAGAGAAAAGCAAAGGCAGCAAAGTTGAGTTGTTCCCTTGGTCACCCCTTGTCTGTGTCTACAGTTGGTCCTTTCATGTAAAACAACAGGTTTGTGCAATATATAAAAATATTTTATTAATACACAGGTGTGTGTTAATAAATAAAAGGCAGCAGACACATTTCATAGGAACACTGGCCGAGTTTGAGTGTGTTCTCACTTCTCATTGCAAGAGGCCTTTGCAAAGTTCCACCAGAGGCAGAAATCCCTCCTCTCACCCAGGTCAGGCAGCTCCATGAAACATCAGACACCACATTTACAAGGCATTTAAATTCATTGGGAACCCATTCCATGAAGGCCAAACACAAAGCAGCTGAAGACTCCAGTGACAACCAGGGGCTGAGATAAAGCCCAGGCAGGCTGCCACACTCCTCCTTCTCTGCACCACTAATTAATGCAAGGGCTGCTTCCCATTTGCTCCCCTGGACCAAAGTCTTTAAATTCAAGTTGAATACTGTTAACAAAGTAGACTGGATGCAAATCGACCACAGAAGCCACAATACATCCCCAGAGTGCCAAGTTCTGTGGTTTGGGTTTTTTTTCTCCTTTCCTGAATCACACAGCAGTTTTCACTAGGAAAGTAAATCTGCCAAAATTAGAGGTTTTTAAGGTATTCTGTGTAAACCTGTATCATAAAGTTACAAACTTACGTGTCTTAACACCTTGTATTTGATATAAAAATCCACTGGAATCATGAGGAAACACAGCATTTCTCATTTTCTTCATAGAAAGTAAATTAGCAGTCCTTCGTAGTATCCAGCCACAAGTCCTGACAGATACATTTTACTTCAGTCAGTTTTGATTAATATAAGTTAATTGGTAAACATAAGACATTACCTTCTGCTATATTTGATAAGTCACAAGCATTTTGCATCTATTTCCATAAAAATAGAGATATGTGAGGGGCCACGGGAGATAAATTGTTCCCAGGGATTTGTGAACAATTGCCACTTTTTAAGCACAAAGCAATAGTTTCCTCTTGCTTATTTGCTCTTAAGAATGACTGCAACACTTTTAAATAGTCTTATCTGGGCTGCATATTAAAATATTTCCATTTGTAGACAGAGTAGTTCAAAGATCGACAGAAAAATGGTTTCCCACAAAAGCACATTAGTTATTAGAGGATTATATTCATGATTTGTCCCTAATAGCATATTTAGTTCTGATTAGAAAATGCAGCAGATGCAAAAAGTGAGCCCCAAAGTATGATGACAATGAGTCTTCATATTTACCCACCTCGAAATGGGAGATGATTTTTTCAGAAACACTTTTTAAGTCCACTTTCAAAGAGTAATGCTATTAACACTTCTTCCATAGTCCACATTTTCTCTCTCAAAGTACATTTTTCCCCACAAAGCAACAAATCATAAATCAATTTCTACTGCAAGCTGTGATAAGTAAATCATACTTAGAGCAAAAAGGTTTCCTTCTGGTGACACTTCCATTCCCTTTGTTTTACAAATTCCAAATCTATGATTAATAAGCAGAGTGGCACATAAAATGATTTTGTTCTTTATATGTGATCATCATAGGAAAAACAATATCCAACAGTCAGATGTTCCTCTTAGACAGTGATCTTTGAAGTTTTATTGAAATTTACAGCTGTTGAAGATTGTGCTGAAAGATACTGGGAGCAGCTGAGGCCCATTAAAGCACAATATTAGTTCCAAGCATCCACTTTTTCCTAGCAAAAAATATGGATTTTACAGTGTAGCAGCTTCCCCTGGCTTATGAAAAAAATATATATTAAAAAACCCTCTGTGCTCGGTGCTCCTAATTTGTAATGAAACATATTGGTCAAATCCCAAAATGTGCTTCTCACCTCATCAGCCAGAGTGTCTCACCTGGGAAAAATCCACTTCCAAAGGGCCCTTGCTAAATAGCACATTGTTTGGCAGCAATTTTTTTTCCTACTGTCCCTTTTCCACCTGAACTGGGCTGTTTTCACCCCCCAATGACCCCCAAATCCAACCTCCCTCCTCCTGTCCCTTCACCAAACCAACTCACCGAATTCCACCCTAAAAGTCACGAGCTCTGAATAAATTAATTCTTGAACCAGACCTTTAAAACCTGTGGCAATATTATGTGCAGAGAGGAGAACAGGGAGGTTGAATGCACACAAGTCAAAGAGTTTTGGGAAATCACAGCAGGATTTGCTTCCCACGGGGTGTTGGTGTTACCTGTGCTGAGCACAGCACACAAAAATGCCCTCCCAGCCCACTGGGAGCACCAGGAGGGCTCAGAAATGCTGGGAGATTTCCCTGCAGCCCTTCACCTGCAGGGGGGCCTTGGGGATAACAGCAAAACTGGAGGTGAGATCACTCCTGGTGCTGCCAGTGCCTTCAAACTGAAATTACTCAAGGCAGAAGTTTGGTTAAATCGACGGATTCCAGGGTAGAAATGAGACTGAGTTCAAGGAAATCATTTACTTCTACCAATGTTCTTCTCTTTCAGGGAGTGAATTTAAAATTTACGTGGAGCTTGTTAAAGTTACAGGCAGATAAAAAAAATATTATAGGGGTTTTGTCACCTCTACTGCTGAGAGGTGTCACTCCACGTCAGCACACAAGAGAGGTGCAAACTTTTTAGTTGTTAAATTATTGCTCAGCTAATACATTGCAGAGTTGACAGTCTCTGAATTTATTGTTTAGTAATGATAATCATCACAATCTTAATGAAAGTATTTTCCAGTGTATGTGGAAAGTAATTACGTGCAACTAGCATGAGTTGTGTGACAGGCTGGTATTTGTAGAGAAGTGCATTGTGCCACTAGGACTGCTCAGAAAATAATGAACTGGTGTTTGTTTTAAAGTGAAAAGTATATACATGGCACATTAAGTCAGCTGCTATCATCAAAGCAAAACCTAATCTAATGCTAGTATCAGCCCCAAATCTGATGTATTATTCCTAGATATTTTAATTTTTCTCATTTTTTAAAGCCTATTTAGCTACAGCTGCTTTTATTTTTTTTTTTTTTTTAGACTGCCATTAATAAATGTACAATTTTACCTTAACAAATGACTACTAAATCTGCCCCAGCTTTGCTTATTTGCAAGGCATTGTGAGTGTTCAAAAGCACAGCAAGTCATATTGGACAGTTGTTTGTGCCTAAGTATTTTCATTTCCACATTTCCCTCATTCCACATTTCAGCACCTTTAGCCTCTATAAGAGTCAGTAATGACCACACACATTGAAAAGCAGAATGGATTGTTCTTACTGCAAAAAACAGATATTAACTTACGTGTACCTAAAGGCAGTGCAATTCATCTTCCCTTTCCAATGTGCTGAAGTGCATTTGTGAAGTGTTTTGGTTCATGAACAGTTAATTAAGTGACTAAATGTCCATCCAGCTGAAAGAGACACCCCAGAAGTGCCTTTATGTGCCAAAAATGAACCTTCCTGCTTTGTGTCAGACATAATTCCACTAACAAAAGACAGGAGTCTAATTCATGTAATTGCAGCTTTGTAGGGGAAGGAAAGAGTTTCACTCTGAGGAAGTTAATGAAGAGGGTAACAATGTCTGCATACAAGTTTTCTTCTTGAAGAAGAAACCCAGAGAACCTTTTCAGCAAAAAGTGCTTCGCTTTGACCAAAACATCCTGTAAGAGAACTGAGAATTTAATTCCTCTATAGCACAACTGAAAGGCAATTGTAGACCTTGTCCTTTGTGCCTCTCCAAGGTGCTGCACCTGCCTGTGCAAAGGAAGTCAAATGTGCTCAGCTCTGAGCCTGATGAAGTACACCCAGGCAAGGCAAGCTGAACACTGGACACCCCACAGGAGCCATTTCTTTTGATGTAGTCACCTTTGGAGAGGCTGCTGGTTTGGGTAAGATGTGCAGCAAAATAGGCAGAATCATCCCATCAGTCGAGAAGTTGTAATTCCACATTGCTGTGCTGGTGTCTTTGGAAAACATTAATCTGTCTGGGTGTAAAACTTCTTGGGCAATGCAAAATAATAACAAACATGTCAAGCTCTGATTCCTCTCCTTGTTCATTTTCTCTTGTTCTTGCTCTTTTGGCCTTCTCTCCAATTCTCTGCTTCACACTTTTCTAGCATGTACAGAGCTTCTTTCTGACCATCTAGAAACAGTCCTTGAAAATATCAAGCTCAGGCTTTGGTGACAGATAATGCATAAAAGCCAAAATGAATATACACCCACGCTGTACTAAGTGCTGGAGGGGGGACGACAGCGATTTTTAGGACTTAAATTTTTAAATACACACCATGGTGTCCTGCTGGTTCTGCTCAGATTTGTTAGTTGCCTTAAGTCATAAACTGTAACAACAACCCCATGAGTATGTGCAGGCCATTTGCTTCCCATTTATATATTATACAGGGAGATTTGTTGACTTTCCATGCCCACTCATTTAAGAGGAACTTGTCATCCTATTCTTGTTTTTATCTGGAGGCTTTAACAAAATATTACCAACACCACTAAAATGGGAAATAATCCAGTTATTTGCTGCAAAATTCCACCATGAGTAACACTGGCAGTTAAACTGAACAGAATATGCAGTTTGAAAAAAATTGCCAATGTCCCAAAGGAATTGTTCTCCCAGAAAATGTCCCAGCCATGCACACTCACAGAGCAGGATTCACCAGCCTGACTGGAAAAGGTGAAACCAAAGCTATTCACTGAATCTCTTCTCTCCCCAACTAAACAAATGAGAAAGACATGTAGGGATAGAACAAGGGGTAGTTTTAAACTAAAGGGGGGGTAGAAACAAGGAAGAGATTTTTTAAGATGAGTGTGGTGAGGCCCTGGCACAGGTTGCCCAGAGATGTGGTGACTGTCCCATCCTTGGAAACATTCAAAGCCAGGTTGGATGTGGCTCTGAGCAACTGGTGTAGTTGAAAATGTCCCTGGTCATTTCAGGGGGTTGGTCTAGGTGACCTCTAAAGGTCCCTTTCAACCCAAACTATTCTGTGATTCTGTTATCAGTTAGAACTGGCATCTGTGTTTGTGTGTATAATAATTGTAAGAAAAAGAACACATACTACAAAGTATCTTAAAAAAATGCATATAGTGATACTATAATTCTTGACAATTCAGTCCTTCTGTTCTCTTGGCTCCCTAGAAATATACTATTCCTGGAATGCTGAAGAGCTGGCACAACCTCTCCCCATAAGTGTCCTAAATAAGGATACACAGTGAAGGAGAAAGACATCAGCATTTCCCACCTCAAACCTGGTAGGGAAACTCTACTGCAGAGCCAATTACATGGCATTCCTTGAAACACCCCCAGATTTAGGGTTTTTCCTCAGAACTGTTACTTGTGTGTTACTTTGGATCTTGCATCTCTCACACAAGGATGGCTCAGCACATGCTCTGTTCCCACATGAGGGAACTGAACCCCTTCTTTGGTGACTGCAGCTCTGTGAACAGAAGCATCAGGACTGGTTTTAGGGCATAAAAATGCTGCAGTGTTAAGTATGTGTATATCAAGGCTTTTGCATGAGTAAGAGTTGACTATTGGAGTGAATTGTACCAAACCCACCACTCCTCTCCCCATTTTTAGGTCCTCACTCCACACACAGCACAGCAACGTCACTCTTAGAAATCATTGTTCCAGCTGACACACAATATTATGGCTGATTGATTTAGCCAAATCATTGTAAGCTTGTTTAAGAGCATTAAAAAAGCTTTATATTGATTTAGCAATATAAGGGACCTTTAATCAGATTAAAGAGCATCATATGAGGTGGTTGTATCAATTTGACTCATCATTTTAGCAGTAGATCCAGTTAGACTGATGCATCAGCCTAAGTGGATCACCCACTAAACTGGTCAGTTAATACACCTCTTTGTGTACAAAAAACATGTTAAATGCACCAATTGCTCATAAGAAACATCTCCCATAAGACACTTGTACAGTTCTCACAGTTTTTTATGCATCATTTCCCTGCCTCAGGGCTGCCATATTTACTTCCCAAATTCCATAGACAGCAAGATGTGAGTGGATGCTCTCTAGTTTTTCCAATACTTTGAGATCTCCTGCACACAGAGTGCTCTGATGATTGGTATGTGCACCATAAATCTGTCATTCCTGAACTTACCAGCCTTACCATCCAACATACATCAAACCTCCAAGCAGGCTCACACTTTCAGCATCTGTACTCCTACTGCAAAAGTATTCAGAAATTCCTACACAGGCCAAAAAAATGTCCTCGAGTTCCTTTTAGACAAAATTTCTGACCAGGGAAATAGAATTTATAGGGAAACTTTGAGGTGTTTATCACCCCTGCTGTAGAGAAGTGTTCCAGTTCTCCCATTTGTGAGCAGTTCCACAAGTGATTTCACCCACAATCTCAACAGGGCAGGAGTAAGAGTAAAGCACAGCAGATGGAAAACAACATATTTACATCAACAAGTACATGACACACATCTCTCTACTTGCAATCTTCCCAGACTGTAAGAGGACACAGACAAATCTCATTTTCAGACACTGTGTGCCTGCCTTGGTCACTCTGCTCTGCTCCCCTCTAAGGGTTCCCAAGGAACTCCTGGATACCAGGAAAAGAAGGCTTTGTCACCATCTGCAAATATGTCATTTGTGTATTCTCAGCATTGACCAAAGAAAATTTGCAATGTGGCAGAAGTGGAGGAAGTAGATTCTTAATGGTTAATAACTCAGGATTTGTCACTTAGCTCTCTTGGAGAGATTGCCCAGGAACCCATTGTTTCATCTTCCAGCTGTTTCCCATCAAATTACTATTAAATTATTCATAAATTATTACATAGTTTCTTCATTTCCCTGCAATACTAATTTTAACAGTTTCAAAGTGCCTGTAATACTAGCTTTCAGGTTTAAAAAATGCACATAAGCAGCAGTAAAATATACCATGTGGATTAGCAAAATTCAAATCCAAGTAGAGTTTTCCCTTCCTAATATAAACTCCAAAGACTCAGCACTCCTTCTGGAACACAGCAATATCCCATTACCATCTTTTGTCAGCACATCTATGCCTTTGAACACAGCAAAATATAATGCACAGTTAAAAAACAACCTGCAACATTCCTGGCATTTCAACAGTTTTCCAAAAAATGACATAGGTTGGACTTGATGATCTCAAAGGTCTTTTCCAACCCAGGTAATTCTGTGATTCTGTATTCATAAAATGAAAGATTTAATCTCCATTTTTTTAATATTACAGCCAACCTCTTCAGTCTCCTAATGAAACTGTGCAGCTGGAAATATGGGATGGCTTCATAACTGGGAAGTATAAATGAGCAACCTTTGAGATAATGTCTAATCAAAGTGCAAGTACTGTGTCATTAGTGCTAATTAGTCAAAAAGAAATAAAGCTGGCATTGTAGGCTAAAAAATTATTAAAAAAGAAACAATATTTGGAATTTTATTGTGAGGAAAATAGTACTAAGCATAAGTCTGTAAAATAAAACCTACCCACAGATTCGAATATTGAAAAAGAAAAATCTCAGTACTCATTAAGTTAGTCCACTCAAGTAAATGAAATGGAGAGATGAGCATTTACTTTTCCAAATGTATCATGGAAATGAATAGCATGAAGGAAGCACAGACATCCTGCATATCCACTCCCTTATGCTGCACCAGGACCATTAAAACCACATGAATTATTTTGTCAAACTGCTTCAGAAGTTCACAGACCATCTTAAAATAGTAATTTATCTCAAACTTACTACGAACAAGGGCTACTTTATCCTCTTTAAACCTTAATTAGTGTACTTAAAATGTAAGTTGTGTTATCCAATATAATTAATCATATCTTAGGGTGGGTGTATTCTGAGCTTTAAATTCACTTACATTCTGCTGCTTGGTATAATCTTGTGCCCGTCCCTGAACCACGTCACTTGGGGTCTTGGATAGCTCAGGATGTGTGGGAAGTTCAGAACTGCAGCTTTTCCTTCAGTCACTGCTTTTCTCTGCTCTGTGTCCATGAAATTCCCCATGTCTGCAAAGAAAAAATTACACTCAGAGTCCTGGAAGTTCCTGACTCTCTCCCCATTTCTTTTCAATGGGCAGAGAAATAACTGTGTTATATTATAGGAGCCACTGGCATTGCTGTAACCAGAGGGACACAACAGATCATGGGGCAGTTTGGATTCTGATTTATACAGTTGGATGAACATAAGGCAGGAAGAAACCCAACTGCTGCTGGTGCACACAGGCAGAACATCCATCAGTCCTGCCTGGCCTTGGTGTTCTCTGGCAAGAACTGAGTGGTTTTCACTGAAAGTCACATTTCAATGGAGGTTTGTTTGGTTTAGAATTTTTTTTTTTTTGATAAATCCTTGTACAATCAAAAAAGAAATTCCTGCAATGCAAAGGAATGCTCGTGGTGTACATAAATTTATCAATTTTTTGGTCATTATTTTTTTTTATCCATAGCTACACAGTTCTCTCACTGCCAGAGGACAGTCAGACCTATGCAAGTGAGGCACTACATCCAAATGGATTCCACAATAACAAGGCCACAGTGTTGGAGCTCCCAGTTCCTCTGTCACTACACTACATTCCAATAGTATCTGTACATCTCCAACATTTACAAAGGCATCCCCAGTCTTAGAGAGCAGGTTTTAACAAAAATTTTAATGGAAGAAAGGAAACTACTGTTGCAGAACCTCTGCCTCTGAAGGCTTTATTTCACTGACAACTTCATATATCTGGGGAGTCCTTGGAAAAATTCAGTGAATGTTTTCTTCTTGTTTCTCCTTTGCCTCTTGCAACACATTTTTCCCCATTAAAATAAACAGGGCTGCAGGCTCTTATTCACCCTCTAAAGAACTTGTATGCATTTTAATTTGATTTAAACTAAGAACTGACACGCACACACAGAGAACTATTCCAGCTTCTGTCACTGAATTCCCTTTTTATTTTTTTTTAAGGACCACAGGGTTCTCCACAAGTGCTGCAGAGAGGGATGCAAAGGACTTAGGAAAGAGAAGACTCCTGTCAGGTCTGTGAATGGCAGGAGATGAGAAGAGACAGAACAAGAGCAGAAATTAAAAACACATGGTATATTAAAGAAGCTTTAATCATCTTTGTGATTTTCAAGTTATTTATTCAGACATAATCAGCATTGTACTTCCTCTGTTGCTCCATATTCCTTACAACTGTAATCAGATCAGCTACTTGAAAAGAAGTTTCAAACAGCGTAGGTGGATCTAATTAACTCCACTGTCATATGATTATTTTAGTTTCCACAATCCAAGAGTTTTTAAGCTCACTCTGTAATTAAGATTTACTCAGCAGTTTTCTCACAAATATCTGTTCCCATTCAGCTGAGTAATATGTTAGCATGTGTTGAGAATATTTTTTAATTATTTAACAAGTTCCCTGCTACTTCAGATATCCAGAACATGGTAAATACCTCAGATCTTTCTCAGTGCACATTATAATTATACTTTTCAATTTTTCACTGGAGATCTTGAGTTCCAGTGTATTGGGAAGCATCCTCTATCCACTGGCAAAACCAGATCATTTCCTGTGAATCCTTCTCAGTAAAATGCCTAACACACAGTTTCTCAAGTGTCTTGATGACTGGATAAGATGATTTTAGGGACCCCTTGGAGTGTTGCTTTCTGACATGCTTTGAAGAATAACCAAAAGGTAAAATATCAGCAACTTCATTATATCCACATAGCCATAATCAATTAATTTAGATCAAAAGTGTTAAAACACGGAAAATAGTCACATGGTATTAGTTGCTACCCTGGGTGAAGGAGAAAGAGGATATTTAAAACTTGTGGAACACTTTAATCTGCAGGGATAAGTGCAAATCTGACTGACAATTTCACTAGAGAAACCATATATGTCACTGTAGGCTCAAAAAAAGGTCTTCCAAATCATATAAGATCTAATTTGCTTTGTTTCAATGTCTTTACTAGGGAAAATAAATAAATAAGTGAATTAATACATAGATTGCTTAATTCAGATAGTCCTAAGGGAGAGCTTTTTAGCCTTGTTCACCAATGCAGAACTACAAATTAAATGGGGGGAAAACTAAAACTGAAGAAAAGCAAACAATTGCACTTTCTCTCTCTCTCCAGGACAACCAAATGCACACCCAAACCAGCCTGGAGAAACAAATCACCTCCCTGCAAATCTTCCCCTCACTCAGGGGGCAATAAAGCTGTATTTTCAGGGGACAGAATTCTTGAGCAGCAGCATCCAGGTAAAGTATTCCTGTGTCTCCTCCTCCCTGGGAGGAATTGCTCCCTCCACTCTGCCAGTACAGCTCGTACAGCTGGGGAGGGAACTGGACAGGGAGGAGGAGACAAAACCAGACCAAACAATTGCTTTTATAAAAAATTTAGGAGAAGTTTCCCAGTCCACAGCTGCACAAACAAGTTTTCCTGCTGAGCCTAAAGGGATAGAGAGCTACATTGTAATGGGAGAGAGGGAATGATTAGGGATGGAGGAGGAAATGGGTACATTTTTCCCTGGCACTGCTACCAAAGCCTTTGTCCCTTGAAACCACACCTGGAGATGCAACTCCAGAGGCATCAGGCTCCTCTGAGGGGCATCTCACCCTCACCTTCCCCTGCTGGTCACCCCACACCTCACCCCTACTTCTGGTCACCACTTTCAGTACATCCCATGTGTCCTGATATAATCCACCAAAACCCAAGAGGAATATTTGGAAAAGTCCTTGTAAGGGTCTGGGACCATCAGAGTGACACACGGTCACTACACAGCAGGGGAGTCAGGGAAGGAAAAGCCCATTTTAGCAGCAGTTTATTTTTATTTTGGCTCCCAGCAGCTTGAAACAATAGGGAAATCAAACATTAAATTACTGATATTACTGGCATTACAGATATAGTAGCATAACCTGCTGTAATGCAGTAAACTGATGAACCCGATACCAAAAGTTAGATAATACCATTTGCAACTGGTTTTATCTTAAAACACAGGAAATTCCATGTCATTTCCCTCTTTGACATACTGATTAACTTGAATCAGTTCCTTCAAATTTGGTTTCTAATAAATAATTCAATTTCTCTAAATTCCACTTATCAAGTGACATTTAGTGTTACTGAATTTCCAGTTGCTAACCCCGAGGAGGAGAAATTTGATCCATATATCAGACTCCTAGGGCACAATATACAAATCTGTCTCTCTTTAAATTTCTTTTATCTTTTTACTTCAAAAAAGGAATAAGGCCTATTTTTATTATTACTTCCAAAGAAGTTATTTGGATTATAAAAGAAACTACGAAAGAAAATTAAGAGTATGTGATCTCTTCTTATGTGATGTTCAATGGCACAAACTCCTGAGAAAACCAACTTAACCTTTCTCAATGGCAGCTGGACTTCAAAAATTCTGCACCAGGGGAACTAATGTGGTGCAAATACTGGAGGGTTTGCTTCAGAAACAGACTTAAAGTTTTGCTGTGAAACTGTTGATTTGGTATCACAAGGATTATGATCTGAAAGCTTCACAGCATTATCTCCACCACACCATTTTTTTCAGGTATCCACTGCTGTCCTCTGAGCTTTTTATTTTTGGTGGTTGTTTTGATGGATAGCTTTGTGCTACATGGCCTTGCTTAACCCCTGTGTGTTGAGGGGAAGGTAAAACACTTTTCTCATGCTGCTGCTGCCTCCAAACAACCTCATTTTCATGGCTTTGAACTGCTCAAAGCTCCTTCTAAAGACTTAATGTTGCACCACTTTGTGCAGATACTCAGGGGATGAAACTCCTTGTGAGGCAGTAATTTAAAACTGTGTTAAACGTGGTATCTAAGAAGTTTTCAGACTAGCAAATGTCATTGGTATGTTGTTTCTTTACCCCCAAAGCACCAGTCCCAGGATAAGCCCCATTCCCACGTACATGCCACGTGGATTTGGGATCTCCTCTGCAGCAGTGCCCCCATCCTGTTCCGGACTATGCACTGATAAAAGCCACCATCAGACCTCTGCAGAGCTGGGATGATGTACCTGCGAGACAAGAGGCAGAGTTAGAGTGCATTTCTTCCTGGTTTACACGTTGTCTTCAATACTTATTGTCTTTTTTTTTAACTTGCAAACAGCATTCTCAGATAATCTCTGGAGTTTGGCTACAATATTGTTTGTTATGTACAAACTGAAAATAAAAAATAAACTAACAAGAAACGCATGAAATATCTTCCAGGCTTAAGTTCTGTGCATTATAAATACCAAGCATATCCAAAAATTCTCATGAAATACAGACTCAAATTTTTTTCCTTAGTTTTCTCCGCCTTCATTCATAAGGCAAAGCAACCTGGCAATTTGTGCAGAAGAGGCACAAGACTGCAAAATAAATACAGGCATTAGAAAGGCTTGCAAGAAATATCAAAGCTTTCCAAGGACACAAAAAAGAGATGGTGATTACACTGTGTGACCACAGTAACTCAGACACCGTGTGTTTGTTGTGCCCTTCCCTGTGCTTAACCAGGCACTCAGTCCATAGTGCTCACCTTCCTCATTCAACTACATCTGATTACTCGACATGAAAATGAGCTGATAGGCACAGTTTAATGGGAATAAAACACATGAATAATAGAGATAATCCTGCATTAAACAAACATTCATCAGAGGCGAATATTCCCCCAGTCACCTTCAGGAGATATTATGGGAGGATTAATGAAAGTCTTTTGGAAAGATAAGGCAAAAGAAAACTGCTGAATTTTAATCTTCAAAATTTAATTCCACGAAAAGAAAATATTTCTACTTATACTCACATACATTGCACACCCCCCCACGCAGAGCTCAGTGTCTGAGCAGGATCAGACACCACAAAAACAAAGGAGGGGAGGAATGTGGTGGGATAAATTCAGCCTCTCATCATGGGAAGTACGATAAATGCACTACAGTAAATAGGTCACACAACCAAATACAGCAAATTAAACCAGAGTCCAACACCACGGACAAATTTTAGCAATCCCTGGGATTCCTGGGACACCCTGGCAGCAAAGTCACAGCAAACTCAGCAATTGGAATAATTTCCTTCTCTGCCAGGCAGATGGTTGTTGGAAAACATAAAAAAATTAATTATAAAATTGAAGGTTCTGACTAATAAATATTGAAAATTAATTTTTACAGTTCATTTTACTAAATAGTTTATAGCTTAACAACCTTTCTTTCTCTCATAGAAATCCAGTGTCCTAAGCATTGGCTTTTCTATTAAATAAAGCCAAAATTAAAGGCTTCTTTCTTGAATACTCATCTGTACCAGGACTGTAATGAAGAGTTAGTTTTGCTGCCACTAGGACAAAACAAATCAATTAGATCAGAAGTGTCCTACTTTAGTTTTCTTTTCTGACTTATTAAAGTTTCAGCAGGAAACATTCTTAACATGTTGCCTGGAGAAATGAAAATCTTTTAAAAATTTACAGTGAAAATCCTCTCTACCTGGGAAATTCCAGGGGACCCCAAACCTACTGAGCAGTGGATTCTCAGTGGACCTACTGGGTATAATGTGCAGGTACAGGAAGCAAAATTAGAAGAATTAAATAACCAAAGTGAAAAAAAAGAGATGGGACATATGTTTATACTGTTTGAGAGTAACTTGGAAATTACAAACTGGGAGGGAGATAAATAGTAATGGAATTTCTGATTCTGTGTTTACAATTTTAAACGTCTTTATGCACCTCATATATCTTATTATTTTTTAAAATATACTTTTTTATTGACCTAACAGCCATAATAGCCATAATGTGCTAAAATGCTTTCCCCATTCTATTCCTTTTCTGATCTGCAATAAGGGACAGAAATAGTGCTTTCAAAATTCAAAATATGACTTTCTTCCCCAGAATGAATTTATATAAAAAGTTAACACGATTTCTTACAGTGACAAAACATAATTTTGCTTTGTTTTTGCCTACACTGGGACTTTCAGGAAGATGTTCCCATTGTACAAATACCAGGAGGCTCCTTAAGGTTTCTGGGGATCTCTGCAAGGACTTTAGAAAGTCAGAGCTGACAGTTTCTTCATCTGGAATGGCACAGCCAAGCAGAAAGTGGTGTTTGGGAAGTTTCTACAGGAAGATGTGAAGTGACAGGCGTAAAGAAAAATCCAAGGAAAACCTTCCAGAGCGGAACAGGCTCCATCCCCAGCCTGCAGTGAGTCAGGGTTTAAGGAAGGGCTGGTATCAGGCACCTAAGGAGAAATGCTACTAACACTTACATTTCCTTCCTAATTTAAAATTTAAACCCTCATTTTAATTTTAAATGCTCTGAGAGTTAAAAGCGAACCTATAGGCTACAGGAATTAACAGTCATAATTATGAATAGAGAATTGAAACCAAACTTATTTTATTAGGTAGTCATGTAACTTATTAACTGTTCAAACTTTTTAACAAGGGACTTCTGCATCAAGTGATGGAACTTTTTTTTTAATACAGAATTAAAATAAAATGTATCCAATGTTAAAAACAAAAATTCCATTATTAGATACTTTTAAGAAATTTGGGAGGCAAATGTATGGCTGTTTAGACATAACCTTAGTTTCTTACATTCAAATAAATCTTCAGGCCACAAAAGCAAATACAGAAGACACACCTGGTCCAGAACTTAATTCAAAAGAAAACAAAGGTGGGGGGAAAAAATGAAAAGAAAGAAGTCACTGCCTCAACTTTAAAGTCTCTTAACTTACAGACATAAACCAAATCGCTCCTGCAGTCAGCAGCATTGCTTTGTTTTCATTACATGTATCTCAGATCACAACGAATTGCTCAGGTTGTTTTATAAATCCCTAATCCAAGGCAGTGTATGCAGAGTCACTGGAAAAGCCAGGCTGGGCACATAATCAGCCTCGTTAGACAAAGAAAAGCTGTTCAGTCAGGGGCACCGAGGGCAAAATGCAAAGACTCCAATTAGTTCTTTACTCACTTGGGGTGTTATAATAATATATTTTCAGCCTGTTACAATATAGACATTACTTCAACTGAGACTCACTAAGTAATATCAATTACCAAAAATCTTTGATTGATGATTCAAATTGCAGCAGAAGTCACTTACTCAGGAAGATTCGTGCATTTAAACAGACTATTTACCCACGGGAACTGCAGAGCAAACTATTATGGGGTCAAAGTTTAAATTTTGCAACTGGAATTTTTATGTCTAAGCATATCTTTTCCTTGTTTTTATTAATCCTAATGCACCTATACCATATAATCTTTCTGTGGAAGCTTAAAGCTCTGCATTCCTATATAATCAAAATCCTGTTTGGTTTCTGTCTGACTGTGGTGCAGTAGCACAGTAGGGCAGCAACCTCAAATTAGTATGTTCTATCAATGTTTTATTATTATAAACCAGTAGTTTCCCATCTTCTTAATCACCTCTGCATTGGATGATCTAATTAGAAATAGAAATAAGAGCAATATAAAAATGGCAGAATTAATAAATACAGCTCGAATCATGACCTGACATTCACTAAACTAAATTAAATCCAATGATAAGAAACATAGGACTGATTGCAGGTGTGTATAAATAGAGCTTGGGAAAGGTGTTCCATTAACTTATTCTCTCTTACACTGCAATCCACAGTAAAATCCTAATTCTGTATTAGGGTGTTCTCTTGTTTAAGAAATACCATGGCATTCTGCTCTTATTTCAAAATGTCACACATTCCTACTCAGGTTCCCCCAACACCATGAAATGTCAGTCTCCCAGTGACCAGCACATCTACAAGGCTGGAGTTGTAACCTTTGCTTCTTGTTCATTCCATGTCCACGTGTTTGTCCTTCCCCACCTTTTTTTATCCCCCTTTCTCAGCACTTTATGCAGTTAAAAGCTGTTTTCAGCTCCTTCTACCAGGCAGCTCCAACTGACTCTGCTGTTGTTGATCAAAACAAGTGGCATTTACACAAAGTGATGCTCAAACATCCTGTGATTTGTTGTGCCATTAGAGATTTTTTTATTTTCTAGGAAGTATTCCCAACTCTCCTCTGGATGTGCTCATTTGGAGGTGGCTGGAAAACAGCCATTAATAGAAGCAGTTGCTCAGGACTAAGTGGGCTCATCTAAATCAAAAGTCTTGCACTTGTAGGAAACTTCACACACAACTGTAGGTTTGGTTGGAAACAGCTGCTAAATACTTGATGTGCTGAATGTCCCTGAAAAGTTTGAAGAAGTTATTTGAGGGACTTTTTTCTCCTACTGCTTTGGAAAAGTAAATCATATAAAAAATACAACTAAGGTTAGAATTCTGAAAACCTTTGACAAAAGTAATTATGGACTACTTTGTGGAACAATATAGTACTTCATATTATTTACCTGCATTTTGATGCCAATTTATACTGCAATTTCTATTTATAATAATGGAACAAGACCTGTCCCTACCTTAAGCCAAATAATCCCAAAAGTGCAATATTAACTTGGTTTGCTAAATTTAAAAGGTGTTATATGAGGGCTCTTGTTTATCATAAACCCACTCCCCATAAACTCTGAATTCACTAGGTAATTTCTGCCAAATTTGAAAGCAACAAATAAGTTGTACAAATATCACATTTCTATAAAGTTACAGAAATTGCCAATTGCACAGAGAAGACCCAGTTAATGCTCCCACATTAAAGGAAAACAGACAGAACTTGACTGACACTTTGATACTTGTCCAGCCATGCACAAATGTAGCTCTGATAAACCACACTGTGGTTTTCCTCCTGTTTGATGGAATGTCTGTGGGATGGGGAGGGAGTCAGTGAGGTCCTGGGGGCAAAGTGCATCATCATTAAAGAACAGTTAAACTCTCAGCTCAGTTCTGGCATTCTCAGAGGTGATACTGAGAGATTTGTGTGGAATTTAAGACAGACCACATTCTTCTGGGTCTGACTGCAAAGAACAGCCCCACTGAGCTCAGCTCTGTTCAAGGATGGGTCACACATCACATGCAACATTCAGCTAAGGAATGTCTCCTAGTTATTACAAACACAGGTAAAGTTACACTCCACCTAAAAGCAGCTTTTGGGACTTAAAAATTCTATGTTAGGAGCCATGGTGTGAACTGCCAAATATCATTTTTAGCAAAGATCTCATGTGTTTACAAACTCAAATCTCCTTTCCTAATCAAACCCCGACATCCTCGTGTCTGTACCTACAAAGCTGTTTGAGCTTTGGGGAACTGGGGGGTGGCATTTGTTTGGAGGGGTTTGTTTTGCAATTGCACTTAGAGAGGGTGATGCTACAGATGTTATTTACTTATAGTCACTGGAGTAGGAGGTGATTTCACTGTCGTTGTGTAACCACTTGAATTCCAAGGGCCAGCTGCCTTCGGCAAGGCACGTAAGGACGAGGCGGTTTCCTTCCAGGTGCAGCTGGGGCAAGCCTGGTTCTGTCTTGAAGTATGGGGCAACATCACCTGAAACACAAAGGAAGAGTGGGTTTGGAGGCTGTGTAAGAAAACAGAGGATAAACCACTGATATTTAGCTCGTTTCTTCTCAAAATGGACATTGTAAAACAAGAAACGACATGAGTCAGTTAAGGTTTGCATTGGTATGTCCATAACTGAGCTTTATTTTAGAGGCACAGTTGCCAAGATCTTTGATAACCTTAGTCCTTGCCCCACTCAGACAATCTTTTGTCCACATTTACTGTTTATCCATATGAGAATTTCACCATTGGTTGCCATGGCCCTATTGGCTTCCCCCCCCCTTCTCCTCTTCGAGGATTAAATCCACTCAAAGCTTTTTTTTTATTTCTTGAATAGAAACCAGAAGAGTAATCTTGGATAGAAATGATTATCACAGCAGGAGAAGTCTCAGGGTAAATGAATTTTGATAGGAAAAAGAATCCAGAAAAAAAAAACAACTCACACAATCACAAGTATAAAGTGGTTTTCAATGTTCTTGCCAACCAAAATGTGTTAAATTATATTACCTGAAGCCACTAACAGATTTTGAATTAGGGTACTTCAATAATATGCAAGGGTCACATGTAGTTTCAAACTCCTCACAGATACTCAAAATACTCCAAACAACAAAATTCTTGATGGGTAAATTGCCAAAGCTCTACTCAAACATTTATTCTGAGTCCAGACTTGCTGGAGATCCACCCCAGTCACCTTTTCACACTTTATGTGTCAAATTCCTACTTGTAACTAACTAGGAACTACAGGATTAATCTCAGAAGTATATAAATACCAAAATTAACATGGAATCATAGAATGACCTGGGTTGGAAGGGATCTTAAAGATCATCCTGTTCCACTCCCTGCCATGGGCAGGGACACCTTCCAATAGACCAGGCTGCTCCAACCTGGCCCTGGACACTCCCAGGGAGTTTATGTCTATACATAAAACTCACAAATTATATCCAAAGTCAGACATTTAATCCAAAATACGAATAATATTTACTAGTCAGATGATATTAAAATCTGCTTTAAAGATTGTGGGGGATGTGTGTGTACTTTCTACATAAAACACAAAAACCCCAAGACACACAAATGTTGTGCCAGTGCAAGTAACGGTTCAGTTAAACTAACCTTTCTTTTAAAATTTATTTTAGCTAAGCCCAGGCATTTTTATACTTGCTATTTAAAGACTTTAAGCTATTTTTTTACAGTTTATACCTCATGTACTATTCAAGGCTGGCTGAAACTCTTGAATCCAGAGGTCACACAGTGCCAACTTTCCCAGTTATGGGCACAGGGCAGCAAAACCCACGGACTGGGGAACTGCAGCTCAGGGGTTTTGGAGCTTTTCCAGGGGGTTCACAGCCCAGCCTGGTGAGATCAACTTCTCCAAGCCCTTCTCTTGCACTTTGCCTCTTAGCAGGGAATGTTGAGGACTTGGCAGAGCACGTGGAAGCACAGACTCCTGCTCAGTGTGCTCAGGGAACCACCTCGGGCCAACAAATGGGCCACAAACCAAAGAGCAGCTCCCTCATGTTTGATGATTTATATTGACAAACTGTTTCCCAAGTTTTTAGATTTTAACTTCAGAAATATAGTTATTTATGCAGGAAAAAAAAAAAGCATATAATCTTAAAGAGCTACTTATAAACTAATACACAAAATCTGGTCTAACAAAGTGAATTAAAAGCTGTGTTTTGGGGGAAGGCCCTATTCTGATTTGTGCTATTTTAAATAACCTGTTTTTCAAACAAGCTGGTTAATAATGAGAGAAGATCAGCAATATCTTCTTTAAAGTGGCTATACAGGAAGCTACAACAATTCAACATATGAGAAAATCAGAACAGTTCCAAACCAGCAGATATTTTTACATTTCTCCACTCTATTACACAACTAAGAATATATTGTGCAAAGCCCCTTTTTTTTGTTTGTTTTAATGACTGCAATTATAGTGAAGTCATCTCGATTCTCATTTTCTCCTAACTAGTAAAACCAAGCAATATTTTCAACATTATAAAGAAAAATTTAAGTTGGAGTTAGAGGATGCTCATATGAAAGGCAGTTATGTTACCCAAAGCAAAAAGCAAACTTTGTAAAGTTATTTCCAAACAAGTGAGAAAGGCTTCACACGTACTCTGGGGAGTCTCCCAAGGGAGTTACAAGACAGACATTGGACCCTTGCAAGATTAAAGGTGTCAGGCTTGCTCTGGGGATGGAAAGGCAGTGCTGGTGTTCAGGGGAAGGGTTTGTAACAGAGACCAGCTGGGAAACTGGAATGGCAGGTGCTGAGTCCCCTGAAAACAACATTTAGCTGCTTGTGTAGAGAGCTCATGGAATGAGTTTCCTGAACTATTCCTCCCTGAAGGAAGTTGAGCCACTGAAGGAGATTCCAGAGGAACTGGTCTCTGCTCTATAAACCTCCACCCGAGTAATTTGTTGATCCTGGTTTGCAGTGATTTACAGACTCAGCAGCATAACCTCCTTCATTACTTCACTCTGAATTATCCACTTACTCCTTCTAACTTACGTCTTCCCAAGCAAAAAATGATTTATTTGAAAGACAAAGACTGCTGCCCACAAGTCTGTCACTCAGCCCTACATTTCCTACTCCAATATTCCAAATCCAGTGATATTGCAGCCCACTCAGAGCTATCTCCTATTTAAAGCATTACAATCAAGCTGGTATTACATGAAAATGATTCTTAAAACTCAATCCAGTTCTGTTAGAAGCTAAAATTTAATAGACCTACGGGAATATTTTTATAAAGAGCATAGCATGCTTTATAAATTACCCTGGCTCTCTGGAAGATTTACTTAAACCCTTGAAATAATTTTATCTTCTAATCTTTTATTCCCGACTTTCTCATCAATCACATACCATCAGTTTATCAAATTCAATTATGTAATCAGAGCTCACTAAATATTCACTGAAAGCAGAAATGAAAATAAAATACGGAGCAAAGATTCCTTGCAGAGAGGCTTTGGTGACTTTGGCTTTTCTGCAGCAAAGAGCTGCTCCCACCTCAGGCTCAGCTCCAAACCACTGCTGCACCCTGAGCTTTAGTCACATCTTCAAGCTCTAAAGGAAAGCAGCATTTTAAACTGGACCTGCAAGGAAAAGCTTGGTTGTTATGGAGCATCCCAAGGAAACAGGAAAAATGGCAGGAAAAAAATGAAAGCCCTCTGAGAAAGGAAATTGGAGGAAAGAAATAAGTGAATGGAATGGAAGCTACAAGGGGTCAGTTAATAGGTATGAGATACTTGCATTCAGTAATTAACTACAGCAAGGGCTCACCACAAAGCCAACCTTGGCCATCCAGAGGTTTAGAAACCAGGAAAGCTTCTCTGATTTTATTCTCTCGAAGAGTGGAGTAAAATACTCATAAAAAGCCTATCTGAGTACTAGAAACACAAATAATAAAATACTGCAATTAATATTCTTAGCTAGGATGGTTTTCTGCCAAAGGAAAAAAAAAAGCAAACATTCATGCTTTACACAGTTGCTTTTTCTAAATGCTAAATGTGTTAATACTTCCAGGCTCTCTGGCTCTTCAGCAACACTAATTTAAAAATAAAAGTAGTAGTAATTAAAAAATTCTCTGAGTTGCAAGAAGGAGTGAAGGGATAAGGTGCCAATCTGTGGGCACATGTACACACACAGCTCCAACAATTTTTCATTAATCTGCTCACCAAACCCGCCAACATCCTGACCTGTGTCCTTAAAAGGATGGTGCAGTTTATTTTTATGAAAACTTCAAGAAAAAATAGGATTGAATACTGCCAAAATTACCTGGAAATTTGCTCCACACCATGTCTGCCTTGCTTTTGTGTGTCACTGAACTGCAAGAGTTTCATTATGCTGCAAAGCTTAGATGGATTTTATCTCAAAATATAGTTTCAGGATTTAATTCAACAATTCCCAAACACTTTTGCTTGGATTAATGCTGACATTTAAATACAAAATGGTGCTGTACACAATTGTCATCTGCTTTGGGCTTGTCCTCATCACTCCCTCATCCTCCATTCTCCCTGAAAACCATGTTCAGGCACAAACTCACAAAGAGAACCTGCTGAGAGGAAAAGGCCATCTGACTGTACAGCTTTTTACTGAGTGGAATGACAATGAACATTCCAAGAGCAGATAGATACTCATTAGATAACCAAAGAAATCCAACCTCATGGGGTCAGTGAATGTGACTTCAGAAAGTGAGGAGAGCACCATCTCAGGGACCTCAAACATACCCTCGAATAAACAAGTTAACAAGCTTTGGCTAATAATTCTTAGCTATTTAAGAGCTTAAATTTGTAAAATACATGAAGAAAAGTCAGATTTAATAGATCTTTCAATTACTACAAGGTGTTACAAGATCCTGAAAGCAGTTGCACAGTCCTCAGAAATTAATATGTTTTAATTAAAGACATAATTTGATCTTGAAAACCGAAAAAAAAAAAAATTTTGATCTGTCCTACGGAAAACAGAAGTTACTGTACTCCAGAGAAATACCACATCACCTTCCTCAGTAACACCCACTGCAACTATCCTCTTAAAATCTCAGCCTTTCTTTTTCTCCAGAAATGTTGGATGCCAAACTTAGAGGCAAAACCACGTGCCCACATCAGGAGTTCCTGCAGTTCTGAACACTCAGGAGGAAGAAAACACGAGTACCAAGAACAGGCTGAGAGATCCCCACAGCCACTGCTATTTGTCTTTGTTACGTATCTCTCATTTTAAGTGACTTTCAGGTGAGCTAATATTGAATATTAAAAGTAGATTAAGCTGCACATAAATCAGCAACTCGGAGCAAATGCTGCTCAGTCACCACCACACCCCACATACAATACTGAAAACACCCTCGTGACTGAGACACATTTTTCAAACCCAACCAAAACCACAGTTGGTTTATTAAATAACACACCTCTATTGATTTTAGCTCATTAATCCCTTGTCAAAGCACGATGCAAGTCCCTCTTTCTTCATAGCCTTGTCTAAAGCTACAAGCAACAGACACAGGGAAAATAAAGAGAATAAATAAAATAAAATAAAGAGGAATTTTCCAGGAAAATGAGGAGGAGGCTGAAGGATCAGCACAAGGGAAGATCAACATTTCAGAAACACTTTTGCTCTGGGTGTTTGCAGGAAGAGATGTGAGCCATCTGCAGGTGGGGGAATGACTGCTATGAAAACAGCATTTCCAAAGATCTTTCCATTATTGTGTTCCAGGGGATGGAATGCATAATACAAAATATAGGGAAATTAAAAAGACAACCAGAGTCAGGAAACCCAAACTAAAGACAGGCAGAATCTTTTCAGTAATCCAAAGATCCAACTATGGACAGCAAAGGCAAGGCAGGTCCAAGTTCAGCTGTGCCATTCACAGGGACTGACAGCCAATAACTTCAGCCTGCTGGGGAATGAGGACCCTCTTCTTGTTATTCTCGCCTTGGATATGGAAAAGATTTTCCCCTATTTCCTTTTCAAAAGGGTCTTTTACTCCTGCTATCTCTGTTTTTTAATCTGACTGCCTCAGTTTGTGATACACATGTGGTAGCTCTGGATGGAAGTTGGATTCTCTTGTGGAAATGAACTTCAATAGCTTCTATGCCATATGAATTTGGAATTATTACATAGTAAATCTTGGGAAATGTACCAGAAAGTCAGATTGAACTCAGATATATTTGAATCAGCCTTCTTTTGAGTTCAAACCTTCTAAAATGCATTGGTGAGAAGCTGTGAAAGTTAGTATATAATCTATTCATAAACTGTCAACAATGTCAAACATACATTAGAGCACTCAGTCACTTTAACTGTATTGATTTGCAGGAAGTCTATTTTACCCCAAATATTGGATCTTTGAGATTCAAATTTTCGTGGTTGGAAGTGTGACATAAATCACCAAGTACAACAATTAAATTTAAATTGCATTTTACTACCTCATTCTAAACCTCAATTGGAAAGGACTGACGCATCTCAGTGAATATTTCATTAAAATATCAGGTTATTTTTCAAATATACTGCTGCAGCTAAGAATTTTCACACAATGGTATAAAGCATTCCTTTAAAGTGGATTTCCTGAACTTTTATCAAAGATGGTATCTGATTTTATATTGGAAGAGTACTGAAGCAACTGTATTTAAATCAGTCTTTCTTCCTCAATTTCATATGTCAAGTAAATGAGCCCACGCTACCCATTTTTGCCTCCTATAGATAAAAAAGATAACCTGCTTTTTGGACACCTCTATTATAATGTCTGAATGCAAATACAGCATCAGCTGAGGTTGATGGATAGTGCTTTTAAAGGTTTAATTGGGGATGGAATTAAATTGTTTTAGGACTCAGCAAGTTCTGTGAGGAAGCCTACATATTTCTAGAATAAGTGACATTTATTTCTTTTAAATGCACAGTCACAAGGAGACAAGATTTCAATGGGCAACTTTTTCAATGGGCAACAGGTCACATAACTAATTGGCACGTTAGTTATTGGGTAATTGCCAATCAGATATTTGACTGGGATGGCAGAAATATTGAACTAAAGATTGCAAACCTGTTGCAGTGTATCCCAAGAGGCAAACATTCTGTAATGTATAGTTATGATTAGCTTTCAACAATTCAATACAATAGGAGTCCCAAGTGGCAAGAATGAGTGTTTCACACTGATAGTTAAGCAGATTTAATTAAAAATTCTTTTTTTTTTTAATTGAAGTCTCACTTCTCAATTTCAGAATTACCTAAATGGTGCTGCAGATTCCAGTTGGCTTCTATGCTCCTCATTTCTCGATGCAAACAGATCAAATGTTTTTCCCAAATCTTGGCCAACATGTAGAACTGCTTAAAAGTACAAATAACCCAATTCATTCTCTTCGAAATTCCTACAAATCTAAGATAAACACTACACAGTGAGTTGCTACAGGAAAATCTGTTTTAATATTTCCACCCTTTCTTCCCTGTTTTAAGGCCCAAATGTTTCCTGTTGCCTTTCTCAGCCTTCTTCCATTTTGTCTCATGAACAGCTTGAGATGAACTACAAAAATACATCCACATGCTATGCTGAGACAACAGAAAAAAGCTGGTTTTTCGTGTTAAAAAAAGATCTTACTGTCACTGACTGCTTAAAAGTCCTTAAACATAACTATTCACTGCATTCATAAAATCTACTCCCTAACACTCTGCCATCTATTTAAAGAGCAACCTTTCACTCACTACAGAATCACTTCTTGAAGAATTCCCCTTTGAGAAAAGATTTCTCAAGGGTTATTAGAAACACTCAAAACAGCACTGAAAGGAGGAGGCCCCACAGAAGAGTTTTTATAGGAGCAGGATTCTGAGAGAAGGAAAAGATAGTGGTTGGTAACAAAAAAAATCAACCTAAAACTCTCTCTGTTATCCCCAAATACACTGAGAAAGATTTTCCCACATGCAATTGTATCACTCTTTTCTTAAAATTGATTTCTTTAGCAGACCAGCCAAGGAGAAAAATAATAATGAGCTGATATCATTTTAACAGAGCCTCAAGCAGCTCCTGATGTATTAACCTAAAGTCCCACTAAGGTTTCCTTTTCCCATTTAATTTCTACACCTCATGTTTTAGTCTCACTTTCTGACCTCCTGTAATAATTCAGTTCAGTCAGGGCAAAAAAAATTGGTTTGTTGTATATGAGAAGGCAATCACTATTCATAGCTTTTTGAATTCCTGGAATGTTATAGAATCCCAGAAGGGTTTGGCTTGGAAGGGACCTTAAAGCCCATCCAGTTCCAGCCCCTGCCATGGGCAGGGACACCTTCCACTATTCCAGGTTGTTCCAACCTGGCCTTGGACACTTCCAGGGATGGGGCAGCCACAGCTTCAACCTGTGCCAGGGCCTCCCCCCCCTCCCAGCCAGGAATTCCTTCCCGATATCCCATGTAAACCCACCCTCTGGCAGTTTAAAGCCTTTATCTGCAGCAAGATTAAAAATCAAGAAGCGACAGCTGATGTTGTTACGATACATTTAGTGCAGTTCAGCCACAAAAAACCTGCAGAATTTTGGGGTTTTAAAATATTCATGAGGATATCTTCAAGTTACAAATGCACGGAGAGAAAGGCACGTACAAAGTGGGTGAATGAAAGAAAACCCATTAACTATCAAAGGCAAAACAAAACCTCCAAAGAAACCTCCAACCTCTGTGGACTGAATTTGGTATCAAAGCACAATGTCTGTGCTTTCTGTATCCTCCTCATGTCTGTGGTGTTTACAGAGACTCACGGAGCTCTCAAGGAAATAAATCGTCCCTGGTTAAATCTGGGCCCACAGCAGGTGGAAGGCAAAGCTGCCTCTCCCAAAGAGAATCCAAATATAGCAGGATTTCCTTCATTATTTTAGCCACAAAGGAAGTTATTGTTGCTGCTACATAATCTACAATCTCCAGCTACTGCAGGGCAGTCTGATCACACTGATATCCATCCAGCAATTTATATATATACATCCCTTAAATATTCCAACTGACACCAGGAGGAAGGCAAGACCAAACCCTATAGAAGAACACTCAACAAGACAGAAAAGATAAAAACATTAATGTGCTTTCCACAAGTTCATCCCTGGTATAACAGCCATTCTCAGCTGGTTATTTTTTAGAAGATAAATTAAATCAAAAAGGTAAAGAGCTGAGGAGTGCCTGGAAGTACCAGAAGAGAAACACGAGTGCAGCAGGAGGAAAGAAAAGCACAGCAAAGGCACTGCCAGACTTGAAAGCCATGTCAGGCCAACCTATTTATTATTTCAAGGAGAGAATTATTTCTAAATAGCAAAGCAGCTATGAATATCCAGAGAAGATATAAACACATCTCTTTTGATGAGGGGGACTGGAGGGGAAATGATTCAGGCACAAAGCTTTGCTAACAGCAACGCCCACTCCTCACTGCCATTGTTATTTTGTTTAAATGCAACTTGTAATTTGCGGTTTTTGCTCTTTAAACTTGAAAAATGTAAATAGATTTATAAATTGGGTGAGGTCTGCCTTGACAAACTCAAGTCAAAGGAGCTCAAGGAGCTCATGCTGAGCAGAGACAGGATTGTTCATATCCTTGTGTGCTCCTGGGTTAAACAGAAATGCAAACACAGCACAGTCCAAAGTGCACAGAACTCCAGGGAAATATTCCCATCACCTCCAGCAAACTCTGGAAGAGGCACCTGGTGAGTGCTGGGGTCAGAGACAGAGGCACAAAGTGATCCTTGCAGGATCTCCTGGAGGGATTTGAATGGACACTCCCAAGGGTCGGATCAAAGGATCTTTGCAAACCTCACATAAATGGGTTCCTTCATCTTCCCAAATATCATCACTTCTTTCTGTGTCTTTTACACTAAATTCTTTCAGAACTATCCAAGTGGAATTATTTCACCACTTCAAAGATAATACACAGCTGTAGAGAATTCAGAATTATTTTCAACAACACTGATGAAACATATAATTTCTTCTTGTCGAAATTGGAAGAAACATATCACTGTTCTAGAAAACATAACTGAGCTTGACATATTTGAAGGAAAAAAAAAGGAGTTAGTTGATTAATCTGGATATTTTATTTAATTTTCTTTGGGTTATAAATAAGCGGGAAGTTAATACTGTTTTCAACTTTTGACAGTTTTAATGTTAATTACATGTACTGGATTTTATAAATCAATACTTCTTACATGAAGTGTTATTTAACTTGTCAAGCATAGCAATAGATCAATGCATTTACTGTTCGTGGTAACATTGATGGATGACATACATCAAAAGCATATGTAAAGAAAAATAAAAGATTCATTTGTAAGTCAGACAGGGTTAAACTCCAGTTAGGCAGACAGGGAACTCAGACAGTATCTTGAAAATAACATCAGAACTTTGTTACGGTGTGAGAGGATTTTCTTTCTGTTTGAGGGTTTTTTTGCTTGTTTGGGGGATTTCTGGTGGTCTTTTTTTTGTTTTGTTTTGTTTGTTTGTGGGGGTTTTGTTGTTGTTTTTGAGGGTTTTGGTTTGGCTTTTGTTTGGGGTTTTTTTGCCTTTTTTTGTTTGTTTTTGGGGTTTTTTGGTGGGTTTTTTGTGTTTTTTGTTTGTGGGGGTTTTTTTGTTTGGGGTTTTTTTGTTTGGGGTTTTTGTTGTTGTTTTTGTTTGCTTGTTTTTGGATTTTGGGGCTGATTTGTGGGCTTTATTTTTACTTTTAATGCCAAGGCCTGAAGCAACCAGCTGCAGAATGTTCTGTGTGCAGAATGGTTCTATTTAATCTCTGCATCCTGCAGGACAAGGAACAATGAATTGCACCTCCCAAACTTCAAATATACTTTACTCAAGCCCCAAATCCCTGTGTTGAGCACGTGGTACCTCCTTCTAAACAGACTACTGGGTGATAAAAAAATAAAGCCTCGTTTATAACTACTTCACTATTTGCAAACATGCTACAGTTAATGTGCTTTAAATTTCAGAGGATGTACAAGTAAAATCTTGATCATAAATCAACTTCAAAGATTGCATTCACTGCATTATGAGCTGTAATAAAAGTAACACTCAGTTAAAAACCATTCTAAGAGCCAGTACTAATGCACCTGAACATCTTGAAGAGATCTACAGCTCCCAGTGTAACAAATATTCCTTATTCATCTGTGCCATTTGTAAAAAAGACATTAAGTATGTTCAAATTATGAAATCCCAAAGAACTGGAAGCTATTACTCTGTATGTAACTACAGTAAATCAATAAAATATTGGTTAAAACCCATTATCAGAAGCATGTAGATACTCAGAATGTATAATCATGTACTGAAATAGAAAATTGTTTTCCTTCTAGTATGGACAGATTTCTCAGGACAGAAGTAATAATTACACAATATATCATTTCCAATTCACAGAATGCCAAAAACTTCCTTTTGCATTAAAAATTGTCATCAGGATGGGCTTTTTAAAGTTACAAAAGATAATGAACGTAAACTTGAAATGTTATCCTTTGGAAGTAATTCATGGAATCATTATATTTTAGTACAATTCATCTGACTAGAAAGTAAAAAGACACCTCTGTGTCATATCACCACCATATTCAATTAACCCCATCAGCTCCATTACTCTGGACAAGACTCATGAGAAGTAACAACAATGACTACAATCCACGAGTGGTGTCAGCATGTTTAAGAAAAAATTAATAAAAAGGAATAACTGAAAAACAGTGGTGAGCCTCTGTTAAAGACCACTTAGAAGGTTACTTTCAAATTTTGGAAAAAGATGAAATTATATTTAAGCAAATTTTTTAAAAAAAAAAGAAGCCACTTATTCTAGTACTAAGGCATGTCCTGTAAGACCGGACACTTAATGTAAAAAAAGTCATGAGATTGTCTTCAGAGTTTGAGTATTTTGTCTAAAATAATCAGGCAAAAACCTGTCCTTCACAAAAATGCTGCTTCTAAATTGTTAAAGGAGAAAATTTTTTGTTTGCTTTAGGTAAAGCTTGGCTTTGTAAGCCTGGTAGGATCTGGGGTAAGTCCTCAGTCACCTTAGTGAGGAGAAAACATTTTCCAAGTGAGAACTGGGAATTGTGCACAGGTAACCTTTGTGTCTGTCTTTAAACTGGGAGTCACAATGGGGAGGGTGTGGGAGGGACTGGCCGAGGGCTGGAGCCCAGAGGGGGGAATGGTGGAGCCCAGAGGTGGGAATGTTGGAGCCTGGAGCTGGGAATGTTGGAGCCCAGAAGTGGGAATGCCGGAGCCCGGAGCTGGGAATGCCGGAGCCCAGAGGTGGGAATGCTGGAGCCCAGCGCTGGGAATGCTGGAGCCCAGCGCTGGGAATGCTGGAGCCCGGAGCTGGGAATGCTGGAGCCCGGAGCTGGGAATGCCGGAGCCCAGCACTGGGAATGCCGGAGCCCAGCACTGGGAATGCCGGAGCCCGGCGCTGGGAATGCCGGAGCCCGGCGCTGGGAATGCCGGAGCCCAGAGCTGGGAATGCTGGAGCCCAGCACTGGGAATGCCGGAGCCCGGCGCTGGGAATGCTCCGGGCACAACCACAACCCCAGCTCAGTCCCCTCCCAGGGGGACAAACCCCGGGCTGTCAGAGCCAGAAGCACCAAACTCCTGCTGTCCCACCTGTGATCCTGTCCCACAATCCTGCTCTCGTGCAATCCAAGCCACAAGCACCCGATGGCTTCAGCTGGAGCCTGATCAAATAAATACAGATATCCTGCTAAATCCTGCTTAGCGGCACTAAACAAATGAGGAGCAAAGCTCTGCTCCTTGCTTTGAACCTGACAGTAATTTAGATGTGTTTTCACAAGGAATATGGACTCAGCCAGAGCTGGATCCCTGAGCACTCCTGGATCCTGGAAGAGGGAAGCCCTGGGAGGGTTTACAACTTCTCTAAAACTGCCCACTGGGGGAAACAATCTGCCACCTTAATTCTGCAGGGTTTCTCCAGTCCCTCCAGTCATCTGTTTCTGCTCTATACATTCACATACATCATCAAGCTGACAATTTAGAAACTGGACCAGATGGATGCATAACCCCAAACAGTGCTGTTTGTTAACTCTAAAAGCTATTAATCAGAATAATTTGCTTTATTAAACTCTGTGGGAGAAAGGGACAAATCTAGATGCCACGAGTGCATCACGGGACAACACAAACTGAGCTTATTTTCACCCAGCTCCACCACAGAAAACTGTTGACAACAGAAACGGTCCTCCTAAAAAAAGGTAGATTATTGCAGGACAAAAAAAGCAGGAAAGGGCATCCTAAATGCTTTCTTTGAGTAGATAAGGCATGTTATTTTCCCCAGAGGAAATAATTACGTTCTCTGAAAGGACTGGCAACTTCAAGTTATTTTAAACAAAGTGCAGCTTTGTGTAACATGAGCACTAACTTCTTTTGAGAAGCAATAGGTGAGACAGATCAACCAAGTCAGCTTCACCTTCCACCAGGCACTTAATGCCAACCCAGCTGGAAAACAGCCTGGGCTCTTGGAGGTTTAAGCCTCCCAAATAATACTTCTTGCTCTCCCCCTCTTCTGACTCACACATTGTAATGTGTAATTCCTCACATATTTAGACACAGGGCCAAAAAATATCTTTTTGGTATACTTCCTCTTCTTCCAACTTCAAGCTTTACAATAAAACCATTTATCTGCAGCACTTAAAAAACCATTCCCATTCCAACAACAGAAAGAACTTGTACAAACAAATGGCAGAAATAGAGCCCTCTAGAAACACCTGGAAAAATGGTTTCTTAACTATCAAAAGAAGATTTACAAAAGAAAGGAAAGCCTGTAGCTATTTGCTAAGCAGGCAAAACAAAAGATTTCTGTAGCTCAATTAATTTTGGAAGAGGTCACTGAAGCAGAACACAGTTGTAACCTTTTAGAGATGCTCTGCCACGTTACTGCAAACAAAACTAATTTTGCAGGTTCTCTTGCAGGGCAGAACAGCGAGAAACTGGAGTGATCCCAGGGAGTGGAGCTCCAGGGCACTCTGGGGCACTTCCACTGCTTCACTTCCCAGCAAAAACAAGAGAAAATCCCGAAAAAAGGCCCTGTAATGTGCTGTTGGATGGGGCTTGGAACACCCTGCTGCAGTGGAAGGTGTCCTGCCCATGGCAGGGTGGAACTGCACCATCTTTAAGGTTCTTCCAAGCCAAACCATTCCGTGATTTTATGACTCCATGAATTGCAAAAAGATAAAGTTTGGCCCAAACATCATCGAACTTTCTGTGATATATTCCAGTTACTTACAGTTATTATTTTAAGGGGCTGTCACATAAATACTCCTGTTCATACATTTTTCACAATCAGAGCTTTCCTTGATGTAGTTTATGGAAATGCCTCTCACTGGCAGGGATTTCAAAAGGCTTCCTTGTGGAGGAGAACCTCTGGATACACCCTCAGCCAGACCCCTGTGTGCTCAGCAGTAAACAGCCTCAAAGGTTGGTGCATTATTGCTGCCTCATTAAGAAGCAAATTAGTTGTTTTTGTCTTTGTTTAGCAATACTCAACAGGTACTCACTTTGACGTGGTTTTAATGTGCAAACACATTAAATTAATGCATTCCGTGGTTACAGGAAACATTCATTGGACAAAGGCCAACCCGGCAGCCTCACAGCAAAAATTATTATTTCTATATTAAAGTATCATATGCTATTTTACATAAGACTCTTCTTTACACCTGCTTTTTGCCAACTCATTGTATCTGGCAAAACTTGGTGACTTTTATCCTTCTAATTCCTATTTACAATCTCCCTCAAATACAACTTAATACAAAAATAATTAAAATAAATTAACCTGGTATACATGAACAAAAAGCATAACCAGAGCTGACCTTCTCCTCTGTGTATACAACCAAATCATTACAATTGTGTGTGCAAAGTTCAAGAACAATCTCTGTTATTTCTCTTCACTATATATAGGAAGCAAGTTCTATTAATAAACAGTCAGCCTAAATTAGCAGTAAGACAATATTTATTTAGTTTAGACTTTTGGCCTTTAGTTTATATCAGCTTAGAAGTAAACAGAAAAAGCACAATGATGGCAAATAAAACAATGAAGCAGTAAAAATAACATGATGATGGATTAAAATATATTGTTCTAGCTGGGAGTCAATAGGGCAAGTGCTTTATAAAAATTATGTTTTCCTTTGACAAAATCACTACAATACTTGCTGGTACAAGCAATAAAAAAACCTCCCATAAAACACTTCCGACTTCGCTTTCCATTTTAATGGCTGCAGGCAAAATTCAGAATACATTTGTCAAGTTGATATTATCAACACAGCAGGGGGATGCCTGACTTGTTCTACATTTGTTCTCAAAGTTCACTTCAGAGGCCATCAGGCAAGAAAGAGGAACCCAGGAAACTGAAATCATTCCTACCAGGCAGACACAGAAATATATCTTCAAATATTTAAGGGAAGTTTCTGTAAATATTATCACATATAACTCTGCAAGGCATCAATCACATTCAGTTTAACATTAAAGACCAACCAATCTGAAAATTAAAGGTGATTCGCACTCTCTCTTTGCTCAGTTTAATGAGACATCCTGGTCTGATCCCTGACAACTACTGCCAACATCTTTAACTTTTTTCCTGACATCTGAAATTGATTTCAAAGACAGATACTGAGAAGGCAGAATACTACAGAGAAGGACATAAGAAAAGCACTGTAGAAGAGAAAATCAAATGTATAGCCTTAGCTTTTTTTTTCCCCTTCGGTACTTGAAAATCATCTGCATCATTAAGCAGCTGAATTTCCATTATAAACTCCTAAATGTGTCTAACCTTATTCTTGTGCCTTTGAAATGAATACCAGCCAAGTATATTAAAAACAATTCTGTGCTTTCATACATTGTTCGTGTTCTATTTTTGTTCACTTTGATAATACCTGGCCAGGTTTTTTTCACGTAGTGAAAGCCTATTCTTTCACAAAAAATACACGCCCTTATACTTGTATTTTTTCCTTTATTTTAATTTCCTAGATTTCTTCTTTTCCAGACTAAAATTTACCAAGAGGACAAATACATCACAGAGATCAAAAAAGTAACTGCTCGACTGTGTCATTCTATGATTTGCCCATAGATGGAATGAACGGTTGGTTAGTTGACCCAACTGATAAAAGCCACATTTATAAAATTATTTAAATGTCAAAACCAAGCCCAAATCCTTATTAAACATACACTGCAACCCTGTGCATTGAGGCTCTCCATTAAGAACCTCTACTGAAGACTATTTAATGGGAATTATTGTATTACTTAATGGATTTCAAGGATAACATTGAATGGGTTTGTGCTGTTTATTTTTAATGAGGACACAATAATATTAGGGCAAGAAGCTTCACTTTGGCACCAATACAGTGCTGGTAAGAGAGGGATCTCAACAGCTGCCCTGTACAGATGGTTGCTTTTACTCACAAAGCCTTGAACTGAAGCAAGATTAAATCTATGGATGAGGGACCTTTACCTTGCAGCTCTGCCTGCATAGTTGGCAGAGGAAAACCAGCCAAGATAAACAAGACATTTATTATAATCTATCTTATGCACACAGTATTTCTTAAAAGTACAAAACACCCTGTTTGTTTGATTTTAGCAGCGTGTGGTTCCCACTGAGCATCCTGGAATTCTTCAGGGGGAAAAAAAAAAAGAAATTCCACCTTTCCTGGATTCCCATCAGAATGTCCAGCAGTGGAAAAACCAGAAAACCCAAACAAATACAAATTACACAGAGGAAAAGAATCTGAGTCCAAGTCAGAAGTAAGCAGTGCAAAAGCCACGCACTGCATGACTAATGGTACCTGCCTGTGTTCCAGGGCAATTAATCCTATTTTTCAGTGCTAGTTGAAAGTCTTGAAAGAGTCATTCCTGGGGAAAATGCTCTTTTTTTTAAAACAAGGCAAAGGTGTGAAGGATTTGATTTGCTGTGTTGACACAACCTTAGCAAACTGCAATAAACACTTTTCAGTGAAAATGTATTTGTATCAAGTTGACAAAACTCAAAGTACTGTTCTGAGCTGAGGTTTCCTTTATGGAAGCCACTTTCCATACTGACTTTTGAAAGATCCTGGTGCATTCCTTGGTTTACTACAACTGTTTAGTGCCAATTGTAGTCTGAGAACAGCTGCTCAAGAGTCACAAGTGAATCCACATCAGTAACAGAGGTTTTACTGAGCCCTAAAACTGGGTATCAATATATGAGATACAGAAACTACAAAATCCATGGCAGCTATTGCACAACTTCCAGCCTTTTACCTTTAATGAGTGCTGCTACTGCACACTGAGGTTCAAAGGAAATATTAATTAATTCTATTCTGGCAGCTATCTACTCTGTAGAAGCCAAAATGGAAGGAATCTGCAAACTTCTAAAGTGAAAATTTATTTTAAATTGTACAAGAGAATTTGAGAGCTCTAAATTCTCTCAGGAGATTGAAAAATGAAACTGATCTTTTGATTTCATCAACTACATTTAGAAGAGAAATGCTTTTCTGTTAAAGAGAAGTGTAGCAATAAAACACTACTGAAGCACAAAAAAAAAATAAATCTGGAAGTCAAAGAAGTTGAGCTATTTGTACATTCTCTGGAATTACAAAATTTACTGAAAACTTACAACCGTATGTTGTTCCTTATCTTATAGTGAACAAATATAAAATGTACCCAACAAGCAGAAAGGGAGAGAAGAGCACAAGTTTTGGGTTTGGTCTCAGGGGGTCAATATATTGGCAGAACTGATCTTTAACCCTGAAACAAGAGAGGCTCAGCAGAAATTTCTTTTAATTTATTACTACATTTCACATGAGTAGATTCCAGATGAATTGTTTTCCTGGCAGCTACTACAGGAGGCCACACACAAGCTCTCGCTTTTCTAAACCACACTTGGAGGGCTCAGTTTGTGGCATCAGCCTATTGACAAATGACTTTTGAAAACATGACAAGTTGTGGTTATGTCTTCGTGTGTATCCTGTAGGATACAAACCTCAGTGGATCCCATTTCTGCTCTCCTCCCTCAGGGGAACACAACCCATTTCACCACGGTCTGACTGTGAATCTCGCTGCCAAGTCCCCGTGCTCACATAATTTGAAAACCTCAATCAAGAAACCACTCAAAAGTACATTTTCTCCTCATTGTTCAGTGAAAGAACACTGCATCAGTGCTTCCACATTTCCCTTCTGATCTAGTTAACTCAAACCTGCTTTTTGTGATGCCTTCAGCCCCCAACTCCCACCCCCAGCCCTACGGGATGGATCAAACCACTGCATCAGCCCTTTGCAGTTCAGTGCTCACTGACACCTCAGTGAGGAAAGGGAACTCAGGGACCCCAAGGTACCACACAGACCCACACAAAAACACCCACAGCAGCTGTGCAAATAAAAAGAGCAATCTCCTCTTTTATTCTGAAGGTGTCATCGGGGATGGGATTATAAAGTGTTTGTATCACACGCCTCTAATAAACAGAGCTGGGTCATTAATGAAAATAAGCTTCATGAGTTCAAAATAAATCTTGGTACACGTTATTTTAAACTGTCGGACTCCATCTAAATCAATGCAGTTCTTCATTTTTAATGGCAATAGTGGTTCTGCCATGTATTTCTCCATGCAAAAAGACTTGAACTTATTTATGCTCCTAATTTATTCTTGCTCAAGGCTTGAAAAAAAAAAATTTACCCTCAAGCACAGATCAGCATAAAATATTTCGGCTCAAAATTCAAGCAATTAAGAAAAAGTTTTCTGCAGCCAGATATGCCCTATAAAAAGTAAACATACCTAGGCAAAATAAATTGTAGTAGCTGCATTGTCATAAGGATACAGGTTAATGTAACAAGACATGTAATTAATGCTTTCATTCTTCTTAACACTTGCCCTCTGTTCATTACCAAACACAGAAAATAGCAATTTAACTCTCATTTCTTTCATAGGAACCTTTGTTGGCCTGAACAAGCTATTTAGAAGTGAATGTAGTAACACTTTATCAGTCCATCCTTCTCTCTATTGATACAATGATTAGAAGCTACATAAATATGCATCTCTATTTATCTCAATGGACACATTAAAAATCCATTTATCATCAAGGGCTGAAATTACAGATGAATTCATAAAGAAATAAATCTGCCTTGATCAACAGGGTCCACAATATGGGAGGGGAGGCTGTCACTCCTTCACAGGAAAGAGTCGTAAAATACAAGATGTCTGAAAGATTCCCAAACTTTGGAGAACACGTGGGTAAAGCTGTAGGAAAACCAGGTCCTTCAAGTTAAACTGTAAAGAAATAGAAGCTCAGCAGAGACACCATGTACATTAAACACAAAAAAGGCCCAGGAAGGGGGACTGTGGGATGGGCTGGGGGAGATCAGGTCAGACCGAGCTCAGTGCAGAACAGACTGTGACCCAAAGGAAGCACCTGTGTCCCAGAGAAAAAAAAGATTAAGACATGAAATTTGAATTCTACAAGGAAAATTGGCTCAAATACTGAAAATAGTCTTCAATAGTGAGGAGTGCTGTGGTAAATCTCCACAGAAGTTTTGATTCTCTGTCTGGAATTCTCCTAAAATACACAATACATAAGTTCTCTTTGCTTTAACCTGAGACTCAGAACTTGGCATGGCAGTTCCAAAATCCAAATAGTATCCAGTAGTTCAACTACATTTTGCTCATGTTGTCTCTGGTTTTAAAAAATGGTGAAAACTAGTATGTCTTTAAAATCAGAGAAAAACAAGCATGCACGGAACAGAAAATACAGGTTTACAAAACTAAGTTATTTCTTATTTGCTACTTATTTCTTCAAACTGTACAGACTGTCAGATGACACACACAGACATCCCTTAACTACTTTTATTACAGAGACAACTGCAGGCAGGTTGGGTATTTTGATTGGTTTCTTCCTCTCTTTTTAATTCATTTCCCCTTTCCCCACAGTTTCCACAGCCACTGGAAGCCACTGTGACCATTCCTTTTTCCTTAGCACACACCTTCAAATCCAGCCCTGAAGGCAGAATTTCCCAAGTGACTGTAAATTGTTTCTACATTAGAGCCACAAACTGCACTGATATAAAATTCATTTCTTTAACCCTGCTTGAAAAGCAAACTTTCCTCCCTCTTATCTCTCCTTGCCACCCAAATAATAGATGACAGTCATCTGTTTTATGTTAGACTATCATTCCCAGATCTCTCCTGCTGATTCATTCTGAGCTCTCACAGCACAGGCACAAGTTGTCAGGAAGAGCTGTGCTGCCTTCATTTCCCAGATGGAATCCAACAGCTGGAGTTCACTCATTAGACCAAGAAAAAACCTGGTATAAATTAAAGAGAGCAAAACAACTGAGTGACAAACACACCTGCCCTGCCCTCCAGTACAACACTGGAAGGGTGTAAAGCAAGGACAGTGTTCTGTCTGCCAGGGATTCAACAAAGGCAGTAATTAGCCATGGACATGTTTGTGCCTATGAAATCCCCCCATTTTCAAATTCCAATAATCCCAAAATTTTCCCCTTCATTCCTGACTCCTGGCCCCACATATCACACCAGGTCCCCTCCTACATCCCTGTTCCTTCATTCCTCATTATATCTACAGTTTGCTTCTACCTTAGATAAATGATAATCAAATTATTTTGCTGTCTGTAGGTTGTGCTTAAACAAGTCCACTTATTTAACTAAAGTTTTTTAAATAAACTATCAACTCTAACATCTAAGTCAAATTAGCTCCTATGAAGACTTTTATCCTTAAGATATTCAACTTTCTGTTACTAACATTTAAGCAGTCTGTAATACTCCACAAGTGATATTGAGCTAATGAGCTACTTCCAAGCTTCCAACTTTCTCAGTGGTATTTTTAATCAAACTTTTAAATTCACGTCAAGGAATTTCCTAAATTTTAATGGTTTAATACAGTAGCATGGGATTCTTTTCACAATTTGGATTTTGTTGCTTCCATAAAATCCTACTTTAACATAAGATTTCAGGAGTTTAAGTGTTCTCATAATAATGAGAAAATCTAGTATAGTACTATTTTGTTTCAGAAGGGAAAAACTGCCTGGAGTAAGGAAGCATATTAAAAGGGCCAGAAAGGTTAAACAGCAGGATAGAGAAGGCCAGGAAGAAAAGGTCCTTCAAAACATCGAAGTTCAAATGAGAGAGAGAAAAAAAATAGCTCAAAGCCTTGTGTGGTAAATGTGAAAAACACAGTGAAGGGACCCCCTCCCTCTTGCCCCTCCAGCAAAAAAAACTTCAAGAAAAACTTTATAAGGACAAAAAAACCCAACAATAATGAAGCAAAGCCACCAAAAAACACCCCACTAAAAACCCTACAGATGTAGCTTTTCACATCCATTTGGAAATGATACATATTACAGAATTTCACCACCGGTTAATGCTTCATTTACAAGGAAAAAGGGACTTTACTCAAATAATTATCGTGAGCATTGACTGAATGTTTGATGTTAAACAGCACATTGCAAGACTAATCAAATATTTTAAGAGAATTATTTAAATACAGATATCTGAAAATTGGTGAGCCACCTGCAGGTTTAAATTTTTCTGTCTGTGAACAAGTTTAGCAAAAAGACTCTCACATTAAGTTTAGTGTGATGCTTCGAGAATTTTACAAACCTGGGAACTGCAGTAGATTTTATCATCTGCCACAATACCTCAAAATTTAGAATAAAGAATTTCTACTGTAGTTCTATACTTACTATTATTTCTGATGTAATAATTAATATATATTAAAACTCACAGTATTGCAAAGACAGTTACTATGGAGAAAACTAAGTTTGGCATTATTTCTCAATTGTCAACTCTGTAATTTTTAAAATTTTTAACCTTTTCCTGAGATTGATCCATTAATTCTAGAAAAAGTCATAGGTATCTGTTGTAATTTTTGCTGTTCTTTTCCTTCCCAAAACAACAATCTGGGTATTAAAATGCAATGCCCTTTTTATTTAGGTGGGATAATTTGCACTGGGAGCTATCCCTGGGAAGACAACTCTTGGATGAGTCACCACTTGTACCTTAGGTGAGCAAAACCCAGCACTGCTGTACTGCCAAATACACTAAATATGCAAGATGGGAAGCAGGAAAAAGTAGCACATCAATAGAGAAACAAACACAACTGTCCTTTCAATATGAACCAGGGGAAAATGCACCGTATTTCAGAGGGATATTGATCTTGAGAACACTGATGGCAAAGTCTCCAGGCACCTTTATTTAAAGGTAATTCAATGGAATTCCTGGTCGATTTTTTTTTTTAATTATATAAAAAAAGCTGTAAAGCCATGCATGATGAATAGGAAAAAACTTGTGATGGATGTAGCCTATATTTGTGGATCACAAGATTTAATGTGAGAACCATAAAACAGCCCATCAGATCCGAGTCAGGTTCTCAAACATCTCATCCAACAGCTCAGATTTATTGCCACCCCTGTCATACATCTGCTGTCAGGCTTTAGCAGTGACTGCCATCAGTGGAGCCTTGGCCTTGTGTTAATAACCACACGTGGTGCTGGGGGGACACTCCAAGCTGACTGGAAAGGAAACCCAGGCAAGGCATCCCCAAAGCAAGTGATTTATCACCCCCAGCAAGAGGCTTGAAAAGGGTTTGCTTAAGGATAACCCAAAAGCTGCCATGAGAAGGATGTGGAGCTGTTATTTTAATTTTTTTTGATGCTTTCTGGGCTTGCTGTGTGCACTCTGCCCCTTGAGAGCAATGAGTAATTGATGCTTTGTTTGGGGACACTGGGCTTTGAGGCATTTTCACCACATTGCTGGTCACAGAGCCACAGGGAACAGCCTGTGGATGTTCCACAGGGAATGTGGTAGTAAAACAGCTGGGAAAAACCATCCAAAACCTCGTGTCTAGGAAAATGGGTACAGAAATTTCAGCTGGAAGTGGGAAGAGTGAAATGAACAATCACTCCACATATGCACTGAGGGGAATGTGAAAGTTTAAGAACTTTTCACCCATCATCATGACACACCTAATGAGGAAAGGCCCAGAACTAACACATTCATTCTCTCTGCACCACAGGCAGAGAACTCTTTGAAATAGAATTATCTTATGAAAATAGTAAATTTAAAGCCCATCTTTGCTGTCCAAACTACCAAAGTGGGTAAGAAATGTTTAAAAAGGCCTGGGGCCTTCCTAGGCCATTGCATTCAGTTTTGTAGCACAATATTTTCAGAAAGGATATGCTGCCATTACAATTAAGCAAGTTACTTTTCCTAGTTTATTATTTATGATTTTAATATAAGAGTTACAGTTGCACTATATAATTGCAATCCATATCCTTGTATCATCCTGTCTTATAAAGCACAACTGTTGAAGTGTTTAGCAATTTACCACTCTGAATTATATTACAAATTCGCCTGGAAGTTGGTTCTTATACTTTGATCTAAAACTATTACCCAAGTCTTGTACAATGTAATTAAATAAATTAAACCAGCCCTTGGGGACCTTTTGCTCTAAAATGAAATTTCAGATCCAAGAGTGCCTGTAACCTTTACTGTAACCATGTCTAAAATGTTACTTGTAATTTCACAACTAATCAGATCTTGACAGAAAGGCAGACACTTGTTGATGGAACCCCTCCTTCCTGATATCCCCAAGGATAAATTTACTACATCATGATTGAAACAAATCCTCTTCTATCAGAGCCCATATTTTAAACAGGGTATTATGGGTTCTGAAGCCAGGCTTCTGGAATATTGCTGCTCACTTGTAACACATGGACAACATTCATCCCATATCCCCACTGCTGGACTGGTCAGCTCATGGAAAAATTCATATTTGGTGACATTAAACATTGTTCTTTCAATTCAAATGACCCAAAAATCAGGCTGAGTCCCTTATTCAAGTTAGCAATGCCCAGCCATATTAAGTTAATAGCAGAAAAAGCACAGTTGAAGCACTAGTGTAAAAGTTTAACATGGATCACTGACACTGTGAATCAAAGTAAATATTTTTTAATCCTGCCTCTCAAAATTTAATAACCCCTAACTGAAGAGCAGAAATTAACTGGACAGACAGACAGCAGCTTACATGCAATTATGAAAATATGCAACCAAAAGCTGTGCTCCTAAAGAATGTAAGCACACAATAAAACATGAGCTCAGGACAAACACAAGGACCAGTCACAACGAATTTTTACATGAGAGCTGAAAATTGCACCCCTGGTTCATTGCTCAGGGTGTCCAACAGAGAGTGTTACTGTGTGTAGGGATGTGATTCCAGCAGTTTGCACAGAGGGAACAGCAGCTGATGTTCAACCCGAGTCCTCGATTCCTCCCCCAGCAGCTCCAGCTGAGCTGGGACATTGTACTGGGGCACAAAGGGTCTGAGTGGCAGCTCAGTGATGCCCTAAAGCAGGGCTGGGGACACTGGGAGTGTTGTTAGGGCACCCTCTGATGTTGTTTGCTCCTACTGACACAAGGAGTTTAAATCCTGTCAGGGGCCATCGATCAAACACAAGGTGTTTTCAACCTGGAACCATCAGCCAAAAAACTGCCAGTCAGGAGTCACTGCTTGAGACTTTGCATCCTTCACTCAGCCTGGTTTTCTGCTCATTACAAGGTCTTTTATATGAATGATGTTGAGCAAGAGAGTGTTCTGCCACCTGAAAAACGGGCAATTTTGTCTGTGGCAGTGGGACCATCACGTCCCAAGGGTCACCTCCCACATCAGCAAAACACTTGTCCCCAAGGTGTCCCTGGTCAAGGTGTCCCTGCAATTACATCAGCACCACTTGTGCTCCTTGGAGCTCTAAGAGCTGATTGCTCACCCAAATCACACCTTCCTTTTTTGCCAGTTAGGCAATAGTTGGAAAAGCACAATAAATAACTCTTTTGCAGTCAGCTGGACAGCTCAGGGGTTTTAGCTTAACCAAGTATTAGGTACTAAGCTAGGCTGAGTCTTCAGTGATCACTTCACTGTAACTGAAGACAGAGTTATCAACAATAAAGTTATTGTACAAAAAGAATTCCTGTGGAGGTTCGAGGAATGTGTTCTAATGCAGGTGGTTTTGTTCTTTCCAGCTACAAAAATAACACATTATCCATCCTGAAACACAAAGGTAACCAAGGAAGCATTATGTCATTTGCAAAAGGTTCACTTCCCTAGAGCAAAGTATTATTACTATTATTATGATTATTATTATTTAATTTCATCTACTTCTGTATATTTAGCTTTGAAAGCAACAGCACACAGTGTCAAATCATTTCTGATGAATAACAAGCCTGTTACAAGGACTACAAATGAAGATTTATTAAGAAAACATTAATTTCTCCATGTGAGTACTTTCAAAGGTCATCTCTCTTTTATTCATTTCTCCAAGCACGATCCTGCCTTGTCCAAAATAGCCCAAGCTTCTATCCCATGCATTCAGTTTTGCTACAGACTAGGAAAAAGTATAATGCCACACTAATTTGATCTCCCTGGCAAATGAATCAATAGTCTGAAGAGCATCACTAATTATAATAAAAGTATGTTCATTAGTAATACTATGCATTTTCATGCATAACTGAATTTTAATTTTTCAAACACATACTCCAGAGTTACAGAGCCTCTGTATGAAAATCACAGTATGGTTCCCATGCAGAATCTCCAAGTGCATTTGGGGAAGGCAAATATAAACATATGGATTTTTTGCTTTACAGCCAGAAAACTCCAGAGTCAGCACACAGCCAAGCAATACATCCAGGAAAACAGGTAATTTATGTCAATGTATATGTATCTAGAAACCACAACAGCCACTCAAAACCCTCTTGCCAAACTCCAGTTTGCTTATGCCAACCAGTGCATTTAGCACTGGGGGGATGGATAATCCTAATTATTCTGCAATAAAGAAACAAATCATCCCAGTTTCTCCATTGTTTTAATCTCTCTGTCCCCAGAGTGAACTAAAATGTTGAGATGCACCAAGTGTAAGTGGAAGAAGGTTTTTGGTCTCCTGACACACTGCTCCTCCCAGAGCACAGAGCAGGAGGACTGACATTCCACCTGGGAGCCAAGGAACACTCTGGTATTCCCAGCCCTTCCTTTGGAGTTGGGATTCAATATGACACAGCTCCCTGGGAATTAAAGACCTGCATGAAATAACTGCTGCTTCTTACTTACCAATCCATTAAATGGGTTAAAAGTGACTTAAACTATTGAGTCTCAGAGGGTTTTTTGTCTCTTCCAAGTGATCTTTTACTCACAGGGTAACAGCAGGGAACAAGATACAAAAATTTCTGTGTGTGTTCCCTTGTTCTCCAGAGGCCTGGTGCCTCTGTGTGACTTTGTACAGGTTATAACCTCTCTGGATTTCATTTACCCACCTCTAAAATGTGAATAAAGCTTAACTTCCTCCTGGGAATTGTGTGGAGGCTTAGAATATTAATCCTGGTAAAGTGCTTTGAAATCAGTGGATTGAAAACAGCACAAAGCACCAAGTTTTATCTTGTGCATCCATCCCTTATTGCCTTTCCCTTGTCAAGCTCATACAGAATTAACTATGATCATTTAAATCAGTTTAGCTTTTGCAATAATAATCTTGCCTGCTTCAATAATTTAAAAAAAAAAAAAAAGATTATAAAGGTGAAATAACTTAAACCAACACTTGAGGTTTTTCTGCTTACAGATGTAATACACACTGTGATATTCCACACAGTGCTGGGTTTAATACTTCTCCTCCCTGCCTTTCTCTATCTGGATGAACAGTGTTTAAGGAGTCTTCTAAAAGCAACAATCTGTTTCATTATGAAAATCTTCTTTAAAATGGTTATGAAGTGGCCCTAGTGGATGATTTTCTGTATTGATATCAAAAAGCTTTTCCTTACATCTTTGTATGCATAAAATACATTAAGTACTTCAATTCTATGGAAGATAAAATTCTGTTAAAAAAAAATTGTAAAAATCACTATAAAATGTGAAATATTTTTCTAGTTTCTATACAAATTAATGACCTCACATTCAGAGCTAAAGAACAATAAAAATCAATGGTTTACTGAATCCCTGCTGATGACCATTATACATAAATAGAGTGGGAATCTGCTAGATTTAAAAAAAAAAAAAGTAAATAGCTTATAATTCACAAGAAGTCTTTATGTTCTGAAGCAAGTTCCATGGACTAAAAAAATAGTTACTTTCACAAGAACTATTTGCATTATATATGTTTTAAATCCAATAGAACCCAATAAAAGATGGGGGGGGAGGATCCACAATGAACCCAAACATTTATAGTTTATACAGACAATTAGCTAGAAAGAAATTCCATGGGCTAAACAAGCATCCAAATGAGCAGATGATTTTTCCAAAGGTTATTTAAACATCTTATACTCCTGCTTATCTTGTATTACAGCTGCTTCTGCCTGCACCTCTCCTGAAATTCCTGTGATTTCTGCATGAACAGGTCACAAACAAGTGATTTTTCTATTCCCATCAGCCAGGCCTTAATCAACAGGATCTTGACATCAGTAGAACTCTTATAAATGGTCATTTAATGTCAAATCTTTGTGTATCCTGACTCCACCTTCATCTCATGGCACTTCCATTCCCGTTGTCAGGAGTGGTTTTGCTACAAGTTAGTGCAGATACTCCTGTCCAAATGTTGTGCACAACATAAACATAAATAAATGTGATTAAATCCATTTGGTGCTACATGACTGCAGGAGCTGATCAGTTGTGACACCACATTAGACCCTGGCTGGCTGCCAAGAACATCCCCCAGAGCCCACACAGCAGCCAGGGATGGATTTACACTTCAGATCAGGGCAACAAGTTGGCTGAAATAGGGGACAATCCCCTGTGCAAACGTGCTGGACCAAAGGGCTCTGTGACAGATCCCTCTCAATAATCAGATTTCCATCTAGCAATAAACAGTAGCTAAGCTGCATTTTTACCACTGGTGTCACCGTGTCAAAAAAATACCTATAAAATCCAAATCTGCCTTTATGGGGAATGTTAAGAAAGAAATAGTGAGAAGTTTAGAAATCTACTCATCAAAAACACGGATTAATTTTTGCTGCAAAGTCACAGGTTTTGGTGTTAAATTTAATAATAACAATTCATCCTACAGCCTCCTTCAATAACGAAACAATCTAAACATGCAATCTCTGGGAAGTGCACAAGGAGGCATTGAGTGAAGTTTGCTGTAATATACTCTAAAAGCAGGCTCAGGGTGAGGGCAGTTAAATCTCTGCAAAGCTCCTGCAATTGTTCTGGATGGTTTTAGGGAGCCCAGGGGAGCTCGTCTTCCTGTGTGTTTTAGGGATGCACAAAGCTCTGACGACACTTCAATTATCTCTGCCTGAAATTGAATCTGTTAAGAACACTGTAAACCGAATAATCCAATTCCTTCTAATACACCAGGCTGAGTCCCTGAGCCCTAATGAACGTTTTTCCTTTTTCATTCCCTCTCCCCAGAGCCAACTAAGGAGTTGAGTCGAGAACCCAGCAATTAGGTACCATTTAAATATTTTACTTTCTGTGTGTTCATCATGTGCAAGTGAGGATATGATTGCAGGGAGCTTCCCAACAATGCTCTCCAATTTTAATTACCAGGAACCCGACACAGTGGGTGAACCAATGCCATCAATATCTGAAACAATGCACTAAACACGGCCAGTAATGTTGGAATTATAAGGAAACAAGTCCAGACTGTGGGGGGGGTTTTTAAACACTGTATCTTTATGCACTCTGCTTCATACATAGAAGTTTATATTAAAAAGAACCAAAGAAACAAAGAAAAACCAAAAATCAATGCCTAAAGCTACAAATACCTGATCCAAAAAACCTGGAAGTTTTAATATACAGTGTTTAGAACTCAGTAGTTTTGAGGAGACTTTTTATTATTCGTTATTCAAAAATGTCATAAAACTCAGTTGACAAAATAATGAACAACTGAAAAAAAGCGACAAAAAACCCCCCAAACAACCTGTATTAACATCTTTTCTTGTGGAGTTAAAGAACTTATTTTAAACTTATTAATTATCACAACACATGGTGACCTCAAAGATTTTGAAGAAAGCCATCTGTATCCCAGGTTTCCAAAAACACTTGCCTACCATTACCTAAGTAAATGTATATTTAGTGAATCCATGTAATCTTCAGAAACTGTTCTCAACATTTCTTTATCTCCAAAAATAAACTGCAACCACCAGTAAATGCCTTTCCAAACCCAAATGTGTATCATTTAGAAGGGCATCTGAAGCTACTGGAAGCCATTCTGAAAGGATGTGATCACAAAAAACATTGTCTATTAGCTGATAATTTTCACTCTTACGAGTTTTAAAGTACTTCCCAGTGTTCTCAGTCTGAGAAATAAACACCAATAATTTTTAAGATAAAATATTGCACCTTATCTGGGAGAAAAGGTTGGCTACAAAATGCTGGGAACTCAAATGGAAGGGTGGGAAGGCTCAGAGGAAGGGACAGTGGTGATTCTTCAGTGGTGATTTTCAGCTTCAAAACAACGACTCAGGAGCATTTCACAGAGATCAGAGCAGCAGGATGACAAGACTCACCTTTTACATCAAGGCTGCAACACATCTACAAAGTGTTTGAAATCCAGCCAGAGTCCAGCAATCAAACAGAATTGCTCTGGAAAGGCCTGGGATAAAGCTATTTTGGAGAAGCCCACAAACTGCTGGGGGATTTGGGGTTATTGCTGAGAATCAAGGTGATTCTGTGACACAAATTACTGCAGTTTTCTGAGCTCTTTACAGAAAAGCAGGAGCAAACTGAAATATTAACTTTGAAACAAACAAAGTGTGTTTCGATCAATATTATTACATTGACCAAAATTTGATGATACCTTAAGTATCTAATACACACTTCTGCAGGAAGTAATGCCAATCCATACAAAAACATTTGGCAAACATAGGCTGGATCAACAGTGATTGAAAAATACCACCTTCTCAGAGCTCTATTTTCCAGACTTTGATTCTGTCAGACCTTCAAAATACTTTCATGCCTTTATCATTGCATGTTACAAGTGGCATCTTGCTCAAAGAAGAGTAAAACTTTTACCTTTCTCTGGGTGACTGTTTGGCCTCTTTCAGCAAGATGCATCTTGCCTTGAACTTTTCATTCTGTATCATTTGTACAGTAAAAACCTGCACGACACAAACATGTCAAAGCAGGCAGGAGAAATCTCCACCCTCTTCTTCTTAGGCAAAATGTAATATTTTATTTTAATAAAATCTAAGTGAATTTCATATCAGTTTAAATTACTCAACCACTGTGACTAAGAAAACTTGCCTGCAAAAGAATTTAAAAACAAATATATTTTGCTACTCTTTTTTTCAATGGCCAATTTAATGATTCATCTGGTGATAGAGCACAATCAAAACCAAGTGTCCCAGCATGAGGGTATTAGTTCCAGGCTTCCCAGAACTAGAGAACCCTGAGTACAGGCAATTACCAGCCACTAAGGACAAGCCAAGTGCCTCCCTACGTGCTCATTAACTCTATTTAGACAAATGAGTAATGTCAGTAATTTCCACAAGGAGGTCCACACAACCTCCTTCAAAAAGTGAACATCTTAATGTACCTCATTTCTTATTACTCACAGCTGTTTTTCTCAAATCTTGCTCCTTCATGTCAAAAAGAAAAAACTAAACAATTAGAGGATTTTGAAAGGAGTCTGGTATCTGGTCTACTTCTGTATCATCATTAATTCTGTGCCTTCCAAATTATAAATAATCTCCTTTCCTCCTAAAAAACTTTCTCAATGAAGCTACATAAATCTTCCTCCAGCTTTTCAAGCCATTTCAGAAGCTAATACTAGTTTGTTCTGGTTTGCAGTTATTTTTGTATGTTACTTACAAGCTTTATTCTGTATTTGTTCCAATACTATCCATCCCCTTGGTACCACCCCTGCTGACACTACAGCATGTGATTTCAGTTACCTGCTTGTAAAAATGTCAGACATCTACACACTTTGTTATGGAAATATATTGATACCATCAAGACCCTTGCACTTTTTGTTTTTTTAAAACTATAGCAGAATACACCAGGATTATGATTAGAGGTGACTTTTGGCCAAAGCAAAACAGGGAACTGACATTTGGCCATTGATTGCTTGGGGAAAGTAAAGTATCTTCAGTCTGTGACACCTTGAGCACTTGCCCCTGTGAGAGGCAGCAATAGATGCTTTCCTGAACACTAAGACATCTGCAGCACATCCTGTTCCCACTCTTCTCATAACCTGGCTCTTCATTTCCCATGTTGCTTCTTTCTTTTGACAGCATCTTAATGTCCCATCTGACTCCTCACACTCTTTCTAAAACCCCCCTGAGACCTCCTACCTCCTACCACCCACCTTAGTCTTGCAGAGAACTTCTGGTTTTGCATGAGCATATTTTGCCTACACTCCTGACAATCCCCAAGACAACCCTCAGAATGATGTCCTTGAGGACTCTCCACTGCCTTTTCACACTGGTTAAAACCAACAATGTTTGCAGAGATCTCCCAGGTCACTCTGTTTCCCAAGGAACACATGAAGCAGAAACAAAAGGGCTGTATTGTCATTTTTTGGATGAGATGGAAAAATTAAGCCCTTGAAATGGATATCCATTAAATATGGATATTTATTGGATATAAATAAATCCCCAGGGGTGGGGACATCTTTCAAAATGAGGGTGGTATCCTACAAACCCCTCAGGGTTCACCTGGAGCTCAGGACACAAGGCTTTCAGGGCTGTCTGCAAGCACTGCTACCCCAGATTCATCACCTTCATCCTGACTAATCCTCAGCCTAATATCATACAATTAATACCTGCTTAATTACTCGTACTTAACATTCACAATGCATGCCCTAGTCACTCAACCTGGACAGCCAAGCAGCCAGAGAACTCCATCAGTCAGGCACGTGGGCTTTGTAACTGTGACCTTCCCCAAACCCCCTCCCTCCCAAACCAGACTTGAGCTGCAAAGGATCACACAGACTCTGTGGTACCAGTGGACTCTGGGACTCTGGAGTCTTCTTGAACTTAGGGGCCAGCAGTGCTTATTTCATTTCTTTTTGCATTCATTCTGGAGCCACCCATCCCTCATCCAACCTCAATTGTTCCCTCTACACAGCTGCCTAATGACCCCTTAAAATATATCATCCATCCCATATATATTTACACAACGTAGGATTTGGTGTTGTCATTTTCCCACGGAGACCACACATAAAACACTATTAAGACAAACACATAGTATGAAATTATTCTACTGTAAAAAGTCTGAGACAAAAATCACAGTCTGGTTTGGGTTGGAAAGGACTTTAAAGCCCATCTTGTTCCACCTCCTTCCTGGGCAGGGACACCTTCCACTACCCCAGGTGGCTCCAAGCCCTGTCCAGTCTGCCTGTGAACACTTCCAGGGATGGAACATCCATAACTTCTCTGGCAACCTGTGCCAGGGCCTCAGCACCCTCATCCTAAAGGACTTCTAATGTCAAATATATTGTAAATGCAAAGAATACTACAACCAAAAAAACATTTACTTTTGGTTTGAAAAATACACAGCAGAGTGCAAACAATTTTTGTCTGTTAGTTACAGCTATTGAAATATTAAAAGAAATTGTGAGACTGTAGACAGAAAAATCTACCTACATATAATATTTACAGAATAATAGTGGCAGTTGGAGAACTGGATAAAATATTTATCTTTTATCTGGAAAATATCCTGTCACTCTTCAGGACCAGTGAACAGTGATTTGCTATCTCAACCGTGGTGAACTCCAGTTCTGTCCTCATCTTTCTGGAATCTGAGTTGCCTCAGATATTCAAAGGCTGTGTTTTGGAAAGACAAAGGTGACACAGCTCCACTGCCCACCCTGGTTATCCCAGGAGAGAGCACCAGGGATTAGGATGTGCAGGCAAGGAATTACACGAGGTTACCAAATTATCTTTTGCCACCTTTGCAGAAAGGTACAAGAAATAAAACTGCTTTATTACCCCTCCAGTCAAAAGAATCTGCTGACAATTTTCCCCTGTTGGGAGGTATTTTTGTTCCTTTTATTTTCAAACAACATTTGGCTGTAATTTCTCACAGACTATATAATTTTAATGCACACCATACTGTGTATCAGCTATCAGTAAAGCTATTACCATAATTAAATGTCATCTCTTTGAAGGGGACAGAAATTGCAAGTTCCTGCTATATCATAACTGGTATTGTACAGCCACTTTTAAAATCATCTCTCCTGCTGCTCTGGAAACTCACTCCAGAATAGCTGTGATTACCAACATACATTTCTTTTATCACTCCTGCTACTGTATAGATGGTGATACACTGCATCACTGTGAGGAAAAAAATTAAGACAAAGTTAAACACTTAAAACCAAATAACTAAACCAAACGGTCTTCAAAGAAGGGCTGAAAACACACAGATGTTTTTGTTGGTGTTTAAATGTCAGGGGTTTTTATATTATAGCAAATATAACCAAATTATAGCAGATTAAAGTCTGCACTTTTTGTTTTCTTTCTGATAGCCTTAAAGTCTTACTTTGCTTCCCTAATACAATAATTACAACCAGCAGAACTTACGTGACTCAACTGAAGAGAAACTTATGAATCTGTTTTTTCCCGAAGATGATTTAGAATTAGTAGCTCTGTGCTAATAGCCTGAGTACTAATAAATAATGTACAACAGAAACACTTTAAAATATTCAAAGATTGTTTGAATGGGACACTTAGTCCATAATTTACATACAGTAAATCAATCATTAAATTGTTTTCCATTCATATTCTTTATTTCACTGTTGCAAAGAACAAAAGAAATGACAAAAACCAAAAATTAGGACCATTCATCCTCTGACATTAATAAATACTCTTATTATATGTGAAGAAAACTGGAGCTACACTTGGGAAGTATATGGGTGTAATAACCCCTATAAACAGTTTGAAAACCATGAGTTCATTAGTATTTCCAGCTAATAGAGAAAGTTTTGTGTGCTCCCAGTTGCCAGGTATTCACTGAACCCCATGGGTTTAACAGCAGAGTTGGCACCTTCAATATCCAAGGTGTTTGCAACACAAAATATCTCACATTTTCACACACTGCAAACTCATTACATTCACACCCAGCAATAAAACATCTGTTTTATATAATAAAGACTGTTAAGCTTTAAGACATGCAAACTACACCGTGGTAGAGGAGAATGTGAGCTGGGAAAGGTGATCATGGTCTGTGCCAACCTCAAAGTCTAAATCAGCATTTAAATCTCACTCTGTTCCTGCCTTGAGAACAAGAACAGTGTGTTCTTCAGCAAAGTGCACCTGAGGGTTTAGCTTTGAGCTCCCAGCACAAGAAAACCAGTAAGGCAGTTTTTGACTCCCTGGACAAGTAAATCTCCATTTATTAGTTAGAATCTTTCCTCTACGTTTCACCTGCTGAAATAAGAGACTTGTGCATCCTTTTTGGCTTGTCTGAGAGAATTAGAGCAACACTTTGGAGAAACTTTAGGAAGTTGTTCATTTCTCTACAAAATAATCTGCTACTGAACTAAAGCAGTGATGTTTTTAATTCCACCGACTTCAAACAGCTTAAAATATGTGAAGTAATGAAGAAAAGTCATCCAAGTAAACCAGAAAGTGTTCAGGCTCTGTGGCAGTCAACAGGATGCCTTCTAAGGCATTACTATGTCATTTTATTCAAACTGCACTAACATTTCTATTTAAAATTACCATTTTTAAATTAACAAAATACTTTCCACTGATACATCCTTCTAAATTTACAGCTTCCTGAAGAGCTTCCACGCATCCATTAAATTAACACATGAGCCTAAGGAGTTTTCATCCGAGGGAGAGAAGATTTTTTTTTCATGGGTAGAGGGAGAGAAGATGATTAACAATTTTTGAGGACACAAAAGAGAGGAGGCCCCTCACCATCCCCCTGTGAGCACAGACACACATCACAGGGAAGCACTGAGAGCATGTAGAGCTTGAAAGCCACTCTGAGGAATTTATGAAAACTAGATCAAAATATACAACTCTGTTGCTAAATTCAGTAGAAAGGTTTGCCTTTGATTTTACAGCTTTGAAATGTAAACTGCAGTCCAAACAAAGTGGCTGATGTGCTCAGGGCTCCTCACAAAGCACCAGGGACTCCTTGGCACTTACATGCACTAAGTGTGTAAGATCTCAAAACATGAAAAACACATTTCATGCTGATTTTTACTGCCAAATGAAGCTTCTAGTTTATACAATTATGGCCATTGATTCCAGTTGACTTTGCTACAGTTTCAGTTGAACCCTCTCTCATGTTACTCGAAATAAAATATCTATTTCATAATTTGTTAAATATACATATATAAATTTATTACTTCAGTTAATGTTTCCATTAATCATCCATGCAATATAAAGCACAAAGACAATTTTTCTAGTTCTATATAGTTAATACTGGCTAGTTCCATTGGCCCTGAACAAAACAGGTTTTCTTTTATCTCCCTTTTCTGCATGTTAAAAAAAGGAATAATATAACTGATTGTTAATTTTTTTCCCCCAAAGAGGAATTTTAAGAAAGAGTCGAGAGACACATAATGGTCAGAGGGCATTAAGTACTAGACACACTGTCAGCATTAAGATACAGCATGGAACTAAAAGGCAGAAATCTTTTACTCCAGTTTATGCTTGGGAAAAAAGTCTCAAAAGTATTTCAGCTCCTCAGTAGGTATTAAGCACAAAAAGCTTTTCAAAGGGCAAATATTATTCTGAGTTGCTTTCCTAATATAGTTCTCTCCACAGGAAGAGAAGTGAAGCAGGAATTTCAGAAAAAAAATATTTTCTGTGTTACTTGAACAAAGACAACTGTTTGATTACTCATTCACAGCTGGGGAGGCAAAGTTCATTCTCAAATGATAGTTTAACTTTTACTAAGTGGAGAGGTGAGAGATGCAGAAGATATGCAGGGGAGACAGAAATCAAAAAGAAAAAAGGATTTTTTAGAGTCAATAACCTTATTCCCTTACATTCAGCAGGGATAATCCTGAAACACTGCTTAATAAATCAGCAACTTAAATCACGTGAAAAGACTGATGGGATCTCAAAATTCTGGGAAGGTTATGGGACAGAAAAGCAGCCTGGTCCCTGAAACACTGTCCAAGCAGAACACGAGTGGGGAGGAGCTGCTCCAGACCCTGTCCCTCAGCTTTACCCCTCTCTGACCATTTCACATTCCTGCTCAAGACAATTCAGTTTTCTTCCGTGTGTCTTGTTGCTTTTTTCCTGATCCCTTTCCACCCACTCTTCATGAAAGAATAGCCAAGTTTACATAAAAGCTGTTATTGTGTAGGACAAATGCAGCACAAAGAAGAATTTCTGAATATTTGAATTACTTTTTTTAATGGCTCTAGTGAACTATATAAGGAACCATTTCTTTTTAGACCAGTGGCTGAAAGGCTGTCCCTTCAAAGAGACAATGTAATAATCCTGGGAGATGAGACATGTTGGCATATTTAACTTGAAGTCTGCTGAAATACAACCCAGATGAATCATAGAATTGTAGAATCATTACAGTTGGAAAAGACCCTTAATATTGTTGAGTCTAAGCATTAACCCAGTATTAACCAAGTCCACCACTAAACCATCTTCCTAAGTGTCACGTCTGTAGGTCTTTTAAACACCTCCAGAGACAGTGGTTTCACCACATCACTTACTTCTGAGCTAAACCTCAGAGGTTTTTTTCCCAGCTGTAACTGGAATGCCAAGGGCATTTAGGACTGGGTTATACTGGTGCTACAGAGCTCAATGTGACCACAGCTTCACACCTGTCTCAGGTACCAGCAGCAGCATCTCCACAGGAGCACAAAGCTGCTGGGATTTGGAAAATCTGAAAGAACTGGACAAAATGCTCTGGTGACTCCCTTGTACAGAATATTGGGCTGTTAGAGCTGCTCATGACTAAATGGTGCTGGGTTAAAACTGGGCCCAGAAACCTGTAGAGGTTGTGGTGCTGGTCAGGTCCCATTGGTGTCATGGGCATATCCTTATCTTACCTTCCACTTGTGCTTGGGACACTAAAAGTACAGGATGTCTTTGACACTCACCTTGCCATATTTATTCATCAATCAGCTCTGCAGCTTCAACAAAGGATTATTGAAAGATCTCCTGCACAGCCTTGCTTTAAACACTGCTGTGCTCTGCCTCAGTCTGAGAACAACAGGCTGGGATTTCTTCACTGGCTGGCAGGTAAAAGTTGGGGTCTGGCAGCTGTGGAACACCTTCCTATCCCTGGGGGGGTTTATAGGATGGGATTTGAACAGCAGCAGCTCTTCTGAGCTGTTTCCTTTGTGGGATAATGGGATGTCAGCCTGGAATTGGGGTGTGGAGCTTCACAAATGCAATAGGGACCCTTGATGGCACAGAGACATTTCTTTTCTCTTGGGATAAGTACCTGTCAGTTTTGTTGGTGTTTAGGGACAAACCAATTAGGACTTAAAAATGGGATCTACAAGAGGCAAAGAAAACAAGACAACCCATAATAATATCTTTAGACCCACTTAAGCAAAAGACTAAGACCATAAAAACAGTGATACAATATTCATTTTCACATTGGGATGTGATAACCCCAGAAAGCATCAAACATCTTTAAACACCTGAGTAAGGCAGGCAGCTGCCCTCTGAAAGATAAGAGGGAATGGGGGGAAGCAAACACTATTCTTTCCTCTAATTGCCATTTGATGATGAGGAATATTCACCTAAATTATTCCCAGCCCCTTTAAGAGACATTTAGTAGCCCAGGAGCTACAGAATTAAGCAGCTGCTGACAACCCCACACTAGGCTTGTGGTAATTCACTGAAGGCAGATTTCACAGCTAATTGGAGCCTAAACCCAAATATTAAAAGAAAAAATACAAACAAGAAGGAAACGCATCATATATCATTCTTGATTATTCCTTCAATACAAATAAATAAATAATGGCATTTAGAGAAAAACCACCCAGCAATTAGGTCTTTAACTGTTGCTTCATACCCAATGGATATAATTGGCTTTAAGGGAAGAACCTTTTCCAAACATCCTGTAAGAAAATATTTTATGACTTTTTACATTTGTTAAAACTTCTGTTGTGCATTTCTGACTAAAAGAGCAGTGTCTAATTTCATGGCTTAATACCCCTCCATCATCATCATCACCTTATATTTATACCAGCCAAAGAATTGATATGGCTTCATTAAAAATAAGGAAGTTGCTTTTCTAGAATTTTCCTCACCTTTTATTAAAGAAAAAATTCTTTTTCAAAAATGAAAATCCTCCAATTATGGAATGCTTAGTAAAACATCACTAGACATTTAGTTAGCCATTTTCAGAATTTTTTTCTCCAAACTGAAGACAATGGAAAACAGATCTACCAGTTCTTTGGTAAAATAACCCCCAAATCTACCAGCTTCTCTTAGGGGTTCTAGTGCTGCTGCCTTGCAGACACAGAACACACAGAGCTGTTTGGAAAGAGATTTTTTGAAGTGAAGGACTGATGCATCAGACATTTTCTCAAGGACACCACCGACATCCTCTGACAGCTCTGGGCATTCTCTTCACAACAAACTGTCTCCTTCCTCCCTGAGCTGTTCAGTGTGAAACCCTGCTCTGAAAAATGACTGGGCAATGATAAGAACACCTTCCTCCCCTGTGTCTTCATCAGTTAGTAACAAAAGTAAGGCTAATAAATCCACTACAGTACAGTGTTGTCATGCTGTATAAATCCCTTCCAGATGTTGGTAGTAATATCAGGGCATCATCATCTCGAAATAATTTTTGTATTTATCTACCTATACTCTTAGTGCAATGCTTTTAAGCATCAAAATTATGGTAGAAAGAACTTAATAGAAAAAAATATTGACATACATTTGAGACTGCTTATTAGATATGCACAGAGTTCTGAGAAATGGGAAAAATTACAAGTTCTTAGAATTCCTGAGTGTACTCACATCATAACCACACTTACTCATAATGATAGAAAATGACATTCATTTTTACCTTTAAGAAAAGTACAATCACAAATTCACCCAACTTAGCATCAAGCAATATCTTCACAGTGACCTTCTCCCACATCATGTTTACTCATCAGAAAGGTTATTTTAATTTGAGGGGGTTGGAATTAGTACTTGGGCAGAGGAGTGGGCTGGATCTGATGGATAGAGAACATAGAGGGTATGGATAGAAATCCCTGCTGTTCTTCCCTCAAAGAGCTGATCCCACAGCTGCCCTGCTGGACCTTCCCAGCTATTCCATGGCTGCTCCAGGAAAAGCTGCATCCCGAGCACAGTCCTTCCCCCAGACTGTTTCTCCTCCTCTGCATGAACTGTGAGCAGCCACAGCCTTCACCAGCCCCCAGTGCCTTTGGTGGGAGTCGAGTGCACCATGAAGAAATCCCACTGCTGACCTTCCCAGGAGAAATTCCCAAGCCTTATTTGCACAGGAACATTGCAGCTCACTTACCACTGCACAGCTAATAGAGCAAAAAGAATTGATCTCAGTTCCATTTCTCGGAATGGTAACTTTCATTATTATTATTTCTTAACATCAGGAAGCACAAAGCAATGTAAATAAGAGGTAATCTGCAAGCAACCTTATTTTACCACAGAGACCTTGGCAGAAAACGAGCAAGAAAACACACAAGAAGTGCAGTTTTTATGTATAAAAACACATTGAAATTTGAAGTGAGGGGGTGAGGAAATGCCTAACTTGGTCACACAGCACTGGTTCAAGATGTAAGCCCATAGGATAAAAAAAGACATAAGTTATTTGTTATAAACCTCACCATCTAAATGCTGCAATTAGGATGATCCAGAATAGGAAACGTGAAGTTCTTGTTGACAGAAAGAAGTGGATTTTAATAAGCCATTAATCCATCACTGTGTATCACAAGTCAAGCAATTTGCAACTGAACAGGAGAAAAACTTGTCTGGGTCACACCTGCTACTTAAAGAGTGTTGACATTCTTGCCATGTTTCACAAATATACTGTCAAAACTTGAAAGTACATGACAAATTTATGCAATTAAGTTTTTGTTTGGATTACTAAAACAAGGCATAATTGATTGCTCATATTCTTTACTTCATTAATGACTCTCTAATTAGCAAAAACTTATCAGTATCTGTGGCTGGAGGGTTAGCAGTCAGTGATGGAAATACAGGTGTGAAATAACCCAATTTACGATATCAGATCATGTTAATGATTTCACAGGAAGAAAGAAGGTCCCATGAAATACACTCTCAGTTCCTATTACTACCTACTGACAATCAGTTTTATATCACAAGAAGATTACTATACTTATCTTCTCATTAGTAGCTAATTTCACTCATTCCTCTTGCCATACTAATTATAAGAAAATTTTTCAGGCTGAAATGAATTAATAGGGCACTTGGACCCCACTCATTTTTCTCGTGATAAAATAATTAGTAGGCACTTGTACACCAAATTCAAAATAGTTGTGTTGACTAATTAGTAACACTAAGGACAATAAACCCTGTAATACACTAGAAGTGATAAAACCTCCTTTTAGTGAGTAAAGATCATCAGATTTCCCTAACTTGCAGTTGTATTATAACAATATCAGAACAATGAAAGCAAAATATAGCTATTGCTGTCAAAATATTTCCTTTCCAGAATCTCAGCAGCTGTTCCTCAAAATGGAAAATGTTGTAACAATGCACCCTGGAGTTACTGCTGAAGTCAGTGTTGTGAGTTATTCGTGGTTTAGAGGGACTGATTAACAGGCTGATGAATTTCATTGATTAAATTATATTGGTTCTGTCAGAAAAACAAATGGAGAACATTTTAAAACTCCATGGATAAGGTTTAAAAACAAAACCTGGTATCTTTGATATTTATTTGCTTCTGTAGCTCCACCAAGTCTGTTCCTGTTATATTGCAGAGATGCCACTGAGCAGAGAGTGGTAAATGCCCAGGGATCAGCAAAGCAGCTCTTGCCAAAAACCAGTTTTTAGAGTGTGAGACTGTTTTGCCACCAACCAGAACAGCCCATAGCTTAAGGCACTCTGCTGGAAGATGAGCAAACTCCAACTGGTGCATAAGGACTCAGAAAATACTGGATCAAATGATATGGTCTGTAAGAACCCAAAGTGATTTTGGATAAAGCCTTACCTGTTCCTCTGGGTAAACCTTAATCAAAGTTCCTGTACGTGTGTTTGCACTCAAATAAACAGGATTCATTCGTGTTTCTGACACACAGGAACAACTGATATTGTCACCTCATTGTGACTGATTTCAGAATCTAAAACAGGAACACAGATTATCTGAAGTTTTAATACAAATATATGGTCTCTCAAAGGAAGACAAAATGTAAACAGTTTTGTGTGCTGCAAATTAATGTATCAATTGTTTTGGATTGTAATATCATCTGTAAGCACAGCACAATCTTTTTAACTTGCAAGAGCAAATTTTGATTTATCTGTACATCAGCACCTCAATATAAAGTAAAAGGTACTTAGAGACATATTCTGTTCCAATTACTTTATTGGAATCAAGGCCCTTGTAAGTCTCTTTAAACACAATTTTGTCCAGAGGGTACCGGACTCTTCATCCCACTGGATTTTAACGAACGTAAAATGTTTCACAGAGAACTGGTTTGGGCTTTTTGTTTGTTTTTCTTCCCAAAGGGTACAACACACATTTATGTAATTTCAGGAACTGTTAAAAACCAAAAAAGCTCTGATGACAACTCCAAACATCACTTCCCTAAAAACAAACAAACATCCCCCCTCCCAAACTCTCTGACTCGGAACCACAGGCGATATTTGCATTGGAAAAAAAAACACCTGATAGCTTTCCTTTTAATCCACCTTTACAAAGCTCTCCCGAGATCAAAGAGGTCTCACTCAGCTGCATTTTCATGCCAATGGGCAGCAGAAAGAATGGCCTTCGAGGAAACTGCTCAGTGAATCCCTAAGTAATCAGGCAGCAGAGAGCACGAAAACCTTCAAAAAGGTCAATGGAGATGGAAAAAAAATCTTGACTATTCATTTTAACGGGTTGTTTTGTTTGTTTGCTTAATTCCACCACCCTGGAGTTAACCAATAACTGTGGAATTTTGCCGTATTTGGCATTAATTTCTCTAAAATAAAGAATTGTGTTAATGAAAGCAACGACTGCTGAGAAAGAATAAGAAACATGTGAAATTCTGCTCAAGATAAAATGCCTTTTGTTTCTTATTTCTAGTACTACTGCTTAAGCAAATATTTAAAGAACAACAGCAAAAAATCCCTCAGGATATTAAGAAATCAACTGAGCAGATGATTAACCTCACTATGCATTTAATATAAACAATTAAATAAAATATACAGTGCTTCATAAGAATCAATTAAAAATGTCTTTTTGTTGTATAATTGGAATCTAACAAACTAATTCTAATCACATATCAACTATTACCATCTGGATGGATCTCATCCCTCATCCCTGCACTGCTGTTTGTCCTTAGGAGCCTCACAGGTGCTGTTTCCCTACAGTCCCACCCTGGATTTCAATGGGAACATTTCTGGGAACATTTCGTGTCATTGTTTTCCATGGATCTCCAACTTCCCAAGCCAACAGCAATTGTACTGCATTAAGGGCCTGGTCACACTCAGTAATTCTGAATCAATTCTGCATTGCCATCAAGTTGAACCGAATGTGGAGAACTGCCAAAACCTTTCCCTACAAAAATCTAATTTGCAGACAGAACAAGAGAAGTGGTGAAGTACAACCAGACCTGAGGAATGTCACAAGGAGCCCCTGCCCCTCACATGGGGCCAACAAACCAAATGACACAGATATCCTTCAGCAGCTTTCCCTGCACCATGTTGTTACATGTTTATTCCGGAACTAAAACCATTTGCATTTTCATTTTTTTTACATAAATCTTTTCCCCAAAGTGAGTTCACACAACACACATGGCTGTGCTTTATTCTGAAGCTCCATTGTGATGAGAGGTGACCTTAAACCTCCAAGAGCAGCACAAGCTCTGCAGCCTCACTAGAGCACTTCCAGCCTCCTCCCTCCACCACCCTTTTTGTTTGGAGAGATCCCGAAGGGGCCAGCAGCAGGTTTTTCATTGAAACACCAGAATTACTTTATCAATAGGTGAATTATGAGCTGAAGTACTTCTGCTAGCCCCATTTAAAGTGATAGATGGAAGGAGACAGCCCTACAGGATCCCTGACAGATCTCCCTGTGCTACAGGTTCCAAATGAAGACAAAGCAAAGTGTTTACTACGAATAACTGGGAGTTTCAGACTATTCTCTATATGGGCCAAAATGTACTTGATGAGGTTGCAGTTCTTTCAATCCTAAAGTTTAAAAAAATATTAAAATAGTCTTAAATGCCACCTCCTAAGCTCAGCTCAAGAACTGTAAAAGAGAAGTCCCTCCCTTCCCTCCCCTGCCCATGGAAGCTGAGAGATGAACAAAAGCATTAAGATAATATTCTTGATCAATCTCAACCATGCAAAGAGCCCACAAGACTGGACTGTCACAGTAGAATTCAGCCAGATTTATGTCTGGGAGCTCAACCAGAGGGCCAGGTCTCCTTTCTGGCTCAACTATTATCTGACAGTGGTGCCACAGCCCCAAGGGAAGGTGACCCAGGCTGGCTCATCTCTCACTGCACCACCAGCACATTTCTGGAGCAGGAGGGTTCTGTGCTCTGTACTGAGCTCTGAACCTACCTGGGCTTACTGTAGATGCTTTAAATATCATTTTCTGTGTATTTATCCATGTGAAACCATTTCAGAGTATGGGTTTTAGGACCTGGAACACAATTGTTTTTTGCTTGCCTGGAGTTTGATCCAAGACATGATGTGAGTGGGGTTTTGAGTGTTGCATTGCATTTTACTCTGTTGTGGGAGTGATTCAGGACAACCCAAGTCTGGCACAACGTGGGGAGGACACGAGAAGGAAAAGATTTAAATAAAATCCCTACTTGTAAGAATTACTAGGGGAATAAAAAAAAAAGCCATATGATGATTCAGAATTAATTGCAAAACTACTATTTATAACATCTCTTACATCATAGACACACTCCTACACTTCAGAATAAACCCAAAGTAAACATCCTGCTTCACAGTTCATTTTAATGGCAAGATTAACCTCATTACTGGAATAGCACTCAGTCTCAAGTATAAGCCACAAAACACAAACTCCAAGGCTTCTAAGTAAGATTCAGCCAGTTTGGACAGAAAATCTCTGCATGTTTCTAGCATTCAGTGTTTCTCTTCGAAAATAATCCTTATATTCAAGACAAAAACTAAGCAAATACTCACTGTCTTCAGACTTATTTCACAGAATTCACCACGTGTATGCACTACAGCACAGGGAAACCAGCAGGGCCTCCCCATTTGAAAGCTTCTTATCAAGACTAACCAACATTTTGAGCAAAGGAACCTGTGCCATCTGCAGGGTTGACTTTGTTGTTCACTTTTTAATATTATACATTAACACCATCTCTGCAAGACAGTTTGCATCTTCGTTCACACACCACAGAAATTAAAACAGATGCTTAATGAGTGTTCTCAAGTTCAGGGAGGACATCACTGATATTTATTTTACCTTCCAAAGGCTCTTCCTGAGCTGTAACTGAAGCAGGGTGTGCAGCACTTGTTATTTGACAGCCTGGAGAGTTCCAGAGGTGTGACAGGCAAGAAAACCCCCTGGGACTATCCTGGAGTTTGGAGAAACTAATGTGGCACCAAGCAGAACCTTTGAGATTCTCCCTTTCCTCCGGAGCCTGCTAGTTTAAAATAAGAATATCCATGTGCCTCTCTGCTTTCTCCAGGACTGGATTCTCCCTGTTTGCTGTAGGCCATTCCCATTCCAAGCCACAGTGCTTTCTACCAATTTCATGCCTCAACCCTGTGTTATCTGTGCTCCACAATCCAGTCATGAATCCACAGAACTTCTTCGTAGCCCAGTCTGGACCAGTCTCAGTCACTCAGCTCCTCTCCCAGAACTGACAGCATTTACCTCTTTACATCCCATTTCAATTAAGAACTCAACTTGTAAGAAAGGGAGAGACAGCAAGTGTGAGAGAGCAGGAGCACACCAGAGAATGAGCTTCAAAGTGCACAGGAGATGTCAGGGGCAAAAACATCAGCTGGATTGGACAAAAACTGGAAGCAATTCCTAAATGAATTGTACAGGACAGCTGATGTTTCAGGGGTTCAGAGAATTCCCCAAACAAGCAAACAACAATGAAGAGAGCAGGAAAAAGCACAGGAGAGATGCTCCTTGTCTCTTCCAGCTGCATGTGTTCCCCTGCATCCTACCCAGAACCAAGGCCTGAAGGACAGAGATGTTTCCTGGGCTGGGAGAAAGGGGAGGGCACTCCAGGAGTTCTCACTATTTTATTTCAACATACAAATGCATTATCTCCTGGTAACATATCCCATTGCTCACCCTCCTGCACACAGTGCAAACTTGAGTTACCATCTCCCAGGGCCTGGGCTTCATTTAACTCCTGGTACTTGTGGCAGGTGCTGGGGCCACTGACAACTGAATGGAAATGAGTTGTTGCCCTGACCACCAGCACAACAGAGAAAGAAAGATCTAAAAAAACCCTTTGAAGAAGCACAGAAAAATACACTTGAGAGAGAGGGTGACAGGCTGCGAGTGAGTGAACTCCAAGCTGGTGACTCACGTGTTTTTCCCTTAGATTAACCTGCTTTATTTATGTTGAAAAAACAAAAAAAAATGTATTTTGCCAAATTACTCTGATTATTGTGATCCTATTCCTGCCGAGTCAGTTGTCAGCTCACAGCACTCTGCAGATGAGCAGGAATAAATAAATCAGGAATACAGAATGTAAATCACAGAAAACAAGCATAAAATAGCACAGGAATAGAATTTACCATTCTCCCCTAGGAAAACTCTCTGCTGTGATTTTAGGCAGGTTACAAAAGAAGGGAACTCAGGAGTTTTTCCATGATATTCTGTTTTAAAATTGTTCCAGAAACGTAAAACATGATAACCTGAGTTTTTGAAAACTCAAAGCAACACTGATGAGTTTGTTGTACACACTATAACCAGTTTGACAGTAGTTTGACTTTCCAGTTACTTCCCTTCAAGTTTTAATCAAACCATTATAATATTTTAAGAGTTCAGCCATAATGGCATCTTCTCACATCAACATGCACTACAAAACACAGATGAGCAAAAATGATTCAATCCCTGGATCATGGTCATAACAGCCCCACGAAATTGCCAAATAATTCATTTGTACCAACCTGGATCCCTCCTGCTCATTTCAAGTTCACATTTGTTAACTTGGAAATGTAGAAGAAGTAAAAGCAGTGGAGAACATGCCAGTGCCAGAGGAGTGTGGGCACAGGTCAGGCTGCCCTGAGTGTGCTGTGACACTGAGCACGAGTGTCCCTGTCCTGGCTGCTCTTACACCACTCTCACTTCATCTTGAACAGCTTATTCACTCTTCACACCAACCACCACCACCCGTGCAAGATGAGTAACAGTAGAGGAGGAAGCAATTCCTTTTCACTTCAGTGTCACCCCCAGGCCAGAACTGCACAAGTCTCAGCTGCCTCTGAGGTCACATTTTTTCCCCATCATTCGGGAAGATACTGAATGATGCCCGAGTCTCCTCAGTGAGTGATGGGCTTCTACAAAGTGCACACGTGGTTTTTGTTCTTTAAAATATAACAAATATTCTCATGAATCGCTGCTAAACACGAGATCTGTTGTAGTAACAATAGGATTATAACAATATATGAAATATAAGGTTATCGAGCTTATTCTTATTTTATGTTCAAATGATAACAGCCACTCAGGTTTAACTATGCATTCTAACATAAAGCCCAATTAATTCAGCATGCAAGGCCAATAGTCTGGAAGTCAGTAAGAATCAATGACAAACAGTAACATATATAATATGTAAAATACATATATGATATATACATATATAATATGTAAAATACTTAAACCTAGAATTTCTGATATTTACAATATTGTGTATTAATTGCAGTTTTTTAATGGATCAAGAATAGAAAGAAACTACATCTTTATTTATTCAATAACCAGTCTGGTTAAGAAGTTAAAATCAATTTTTAATGGTATGCTACCTTGGTCTGAGCTGCATGATGAGAGAGACACATTCCAAATTCACTTGAACTTTTCCTTCAAACATTGTAACTAGAAAGATTCCTTTGTCAGGAATCAAAGGCTTCCCAAAGATCAATGAGCTCAGCACCAAGCTTTTGATTTGAACATATTTACCTACTTTTATTAACAAAGGGAAACAACATAAAGCACTGATCAACAGCAGAATACAAACACCCAAAGCCACACTGGGTATTTTACCATCACAGAAATAATGCCAGTTTCTAAAGCAAAAGTCTACTGAGAAAAAAAGCCTTACAAACATTTTGTTTCAACACCAATAAAACTAATAATGTTTAACACCCATAACATGTAGGGTCAGTTTTTTCACTGTCCTGTAAAATGGAGTTATGATATCTACACTCTATTTCCTAGGACAAGTGCAAGAGCTTAAAGCTCACCAAACCAGGTCTGAGACACACATTTCTGATTTGAACCAAACCAAACCCTGTCAGGTCTGACCTGTGCATCTCCAGTGGGGCAATTCCACTGACCTCGAAAGTGGACCAGGGGTATTAAACGTGACCTCTCTCAGTGGGTCATTTATTTTGTTGGTAAAAATCCAAGAGCACTTCTTTCACCTCCCTGTTTTCCCTGGCAGGGTGACCCCTGAGAGAAGCTGAGCACCCACACAGCCACGTGCCTGCTCCCCCCACAAAGGGGTGAGGGGGAAAATGAAGCAGGAGTGAGAAAACTCTTAGATGGGAATATTATTAATAAGTGAGGGGAAGGGGAGAGGGAACAACCAAGGGATGCAAAGACAACCACTCACCACCTCCCACGGGCACAGCGATGCCCCCCCAGTCTCCAAGCAACAGCCACCTTGGAAGACAAAATCCCCCACACTGCTGTTCCCTTGGGATTGGGAGGGGAATGGGAGGGGGTGTTGTTGCTGAGCACAAGGTTTTATGGGATGGAGTGTTCCCTTGGCCAACTCAGCCCAGCTCAAAGCCCCAGGCCAAAGCCTGGACACTGCTCAGCAACAGCCCAAACCTGGGGGGTTCCAGCACCATTTCAGTCACTGACCACAAACACGGCACCATATGGGCAACACAGAGAGAATCAGCTCCATCCCACGCCCCAAAGGATGGGGCCTAAGTTATTAATAGATAATACCAAAGATAAGAATAGATCTGTTTAAAATCCTCGTTCCATCTGCCTTGTCTATACAAATGTCAGTGTTTGCTGTGAATTCCCCTTGTCATCACTGAACTCTATGAGGAATTCTCGAAGCTGAAAAGAAAAATTCTTAGCTATGAGTAGAATCTCCTATTATTTTAGTAACAATCTTCAAGGCTAAAAATGCTTTTAAAACATTGGGAATTCTTTCCGTTATTCATCTTGTTTTGCCATTCCTGGTAATGCAGATTACAAATAGTAACTTATTTCTGTATCCCAAAGAGCAGCAATAGAATTCCCTCTCATCCCCAGAGTAACCACAAATTTAATATTCATGCAGAAGAACTGTGGACACTCCAGTACTGAGTCAGGTACATCATATTTATGTTAAGCCATTAAAAAGCATTTACTGTATTTATTTCTGCAAGCATCCTGCCTGCCTAGCCATTTCTGAACTTTATGCTCCTGTATGCAGGAAATGTATGTAAATGGAGTATCCAGTATAAAATACTCATTTTCTGCTCTTCTCATCTCTTTTCTTGGTTGGGGGAAGAGAGAGGAACTGCAGATCCTATCAGCAGTTTGAGACAGAAATATTATATACGCTGGGTTATCTTGAGGAATTAAAGTGTCCCTTGGTTATCATATTCCAAAGCAAAACCTATTACACTTACTCTGCATATATTATGAAAGTTTAAAGTCCCATCTGACATAAATTCAATTAAGCACATCCTTAGAAGACGTCTGTACAGGTAACCAAACGGCTCATAAGGATGTTTAAAACTTCATTAAGGGATAGAGGTAAATTGTATTAAGATTTATTCAACTAACTCAGCAATAAAATAACTCCAATACAGCCCTTAACAGGAATCATGTTCACTGACTAAATCAGTGCTATGTGAAAAGCAAAGGAAATGTTGGGAAGCACCCAGTTTTCACAATTCCTTTAGGATTTCCTTGCACACGGTCCATATCCTGGAGCCACCCTGTGAGGACACCAAGGCCACCATGGACCAGGTGTGACATGGACACAAATCCATCAAACATCAGCTGTACCTTCCTCCTCTCCTCACACCCCCAGTGCCTCTACATTCTGAACAAATTCAGCACAGTTCTTTAAACAACATCCATGGCACTTTATTTAGAATTTTATATGCCAGGTGGGCCAGCAGTTGGGAACTTGGCCCTTGGGAAGTAGCTGGACTGCCTTGGAGGCAGGAATTGTGCTCCACACAAACAGGAACACAGGGAACATGTTTGGCCCAGGCCATGAGCAGGTCCCTCAACACACGGGTCACCCAGTGGAGACTCAAGGACTCCCAGCTCTTAAAAACCCCCAGAGTTCTAATGGCTTGTCTTTAAAAATTGTTAATAAATACTTTCCCAAGTTTTTTCCTGTTTTAGCTATTTATTCTGCCATCCCTGGAAGTAAAGTGAGCTTATTCTGAGAAATAACAATTTACTTCCAAGTTCAAAGACAATACGGATTATCTCTAACTTGTTATACAAGAACTATAATTTTTGTTGAATATAAGTGTACCATAGAACTTTCCTTCTTTCAAACCAACTTCAACTTGTTCACTCTAAAATAAATTCTGATTAAAGCAACATCAGAACAATGGCAACATTCACTGATAGAAGGTTCTAAGCAAGTATCACTTTCAGTTGCCTCATAACAGAATATTTACAACTATTGCTTTTAAATAAAATATCTCCAGCATTGATGGATCCTTCACTTAGAATCTAAAATGAAGTCAAGTTTTTTAGTTTAGTCCTTAAACAACCACACCAATAATGGTAACAGCTGCACCCTTTATCAAGGCAGAAAAGGCATCCTGCTGTGCCCATTCATCAGGAACAGAGGCTATTACCACATGGATACTTTAAACCTGTTTAGTCTTGATTATGCTGATGGGAAGCAAAAACTGCCTCATCCTCACATACAGCTGGGGCTGGATTTGCCATCTTTCCTTCCTTTTAGGGAGAAGAACCAAATGAAAAGTGAGATTGCTGGTTAGAGCAGGGCCAGGAGGACAAGGGCTTGGTCTGCAGTGAGCACCTGGAGAGCCCTGTGGAGCACATGGCCATTCCCACTCCCTCCTGCAGGAAGGATTAAGGACATGGATTAAGATGAACTCAAAGGGAAGGCCATGAAGGCAGTGGGAAGTTGGAGACAACACTGTAAGGGAGAGGCTCCTTTGTTGTTGGGACTGAAGGTTCACATGGGATGTGACTGATTTCCTCGAGCACCAGCAGCTCCTGCCCTCACCAAGTTTTACCCTGTACTACAAAGAGTGGCAGCAAACTGTAAAATTCTTCCAAAGTCACATCTGCTGCCACAGGGAAATTAAAGGGAGTATATACATTTTTGGCTTCAATATAATAATCTGTGTCTTAATCTTTTGACGAGTCACACCCAGAGCACCAGTGAAGTTTGTCAGGAGAGGTGTTACCTAATCCATACAAACAAACATTTTGGGTTTTCAGCAACCACAGAGGTTCATAAACTTGATCTCAGTGGGATCATTAATAAACAAGGCTTTCTCTCAAAGTACAGGACAAGGTTCTCCAGTTCCTGTTCAGAAACTCATTGGATTTTTGTCTTTTGGAAAAGAAAAACTAACAGCCCCATTCCTGCACTGACAGATGGATTAGCCACCCAAGGAACTAAGACAGGAGCAGTGGGAGACTAAATGTATTCAAACCCCAAATGTCATTTTGTCCGGGCTTTTTAGTTCCATTTAATAACTATGAGGGGAAGAAGTAGAACTCTCATTAATAGCCCAGAAAGAAGGTCCCTTGAAAAACTCCTGGATAGAGTTAATTACTGACAAAGGAAAGTGTCCGGTTGTTTATTGATTATACTATTGTACTTAAAAATACCCCCACAGATAAAGCACCAGCCTGGGAAAGTGATATTGATTTTAGCTTGATAATTGCTACCTGAATAGTCCCTTTGTAATGCAAAGCTTTATTCAATAAAATATTTACCATGAAGTTCTTTGGGCCATACAGTACAATCAATTCCCACCCGTGACCTGGTACAGCAGCACAACATTAACATGGACATTTGAACCAATTTGGTGAGGTTTTTTTACTTGGGCTTTTTTGTTGTTTGCTTGTTTGGGTGTTTTGGGGGGGGAAGGTTGAGATGGTGTTAATTCCTGGGGAGGATTCTTTTTAGCTGCTTTAATAACTGAGAGCATTAATGCCACAAAAAAAATAAATAAATAAAGTAAAAACTCTTTAAATCCAGTCATTTTCTTCACCATGACAGAGTATAATTACATGTTCTAAGCTTTCTACTTGCATTCAGTAAATAATCAGCCTCAGAGAGAGACATTTCCAAACTCTTCAGAGATGAAACAGTACAATTAACATATTAAATATTTAGTGGGCTTTAATTTCCCAGTAGCCCACACTACATTGCCTTTAAATAACACAGCACTCAGTAAAGGTATCTAAAACCAAGAGAAATTCAGAGACAAAACCAGGTAAACAAACATGCAATGTAATCGATATTTATGCCTATTACAAAGTACTTTTTCTGAAAGAACAGTTGGTAATTTAATTAGAATGCACTAAAAAAGAATGATTGATAGTTCAACTAAACACTACCTTTTCCTTATCATCATTTTCTTTATGATTACCTGCAATTAGAGATGACTTTCAATCAATTTAAGTAAATCTGCAGCCACTTAATGAAAAATAGTCTGAAAACATTTCTCAGTCCCCATTTCTGAGCAGGGATGGTCAGCAGGCCATTAAAATACCAAATCTGAATGGCCAGAAAAGAGTATTCAGGATAAGAAATATTTTATATTTATCAAACACACTGACAATGAAATGAAAATATACTGACTACATTAATTCTTCCTCAAAATTGAAAATGAGCTTAAAATAATGTATTCTAAGATAAGCTTTTCCAGTCTGGGATGGATGTGCAGGTCCAAATAATAATTTCTCAGATACCACTTGTCAGTTTAGACAAGGTCAGTTGCCATGAATTTATTCAGGCAATAAAAAAGATCAAGTTTTTTCACTCAAGGATTAATGTCTATATTAAATATTTATACTCTTTATACAATATAATTAATGTATGATACCTTGTGAAAACATCAAATACTGACATATTTGCTCCAAAAATGTATACATATATTTTTTCCCCCCATCCTCCTTAAATCACTTTCCTCCAAGAAGGAAGTTAAATGCTGTTGAAGTAAAAGAAAGCCATGAGAGCATTTGTAACTACAGGAGGGAAAAATCCACCTTCATCCTGGAAACCACACTGGAGCCAAACATTCTTCTGAAAATGGCATCAAGCAAACAAGTGGAGTTTTGTCACTCCTCAAAAGTCTATTCCATACATTGTTAAAATTAAACTTTACATCTTTAAAAAAGGCAGTGTTATGAAATCTGTCACTTGCTGTCACCATAGGAGTGATTTTAACTTTTACCAGAACATTGTTGGCACCCTGAGTTCTACCTGCAGCAAAAAGAAAGAACATTTGTGACAGAAACTAATATTTCTAAGTCAACATCATTTTTCCAAGGTAGTTGCAAGAAGTAATATCACTATGTTTTATTTTATAACAGACATCATTTGGTAAAGATCAAATTGGAATGGCATATGAAGTTTCTCACATCTTTTCAATTTGTTCAGTCTATTGACTATTTCCCTGATTTATATACCAAGATGAAATGTTGGTGATGGCCACATAAAGATCTTTAACTGTGGTACAAGAAAATCCCTCAGCTCTAATGGTTCTACTCAATATTTTCTGCAAATAAGGGAATAATTTAAAAGGTAGAAATGGGAAACTATGAATCCACAAATTAGAAATGCTCACCAAATATTCTGTAGAAAATTGGCACAACAGTATCCACCTCTATTTCAGAAGTGCTAATGAGAGCCCTGCAAGAGGAGAGCTGAACAACATTTTTAAGCTACCAACAGAATCAAAAGCTACTTGAAGAAGCTTTTACATTTCCAAGGTCTTTGCAAGCTCTAATATATTACATTACTTTTAAAATTACTACAAATCTTTCATTTAATAAGTCTTTTGAACTTGAATTAGCAGTTTTTAAAATCACACAGCGAGGTTCAGAAGAGGCTGTACTGCAATAGCACTCCAGAGTTAAATGCCCAGTTAACCAGAAGGAAATCACACTTTGTAACCTGCACTGAGGTTATTCCACTGTTGACAAGAACCACACCAGGGTTTTCCAACATTTGTGCCCAAGCTCAGGAAACCATATCAAAATATACCTCCAGCCCCCTGACTGCTTGTGCATTTTGATAATCTGAGAGTGATCATCTTGAAGTGAAGTGAAGCAAGGTGAGGAAATGCAGAAGTGGTGCTGGCTGGGATTTTGGCTCAGCACTTCAATCAAGGGGAATTCTCACTGTGCAGCATCTTTAAAAATCCAGTCACTTACTCAGGCAACTGTATCTTTATTTCAGTGTTCAATTTAGACAGGCATATATTTATGTGAACATTATAATTTATCTCTACAATGTTTGCTTCTAAGATGCTGCACAGTCAAAATTAAGTGTTACTCCTGTTATATCTGTTATAACAGCCCTGTATTTTACACCAGAAAAAAATGCTGCATTTTGCGTTTCCATGTGTTCATAAATTATTCCAGAAAAGATGACAGTGCTACTCTAAGATGTGAGATCAACCAAGTTCTCATTGCTTCAAAATAATTCCCTTTTATTTAAAAAAAAAAACCCACACTGTAGAATATCCTACTGGATGAGCAATTAAAAACAAAGCTAAAAGACATCCAGACTCTTACCACAGAAATCTCACTCTCAGCTTTCAGTGGAGGAGTTTTTACCATTTAATACATATTCTCACAAGAATTGCTACGTTTGCTTTATAAGACAGACACAGAATTAAGCTCAGGAAGTTACTGGAAATCCACTACCAGGTCTCCTGGGATGACAAAACCCACGAAGGCACAAGGTTATGGCAAAGGAGAAGTGCACAGGCTGCAGCCCCTCACTGTGACAGCAGAGCCATCAGGCTCCTTGGATCTGCTCTGTCTAGGAGGTTTCGGGTCCTACTGCACTGCATCAAAAAGAGAAGTCATGAAAAAGAGAAGTTCAGCACCTCTGGAGCAGTTTCAGCACATCCATCACGGTCCTGGGCCAACACAAATCAAAAGCCACAAGTAGCTCTGGAAATGACCCTTTCAGTGTAAAGCCAAGCACACAAAGCCACCTCCTGCTCTCCTGGTAGCAGTTTGGTGTCACCTTTGCAGCAGCTGTGCAGTTTTAAAAAGGCACTTTCAACTCCTCCCCTTCCTTGCTACTGCTCGTGTCAGGCCACAAAGGGATGAGAGGTTCAGAGAATGGCAAAGTCTTTGTGAGGAAGGCAGAGAACTGCTACCACAGGCTCTGGCTGCCTGAAAGTCTTTGGAAAAGTCTAAAAAGTCCTGCCTCAAAGGGGCACTGGAATGACTCTCCTCTAAGTGGTTCCTGTGCAATGAGCAGCAATCTGCACGTGACTGTGGTCTGTTCTTGTGTTAGACAAAAACATCCAGGGCAAAGATCAGAGGATGTTGGTTCCAATAGACTTCTCTATTTCCAGATGGATGGATCCAGTTTAGAACTGAACAAAACCAGTGACCTTAACAATTACTTTTTTTTTTTTTTTTGTAGAATTCTTACAGATCATGTCTTTCCAACCCCCTGCCATGGGCAGGGATGTCACTCACCAGTTCAGGTTGCTCAGGGCCCCATTCAACCTGGCCTTGAAAACTGGGATGGGGCATCCAGAGATTCTCTGGGCAGCCTGAGCCAGGGCCTCACCAGTCTCACAAGAAAGAATCTATTCCTCATCTCCCTGCTCTCTGTCAGTTTAAAACCATTGCCCCTCGTCCTGTCACTATCTGTCTGTACAAAAAGTCCCTCTCTCCTTTCTCTGAACCCCTTAAGTCACTGGAAGGCCACACTGAGGTCTCCCTGGAGCCTCCCCTTCCCCAGGCTCAACAACCCCAGGTGTCTCAGCCTGTTTTAAGAGGGGAACACACCCTGGGCTGAGCTGGGGGAGGAACAGTTTGTGTTCTACCACACGGTGCATTTTAATGTGCAATTGTTTTGCCCCAAGTCCAGTGAACAAGACAGAACATTAAAATGACCCCACAGGATCCCTGTGTATGGACAGGCATCATTCCACCTGGGTTCTGGGCATAACTGGTCACAAACCAGTTCCAGTGTGGAACTGCACAGGCAGTGCAGGCTCCCAGCAGGTCTTGTCAGCTTGGGTACAGCAATACACTGACATTCCCCCCAAATCCTGGACTGGGATAAAAGGACAAATGACTGCATGAGAACATGCACGTGTTCTCTTAGACAGATCAACTGTCACCCAGCTGATATTGAAAACCAGCTAATTCTGCTTCCACACTTTAAATAATGGTAATTATTTTAGTGCTTATGGAGAATGTCACTTTCTTTTCCCTCTCCCTGCAAGTCCCACATGAAACCTTCTGTAGTCAGCAGTGTGGATCTGTGTTAAAACACATTTTATTATGTATTAGGGACTACAAAAAAGTCACCTCCAAACCTATATTCAGTTAATAGCATTTAAGAATAATTCCAGAGAACCTGATAACTTGATTGAATGAGTTCATTTTCTCCGTCCCTTATCTTGGCTTTAACCATAAAAGAACAAGTCATATTATGACACGAACAGCTCTCACACCTTGAAGCTTCTATAATTCTTCTTTGAATTGCCACCATTCTTTAATATGTCCCATCACATGTGCCCAAGGCAATACAGCATTAAAGTACCATGGCAGAAGTGGGTTGGTTGTGTGCACTGTGCTCTGTGTCTGCACTATGTGACCCTTTTACTGAAGGGATCAAATGTCTGAGATATAAGTGACCAGCTTATACAACTCTATGGAGCCTCAATATTCTGGGCAGAGCAAGAACAGACAATGTGTTTTCTGTAAAAATTTTTAAATTTTTACATTTAAAAACGTAAAAATTCTGTGTATTCTGAAAAAGGGAAGCGACGGAAAAGTCTGACTGAAAACAAAGATATCACAGGCACCACATTCATGTTCTTTCAACTTCCTACAATCCAATCAACAAAAAAATTATTTTCTATATTAAAAACATTGGTGGAGCCATTGTTTCCAATGTTGGGTCGTGTATCAAGAGTCTGTGAGATCCAATTTACCAGCTGCTGCCACAGTCCTCACAGTAAGTTTGGGGAGTTTGGTGCACAGAACTTTGCCTTGTTATTTGAATGCACCACAGCACCCTGTAATCTGTCTGTTTTCCAATGTATTAGATTAACATTTATCTCTTTAAGCACACAGCTTATCTGTCAAAAAAATCCTCTACAGTGTCTGGAGCGACGTCTCCAAACAGAGTGTCCTAGTTCTGCACAGGCTGTTATTTAGTGGCCCAATTTTCTTCACTTTGATAAGGAAGAAAACTATTCAGTTCTGACAAGTTGATTAACAACAATCAGCATTATTTTCAGAAAAACAGATCAGCTCTTTGCAGAAAAACTGCACAACTACTCTCATCTATTTTTGACACGGCAGAAATGTGCATCAATTCCAAATATGAATGGCAGTGATAAAGTCAAAGCAGAGTTAAAGCAGGGTTAGAACTGGGGGAGAATTACACCTGCTAGCAACCATTTTTATGCTCCACATGCTTGATTTGACCCCAAAATTGTACTTGAAAGATCACATATTTTCTACAGAATCTAAAGCTTCCCTTTCAAAATAAATCTTTCCAACCTTATAACCACAAAAATAATCTCCAAAAACAAGGTTGAAGCTGTTTCTCTATATTACTAAGAGTAAAAAAAAAACCCCAAAAACTAAGTTTGTCTTCCCCTTTCTTATTCCTTTTCTGTTTTATCATAGTAACACAACTCAACCCATTTCAGGAACTGTGTCTGTCCTCATCTACTCACCCAAGTTTGGTTTTATTGCTGCAAAATGAATTATTAGGTCAATTTTGACTTCTACATTCCCATAGAAATCCACTGCTTTTTCAATTAATCCTACAACAGGATTCAGAAGATGTGCTGCTTTGCAATAAATCTGTTCCAAAAGGGCCCAGTTCTGCACTCTGATATTTTCTGTGTAGCTCAGAACTCTTGTGCTTCCCCATCCAAAATTGGACGTTAAAGATCAAAAGGAATTGGATCTAAAATCCTAAACTTGTTATAGACATAATCATCTGCCCATAGACACATGGGTACAGCATAAGAACATGTATTTTTTAACACTTAAATTATGTAATTTATTATTATTATCTATTGTTATTAGAACTGCTGTTGTTGAGAAAGCAGGATACTATTAATAATAAATTTAGGAATATGCAACATGTGATTTTTGTTTATAAAACTGCATATTTGGATTGAAATTTGGGCTATTGTTATCAATTTACATTACACCATAATCTGTGTGGAGGTTAAGGAATTTTTACTGAGCAGGGCATTCCTGGCTCTAGGTTGGAAAATCAAAGGGTTCTGTGATGGAAAAAAATAAAATGCTTCAGGTGCCTTCAGCAGGTGGAAACAGGCCCTGCCTTCCTACAGCTTGTGTCTTAATAATATGTTATTAATAATATATTGTTGTGCTGCATCATGAACAAGTGGGTAAGTCCTGACTCTCAGGATTACACAGAGTGTCCTCCCAGGAACAGCATTCCAGGAAATTTGGTATCAACTGCAGGAATTTGCAAGCAAATTTCAGAACCATTGTACCTGTGACTTAGATCTCAGCCAGATGTGCCAGATGTCACACAGGAACCACAGGGGTCACACAGAGATATCCAGAGTCACCTTTTCTTTTTTAAATGGGGAACTTATTGAGGAATTAAAAACACTAATAGCAACAAAGAAGATTTGACTTCAAAGTTTTCAACTTTGCCCCTGCTGCTCAGCAGGAGAACTTTCTTCTTCAGAAAACATTCTTTTCTACCACTTGCATATATTTCCAGTGGAGGAACAGAATTCATGGTACATGATAAAAACTTCTGCAAAGTTACAGAGGGGGATTCCAGCTCATGACCATTATAAGTGACTCAATGTGTTCAAACTGGGAGGCCTTGAATTTTAGGAACAAGCAACATAAACTTATTAGTAAGTTAAAAAAATTCCTTTATCACACAAGAGTCTATTTCTGTATCCAAGTCTCCTCCCTCTCCCAAGAAAACAAATTAATGGCAGTATTTATATTTTTGTTTTCCTACAAGGATGGGTTTTCCCCTCAAGAGTTAATGGGAAAGCAAATACTTAGTAATTAACATTCTCAATGCCCCTCCTATCCCTGACTGTATTTGCACCACTAAACACATTCCACTACAGTAATTTAAAGCAATATTATTCAGGTTACCTTTTAGATTATTATGATTAAATATAAATAGGTCATTTCTATTCAGCTTCTTCCCTGACAAATTTTAGAAGCCAATTTTTATTTCATTATATACAGAAGTGTCTTGATGTTTGAAGATGTGAGTCTGTGAATATCAGTGTCATAAAGAAGACTCAAAAATCCCAAGATAAAAATGAAAAACTGGGATGTGGATTGATACTGAAAAGCTGGAACCACACCCCATCCTAACCCACAACAGAAGGGAGACATTGCTTTGCCCACATTAAAAAGTCACAAAATAATACAAGCTTGCTAGAAAGCTGTGATGTTAAATGTAATTCTGAGATATCCCAGCTGGGTGGAAGTGAGGGAGCACATGGACATTGTAAGAGTTGTGACACCAACCCAGCCAAGGTGCTGCTCCTCACACATTCATGGCACAAGCACTGCTTTAGTCTAGAAATTCAGGTTCTCAGATGGTCAATTGGACTGAGAGTCCCTGTCCATGTTCTTCATTTCATGTCTTCTAAGGCACTGGCAAAGAATACTTCTGGTTTTTTGGATCACCAATTCTTCTGGTTTTTTGGATCACCACATTTCAAAGGAGCTGCCACAACACGTGGGACAAGATTTCTCTTTTAAAGGTTCTATGAAAACAACTGTGAAAGGGCAAGTGACCACAATATAGATACAAATGGAATATGGATTCTGCACCCAAAAACATGTAAAACAAATTCACCTCTAAATGAAACCACTATTCCATAAAACAAAATTTAAAACTTGCATGTAAAAAATGTAAAACAGGACATAAATCAGTATTCATAGCACACTTCCACTAGGGTTTTTACTAAATAAGGCAAAATTTTTGCCTTAACAAATCCAAAAGCACTTGATGAACACATTAAACGTGGAAGTAAAAGTACCCTGATCTAAACCATCTCAGGTACAAGGATGCCAACCCCTGAGGCACAAAAATTGTAATTACTACTTCAAACATACACCCAGACTATCTGGTCTTCCACTATCAAACTGAACAATCTTGTAACACCAGTAGTTGATGTAAAATAAAAGTAACAAAATTACCAAACAAAGCCCAGGAAGCCTCTGCTCAGAACTGCTTTTTTTTCTGCATCAACTACATCAAAAACCTTTGTGGTTGTGGGGGTTTTTAATAAATGCAAGTTCTACAAAGGATAATATTTTTTTTTTTAACAGTAATAATTATTATTCTCCTCTAAATCCAACACAAATGAGAAAACTAATACCACATCACTGGCTTACTAAATGGAAAGTTTATAATTGAACTTCCCCTTCATTTGTTTGCAAAACTGGAGTTGAAATCTCTTGCCAGTTACACCATTTTTGTTTTCATATATATACTTTCAATACTGAGAATGCACAAAAATATGATAAAGATAATTTCAACTGACAAAAAAGCCCACAAAGAAACAGGATTTTGCATTGTTAGCATTATGCAAAAGTAGTCTCTTGGTGCCATTTTTATTTTCCTCTTATTCTGTCTTGGAAAAGAAAAAAAAAAGGAAAAATCCATTACTTGGTATCTATTGAGTTATTTTTCTTTTTTCCTACTGGAAATCTAAAATGCCTGATGTCAGTATGACAACCCTGAAAGTACTAGTAAGAGAATTCTCTTGAGAAGAATGAAAAAAAAAAATCAAAATTACAAATGGGTCGGACAGTCCCTTGGACTCCAGCATTCACTCCTACTTACAGGCAACCAGGTGCAAACCAACTTCCATAAATACAAGAAAAATTAGACACCATCCTTTAAATCTGAAGTGCTAAAGGACATTGTTTGGAACTAGGAATGAACCAAACTCTGTGAAGTGCCAGCAGCAAACCAAGGGAGAAGGTGGGAGTTTCTACAGAAGGAACCAAAACTCCATTAGGAGCAGCATTGCCTGGAAGGCAGGCACAGCTTAGACACAACTTGCTATTTTTTTATTCTTATTTCTACTCTTTGAAGCACCAAAAGTGTCCCACAGCAGTCTGAGGTGACAGTGAGTTACAGCACAGCCAGAGCACGTGCAGGAATTCCTGGGATCTGACCTGAGCCACCTCCACTGCCCCAGCCCTGCTCAAATAACAATTTCCTCAAGTCTCCTGCTTTCCAGAAAGAAAAAGGATATGAAGAGAGGACAATATCAAAGAGGTTCTGAAAAGAATAATCTCTCACCATGAAACGGAATGAGTAGATAAAACAAAAGTTTGAGTATTATTTTTCTTTTCAGAAGTGGCAGCTTTGTGTGGAGGGTGAGCAGTGCAATGCACAACACCTGGCTCTGCAAAATCAGAGGCACAAGGTTTGCAGAACATCTTGGGGTGGTTGGAGAGAGAGAAAGGATCAAAGACCTGTGAGCACTGTCACTGCTCAGGATGTTTTACCACTCAGGACTCTGCTCATCTCCAGCTCTCTGAGCACCCCACTTCCAGAGGAGGCCACAGGAAGCTGCTGCATTTGCTTGGAAAAGGGAGAACCTGATCCCAGTGACAGCCCAGAGCTTAAGAGGTAATTTAATTTTTCCATGAGATTATTACGAATCATGAAAAATACATCAGTCTTCTTGCACAAGGACAACAGTTTTAAACCTGGTTTTTAAATGTCACCACATGTTAAACATCCTTGCTCAGCTCCCTGGGCTCCAGGAGCACAGCAAAGGGAAGGGCTGGTGTGGCAAATAGTCCCAGTTTCTGACCACTCTGGTCTCACTCACAGACTTCAGCATTCAAGACACCACTGAGCCAGCTGTCAGCCAGTGCAAAAGGCTCCAAAAGTTGTATTTTACACTTAATTATGACCTTCCTTAACTGCCCCATACAGCAGGAAAGCTGCTGGGATGAAGGTGGGATTTACACCAAGTTCATACACCAGGTCTTTTTTCCCTTCACAGCTCCAACAAGAGTCCTCCCATCACTATTTCAAGCCTCCTTTATTTTAATGAGAAGTGTTTCAGGTTCTTGCTATTTATTCTCATCATGCAACTATAATGAAACTCAGTGGAGAGTTAAATATGAACAAAAAATACACCCAGGTTAACTTTCATGACCAAGATACATCATATCAGTCAAAGTGAGAGCACAGAACCACTTTAAGATCTCTCTTTATGAATGTAAGAAGTGTATGGAGCATTTTTGAGACTAATTCATAACAATAGAGATAAGAGATTTTCTAGATATTTATATAGCTTACTGTTAATCTGTACTTATTAGACTATTATCTTAATTTATATCATGGTAAGTCAGCTATCATTATATCCCTGATAACTTTGTGGTAGAAAAAAAACAATCAGTCATCTACTGGCTTAAATATTTCTCCAAATAATGTGGTTTCTTTTCCTAAGGAGGTCTGTTCAGCTGAGCAGTATTTCCAATCACCAGTCTGAAGTTGGTCACACTGCAGCAAGACACCCACAAAGAGATCAAGTACAACTCCAGATGATGTAAAAATGCTTCAGAACACTGTGGAAATCTACTGCCTTGGAGAATGCAACAGTGTTATACCCAAGTTCTTTGAAATGCTCCTATTTTTAAATCTCTCTTAGTCACAATGGCACCCTCTGAAGTGATTTATAAAACATATTAGACATTTTCATCATCACTGGCAATGCCTTTCCAGTCTGGCAAGCAAACCACCCACTCCCATAAAACACTGGTGCAACACAAACCCCTCCAGTCCTTTCACAGCTTCCTGGCCAAGAGCAAGACTTGCTCCTGTGCAGTGTCACACCTTCCCCTAGTGATACACAATATTTGGGGTGTGGATTAAACATTCATGTTAAAAACACGGGGAATGGTAAACAGGATTTGAGATTCTGAGTCTTATTAGATGTGTAAGACTAAAAATTGAGTTAATTGTCAGTTCTGACTGTCATTAATCTCTAGTTTTGGTTGAATCCCTTTATTTTTTTAATGCCTCAGTTTATTTCCACAGACCACTGAAGGATTAGCTCAAGCTTCTAAGCTATTTTAAACAAAAAGGGATTTTCCTCTAATTGTTAAGTAATACAATTACTGATGGTTTCCTTCTGAACTGAGAGAAAGGAATTCTTTGGAACACAAGCTTGCTTTTACAACATGCTTGTTCTGATTATAGTTTTTTTCATGACCCAGTAACAATGTGGAAAGCATTTAGACTGCCTTCACCCTTTATATTAGGTGTTTTTTCCCGTATGTAATGCACAACTCTTTGGGGTCCCATCCAGTTTTCTTTCTCAAAGAAAATGAAAAATATTTTTAAAAAAAAAAGTCCTAAAGGGTTTATGGTAAGGAAAAAAAACCCAACCATGAAAACAAAAAACAAATCAACCAACCAATCTTTGCTATAACACAAATCAAGCTTCTCAAATGAAGAGTTTTCCTAAGGCAGTTTCACAGGCAGATTGCTTTTTCAACTTGCTTAAACAGGAGAACAACAGTTTTGCCTGAAACTCAACCCATGTCCTTCAAAACATTAGCAGCAGCCTACTACAACATCCAGGTAATGATGGCACAGGAGCAGCTCTCCATCCACTTCATCAGCAACCTTGGCAGCCACTGCCCTAAATCTGTGCCAAACACAATTTGCAGGGAGAATCTGCTGCTGCTTTCAGGGAAAAAAAAAAAAACCATAAAAAAAAAAGAGATGAAGCCACATTGCAAGGAGTCAGAACTGCAGTTCTTCCTCATGTTTTAAAAAGCAGATTTACCCAGTGACACCAAACTATGTATTTACTACCTCAGCATCATGAAAAGAAAGAGGAAAAGGAGGTTAAAGGATTTCTGAGGGTCTTCACCATTTATTGTAGTAGTTTGTTAGTGAGTATGAAAAAGAGGGGAAAAGCACAAAGAAAACCAGTAATTAGATTCAAATTTCCTTGGTCTATTCTCACCAATGGAGATTATAAATCAACTGCCACGAGTAAAAACAAAAGTACTCAGAAAAAGGAATCCTTGCAAATCTTCCAAAGAAAAATGAAGAGAAAAAGATATTGCAACAGCATGAATTGTAAAGGTACTCCAGCCTTCCACATCCTCATCCCACACAATAAATTCTGTGAAAGACAAACTCTACTCTCAAATCAAACAGTTCTATCATTTTAAACAGAACTTGAAGCCTAAGCAAACACAAGATAAACACCAGGTTGTGTAATAAAACTAAAATACACTAAAATAAAGAGGCAGAAAGTCACAGGAGGGGTTTATCCAGAATGGAGAATTTCAGCTACATCCAAAACTAATTGCTGCTTTAACAGGAATTAGTGAGTTCCAAATCAAGACAGAGAAAGAACACAAGGGTGCTGAAACCCCTGGCACTGTGACACCTTTGGCACCTCAGCCCCAGTAATTCATCAAACAAAAAAGTAAATATTAGTCCAGCCAGTCCCCCTTAGCTCTGTTTGCTTAAAACTCATTAAGTTCAAAAAGTCAGCTCAATGTACACCCTCAGAGTTCACAAATTATAGACTTAGTACTGAAGCAATTGATAAGACAAATACTAAAATTATCGCTGAGAGTATCATTTAAAACTTCAAATGTAATAGAGACATTTTCACATTACAGTAATTTTTACATTACTGATCTTTTTTTCTGCTGCCAACATGCCAGGCCTCCTTTCTTCACTAAATCAGAGCAGAGCTGCTGCTCACTGCACTTCAGTCAAGTGCAAACCCTCTGCTGCATTTGACATCACCAAGTTGCCACCTTTCACAAACCTGAACACCTCAAATTACTTCTGAGCCAATTCACAACTTCCAAAACTACGAAAGTCCCCTTAAAAAAAAAAAAATCTCAAAACTAAGAACTACTTTAGGGTTAAATTTTTTATGCAGCCTTCATGCACTGCTGAAAAACAAGGGATTTCAGCTCGAGGTTGATTTCTGCTCTTGTGCACTTGTCATTTCCTTCCCCAGACAGCAGCTCAGTGTGTGCACATCAGGGTATGGAACCTCCAACTAACACAGGCCAACTTTTATCCTTACACTTTTATCCTTCACCAGTTGACACACATCTCTTTTTCCCATCACGGACTATCAGCATCCTAAACTTGTAAAATGCCTGGATACCTTAAGAATGAGAGGATTTCTCCCTCTCTCCTGCTATTTCTTTCACCCCTCCCTGTGCACAGCTGGAATTCTGGGCTTCTTTAACCAAAAGAACAGAGATTCCATGTGGACCAGCAGCTCGTGTCCCCACTGTGTGCCAGCCTGTGCCCTCCATGCACACAGAGCTGGCAGCTCTGCCCATATATTGTATTTTCCAAGAGAACTCAGGGCTGTGCAACTCTAAGTTGTTGTCTTTAGCAACTGCTTCCCTTCCTCACCAGCCAAACAAATGTGACTTCTGACCAAAGCTTTAGACGTTGCTCAAACCAGGATGTTTAGGATCAGTACTGGAGTGTTCCTAAGGGATGGAGAACTGAACTGCACACGTGTGAGAGTGGGATCATCCTCCTGCAAACACTGCCCTGCATTTCATTGCTCTCACTGTACTCGAGGCTGAGCACTGAACAGGATTTTCTGACTTATCAGCTTTGTTTCCATGTGAATCACAGTGAATTCCTTGCACTGGCTGACAGCAGCTCCCAGCTGACATTTCCTCACTCTTCCCCAGAGAGCTCCACTCACAGTTCTTTGTAATTCCCTCAATTTATTTGGCCTTGGGTCTCTTATCTGACCTGCACATCTCACTCTGTGTTCTCCTTCCCTTTCTTGCCCCCCAAAATTACCTAAGCCCTGCTCAGTTACCACTGAATGTGTCAAGCCACCCCCATTTCTCATTCCATGTGAATTCCTCACAATATCCATACAGGTATTCAGGCTTTCTTTGCAGGTTACTAAGCAGAATATTCCTGCAAGTCTGCAGTTTGGAAAACCACAGGCTTCCTGCTAAACCCCAGGCATCCAACAACAGTGCACTTGTCTGGTTTTGCTTTTGAGTTTGTTTCTTTGGTTTGTGGGGGGAGAGGGACTTGGGGTTTCTTTTAAATCAACTGATATAAACTTTTCTACACAATTCAACAACAACAAAAAATTAAACTGGATGGGTTTTTTCCTGAAGTCATATAGCATTCTAAAGGCAAAAAAGAAGTGCAAAAAATTAGTTTACTTCCTCAAGAGACCAACACATTTACTATGAAACAGTAACAGATGTTGTGGCAGTAAAACCAAGCTGCCTTTCAGCATAAAAAGCCATGTGTGACTGACACTGATCCACCAAAATGCACCAAGAGCTCAGGGAGCATTAGGTGATGTTTTTTCTTGGAGCTGGTTGTAAACTTCCAGCAGAATTCTATACCAAGGCACATGTGAAAACAAAAACTGTGATTATTCATGGATTCTCTTCATCTCTTTATAGCAGTTGAAGTTAGTGGTGTGTAGATACATTTGAGGAAACAGGTGTGACTAAAACTAACAAAGTTTGTACTTTACCAAAGTTACCATTGGCTCAAAGTAGCTGCAGTTTTCCATAGGATTTTTCCTCCCACAGCTACAGAGATGGGCCTTGACAGATATGTAGAATTTAATTCCCACTTACTATATCACTCATTATTTATTCATTTTTTTCAAACAAGCATCATACCTTATTGACAGCTTTCCCAGACAATTCCCCATCCAGTTTTTGACTGCAGAAAATCCCAGGATCAATAAACCCCTTCTGTGGTAGGAGAGTAAACATATTCAGAAGCTGAAAATAAGAATTTGAATGAGATGACTGACCTGCTCTCCTCTCCTGCTACCAGAGGTTTTGCAGACCACACTGCAAGTATTGGGGTTTTATTTTTTCCCATTAAAACAAAAGCACAGAGCAGGAAATCCATAAATGAGGAGCAGTAGTGAGATCAGCACAAGTGAGATTGCACTCAAACAGGTCCCACAGCAGCATCCAGAAAATATTCAGAAAATAACTGGAGCAAGAAAGGAGCAGGGCTGGGCAGGTGTTAGTAGCTACTCCTGTGAGCTGGGCTCTCCCACCACCCTGGTGAGACTTACAATGGGTTCCCACCTCACTGCAGGAATTGTCCAGCACGTGCTCCATGAGCTCAGGGATCAGGGAATGAACAGCTGGGCTCAGAAAAAGATAAAACTCACAGTAACTTCACACATGCACACTTTGTAAGTTAAATACAGGTTGGAATCTTCAAAACAACTTCAAGTTTCCACCTGCACATCATGGTTCCCTGTGCATCAGACCCATTTTTGGGGTTCTGGAATTATTAAATACTTTACATAAATAACAATTTGGGTAGAATTACACACAGAAAACAAAACCAAACCATGATATTCTGCAAACTCCTCACCTCATTATCCCAGAGAGAGAGTACAACAAACCTACTCATTTGGCTGCACATTTTTAAACAGCTGAAAGCTCAACTTCTCTACACAAGGAAGAAAGATTTGCAAGTCAGCCTTGGTAAACTTTTTTTTCCCCAAATTCTAGCATAGCTTTTATATTTGCTTCTGAATAAAAAAGAAAAATCAGGACTACTCATCTCGATATTTAAAGGCCTTGGACATGGTGAGATTGGTCACATTAACATCATTCCAGGGATGTGCAGTGGTTGATATTGCAGTTACTGAGCCCAACTATGTAATAACTGACAAGAATAAGCTCATTTTCAGGTTGCAAAACCACTTCTGAGCCTCTCACCACTTTGGTACCTCCAGCTGAAATACACTACTTTAGTTCCAAAGAACAGCAAAATGAAACACAACCATAAAACTCCTTTTGTGTTACATTTTAATAAAGCTCATTATGAACTCATGCATACAAGTTACTAAATTTGTGTTGCTTTTCCTCTGTTTGAGCAATAGCATTTGTTCAAAACGTCATAATTCAACATGGTGCTTTGCAATACCCTAAATCTTAATTAAAAGTGTCTTGTACGAAGCATAAATACAAGTAACAACCTGTTAACAATATTAAATCTTCATTTAAAAATAAGAAACATGTAATTGGAGCTGTTAGACTTCTTGGTTATGTAATCTTTCCAAACTACTGCATGTCCACTATCAAATGAGTAACAACTTAGCACGTTTACAATACCAGCTTATGGGTAAACTTGTTTCTTTTTTTCCTGCTCACTTTTCCCTCTTTTTTTCAAATCAGATTCACTTCATGCTGTAACTTGAGGAGCTCTTCCTTATCCTTCCAGCATCAACATAAGCCTTCACTTGTGAAAGTTACATTTGGGATTCCTTTGTTTTGTGCTTTCACCACAATTTATTTCTGAAGAAAACCAGTAAGTGAAGCAAACACAAACCAGTGTTGGCTTCTCTAGATCTGTATCACCCTGACACAACATCTCAGAGCAGTAGGAAATTAATTGAAATCTGTTACTGACTCTGAAACCTAAAGATGGCACTTTAGACATCAGCATTAACAACTTGACTTTCACGTTAACGTACAACAACCCTGACAAAGGAGTTGATGGCTGGTACAAATTCCTGACATCTGGAACTTTGGACAGCAAATGGAGTTGACAAATGGATCTGATGGCAAATATTATGTCACTCCATAATCTGCTCTGTACTGAAGTTTGCACAGAAACTACACTGAAACGACAGAGGGAATTTCAGAGTGACTTGCATTTCAGGCAGCTATTCTCAGTTATGTGAAGCACACACAAGTTTCATTATTAAACCCCCCTACAATCTAATTTAGTGATGTTCTTCACCTACTTCACAGAATCCCAGAATCAATTAGGTTGGAAAAAACCTCTGAGATAAATGTCATACAGGTGCAAAACAGAATCAGACACTAATTCTCCATCTCTCAACAAATAGCTGAATATTTACTTCAATTCTACTAAACACTGACCAAAATCAGTTTCATTAATGTTATATAGAAATAAATTATGAGAACTTATAAAAACCATTCACCAGTTTAGTAATTAAAAATAATCATTAGTTTTAATGATTCAAAAGAAATACATGAGAACAAGTATTTAAGCAAGTCAATTCCTCACTGACTAAGAATAAATCAAACAGAACTTGCTTTCTATACCCAAGGAGACCCACTTTTCTCATTATTTCAGTTACATAAAATTCCCCATCACAGACAAGGGATTTGGTCCCACTGTGTAAAAACCCAGAACAACAGGTAACAGGCAAAGAGCAAACTAAAATTCAAGAGGCCTTTCTAGCCCCGTTTTTAAGGATGTAAATTGAACAGCACTTAAGCACCTACTTGCATTAAGTCCAGCCATTAAGTGAAGCTTTCCATAAGAAGTTCAGGTTCAGGGGATGTCCCCAGGACCCAGAACTCCCTGGGCAGAGCCCCAGTGCCAGCTGAGCTTTGCACACCCTGAGCTGCAGCCCAGGGCTGGGATTTGGGCTGGGAACAGCCCAGAAGCTCCTGCAGAGCATTTCCCTCCTCACACAGGTAGGGCTGGGAAGCTGGAAAGTAGCCACGATGCTACAGCAGGAGCTGTGCTGAAGGGCAAGGAAAAGGGAAGCAGGGACTAATTTGGAAGGTTTATGTGCCTTTAGCTCCTCTCTAATTCCAAAGCTGGTCTTAAGGACAAATTTAAATAATCCTGTGAACTGGGCAATAGTCCTTCTGAGTCTACAGAAACCCCAAATGTCCTATGAAGAGTCACTTTTCTGCCCCATTTTTGGATTTCACCATTCCATTTGCCATTTCTGAACTGTAACCACACATTATGCAGCTCAAAAAGCACATGCAGTGAGCACTGTTTGCACACAGAAGGAATGTTCAGCCCCCCAATTCTGATCCCTCTCTACCTGCAATGACTCTGCTGCACCTGAGCCACATTTCAGCCAGTTAAGAGCAGCCCAGGGAGCTGCTCTCCAGTAGGATTTTTTTTTAATGGTCAAATACTACAAGCTAAAATTCTGCTACACTATAGCTAATACTCTAAATGTGTTTTTCTAAAATAAAACCACTCCAGAATATGCATTATGATACGTGCTCTTATCCTCCTCTGGTCATTTTGGGAGGAGGAAGGGAAAGCAGCCTTGAAGGGGAAAATTAGGATTCCAAGATATCAGTCAAATTTATTTCACATTTCTTAGACAATCCACAAAATCCACTGAAAATTAATTGTAGATCTAAATTTTGAACCTTCTATATTCTGTACTTAAAAAATAGACCATGGTGGGAAGAAATGGCTTAAGAATAAAAATAATCCATTTATTCCTGTTGAAGTCAAAATTGGCATCATGAACTATATCCACCTTAAAAAAAAAAATATTTCAAACTACTCTGCTTTCTTAGGGCATATTCTTGTTTCATTTGAAGAAATATAATCACATTTTTATCTATGACCTTTACAGCCTCCTTGTCTCAGCTCAGTAACAACTTCTTGGTAATTTCTTTCCACCCAACATTCAATCTTACTTCAGGAAAACCATAATAGAAAACTTCAACAATTCATAAAAACAATGGCAATTCTGCCAAATGTTAAACTTAGGCTTTTCCACCTCTCAAATTAGTATCAGATCTGACTTTTAAGCAGTTGAACATCCAGAAAGCAAAGGCAAAACCACTCTCATTTTACAGGCATTAACAACATCACCACTGGGTTGTGTCAAACACTACCCAGTTAAGTTACAGATAATTGATATTTAATTATTACCAAAGATTTTGTACTTTTATAATATTAGAGATTGATAGCTTTAAGGGCTTTCACAAAAACTTTTTTAATGAAAAATAAATATGTGAATCTTTATAAAAATCACAAGGAAGGACTAGTATAAGGTATCATAGGTTTTTTATTAGTGCTGGAATCAAACAAAGGTGGGTTTTCTTTTCTGGTTAATACTGCCCTACAACACTTCTGGTTTTCACATTTGTCCAGAACGAAAAAGCTGTTATTAAACTTATTCCTTGATAATTCCTGTTTTACTGCAAGTCTTGTGAACTGGCTGACAGAACATGTAATTACTGGGAGAACCTGTGGTATCTCAAATAAGGGTAAGGTTCCCCACCCCTTCTCCTCAGTCAATAATTAATTCAGGGTTTTCCACTGCTCCTCCTCCCCTTGTCCCCATCCTGCCCTTCACCTGCACTGCACTGTCCCTGGGACTGGGGGACTCATCCAGGTTGGCAAAGGGGAAAAAAGTAGAAATGAAGGAATAATTAAATCCCATCAACTTCCTGACTCGGTTCAGAGAAATGAATGAGTCCAGAAGGAGCTGCAGGGACACAGCTCAGGGCCAGGGGGAGTGGATGGAATGTCATCAACAAATGCTGCTGAATCCCACTTATGGTGTAATTGCTAAATAAACAACTAAGAAACTTTCCAGAAACTCTAAATTTCGAGCTTCTATTATTTGAATTAGATATTGTTGGTTTGAGGTTTTTAATGAATAATAATAAAAAAAAACCAAAATACCTCAAGCAAACAATATTTTTGTCATTCATTTCTACTGAAAAAACACATTCTTTACTCTCAAACAAAACACTTTATGTTTGCATCACATGAACAACAAAGAGGTATTAGAAGGGGAGATCTCTTAATATTCATCTTATTCTTCTTCCTTCCACAGCTGAAGACCAATTCCCACCACTCCCAACTCTCTAAAACCATCCAGAAGTGATGACAATGTACAGAAAGCTCTCACCAAGTTTGTCTTTGACCAAAATCACTGTAATCACACCTCTGTTTAACTATTTTGCTTTCTAGAGTGGTTTGTCATTTTCAGAGAAACACCAATATTTAATAGAATACAAATATTTAAGTAACAAATTATAATTATAGCATATGATCAGCAACTGCTACAAAGGCAGGAAGAGAAAACATGTATTTTCAATACCTGTAAGACCAAAATTGTGCCAAAGTTATTATCACATTTTATCATGGTTTTATTGTATATTTCTACACATTAATTACAAAAAACACACAGCTCTGTGTGGCTTTTGTAATTATTACATTTCAGGAATGCAAACGGTATCCTTTAAAAATAAATGCACTTAGTGAAGCAACTCTAAGCAAATGTTGAAAACAAGAGGCACAGTTGTAAGAACACACAACACCCCGTTCTTCACCCTTTGAATTTTTGCAAACACTCTGTTGCCAATATTGCTGTAGTAAGTACCATACAAAAACTTGAGATTATGGTTGATTAGTACCAATAAAATCAACACAAATGAGCTCCAGAGAAGAGCAATACATCAGGGGTCAGTGCAGAAATATGGGATTCAAGCCATGAAACCAGAAAATACCCAAGTCTGTTTCTTCCCCCAGCCCCAACTGCAGTGTTCCCACAGCATGTGCTTATTGATCTGCCAAGCACGAGGCTCAGCCCCTGCACTTCCACAGAAACACTGGTTCATAGTTAATAAAATTATATTGCATTTCTCCAGACGTTTTCCCTGATTCATAGTCATCTTTCACCTCCATTAACAATTTAAGATGTAAAGTAAGTGGGCCATTTACTGCAGTTATTGGGCACAGCTGGCACAGTTAAGCTGCACAGTGTTGCAGGCACCCATTGCACCAGACACAGGCAATAATTCCAAAGGTTCCTAGGAATTCTCAACTTGCTCAGCATGTAGGACTCAAATATAGGCAGAAGTCCATAAACCAGGTTTCTAAAACATTTGATTTTCTACACAGGAGATATTGAAGTTACACGAAACATCCAGTGGTGTCCAAGTTAATTTAGTTTTTTTTAAAGAGCAGAGTTACCAGGGCTGAGACTGTGTGGGGTGGAACAGCCCAGCTGAGTCCAGAAATAGGGGCAAATGTAGGAGCCAAATGCTCTCATAGACACACACACATAGATACATATACAGAAAATACACATATTCCTCCAGAAAAGAAGAATTCGGGGAGAGAAGGACAAGCTGAGGAATCCTGATCACACACAGCATTATATTTGTACCAGCAAGACTTGTACCCTTCACAGTTAATTCAGCAAATTCAATGTAAGCTTACCTGCCAGTTTGGTTTGAGTAGTAGCACCTGCTCAAGAGCTGGATTAAGTTCCTTCAAGGCCCTAGAGCAGCCAGTGTGCCTAAGCAAGAGTAAAGGAACCAGAGAGTGTTCATCTAAATTTAATATCTCTATGAATATATAATTTAGTACATCATATAGTAAAACTGAAGAACTAAATCTTGTAGTTAATGTTGTTTCCAAAAAGAACTTAGAGGCTGCACACATAATTATGGGAAGATGACATCTGGTTCTACAGCAGAAGACACTAATTTGAGAGAAATCAATGAGTTCACACTGAAAGTCTGGAAACAGGCAGGAAACTAAACATGATTTTTCTGTTGTCCTTCCTATTAACTCTGTTTTTTTTCATTTATTTATGCACATAACTTCATAGCAAAATTTTGCCTTTGGGATCTAGTACAAAATGTAGCTGCATTTCCACATAAAATGTGCTATTGTACAAAGAGCATTAGAGAGGAGATGGAATGGTGGAAGTGGGGGGTGTTACAAAGATCAACAAACACAAAGCTTAACCAGCACATTAAATGTGGCTTCAGTGACAGACATGGATCTGCTTGGATAAAACCCAACCACTTCATATTTCATATTCTTCTGTAAATAAATGCAGTGTTGAAATCACACTTTCAGAAAGCTAGTCTTAGATCCCATTAAGTCATGGTGCTCTTACTTCTTTTCATAAATAATGGGGCCCAAAGAGGATTAGGAATAATTCCAGAGGAAGATAAAGATGACACTGGAATCCATAAGAACAGTGTTAACTTCAGCTAACAAAGGAAAACAACTTGTGGCAATAACACAGCACAGGCTACTTGAATTCCATTAACTGACTTGAAGACAATGAAAATAACAGAACTACACAGATTTTCTCTGGAAAATACTTCCACATTCCAAGTAGAATGGTCTAGAAATAGGAAAGAATATAAAGGAAGTTAACTATTGTGAAAAAGAGTATATAAAATGGATGCACTCCTTGGTGTGTGGGAGGAAATCCAAGTGATGCAGGTTTTTGCTGTGACACCAGTCTGGGCACTGGGCACTGCCTGCTCCCTGCTCCAGGAATGGAGCACCAGGCTCACTGCCAGGAACAGGAATTCACACAACAGTGGCTTCAGCTCAACTGCTTTGGGGAGGAACAGCAGCAACCACTTCAATAAAGAGCCCCTTCTCCTGTGGTATCTGATTCCTTGAAATAGAGACACTAGAAATTTAAATCTAAATTGTTGGAAGAATTAGAAAATTAAACCAGTAGTTTATTTCACAGAATAAACAAAGGCTGAAATGATCTCTGATACAACAGGAAAATTTGGAAAAAACGTTTCAAAACATCAGCAAGATTTTCTCAAATATTAAGAACAAGTGGGATGTTTTCTGTACCATTCTGCAACCAAAGTGGAACAAGGATGGGAACACAGGAGAGCAGCAGTTCTGTCAAGAGCTGCACATGAAAGACAGTAAAATTCCCTGGGTAAAAAAACTGCAGAGTAAATGAATGTGACAACATTTAATAGTGAAACATGGAGCACTTGGGGCAAGGTATCAGTGTCTGCTAGTAAGGGTTAAACAGGATAAAAACCACAACCTAAACTTTGCACAGTGCACACTGACACATACAGACATTCATCCAAACACCAGGAATTATTTATATAATCTGAATTAATTGCTGACAGTGGAAAACTGACCGTTTCACACACTCCAGGTCAGCAACATTATGTAAATATTTTCAAATAGCTGAAGGGTAACAGCAGAGCACCCACATCACTTCAGGGTTTAACTAAAAAGCATCATATTACAGGTTCAAGGGATTATTACAAGAGGTGGGGGGGTTGGAAAGACATTTTTGTTTTGTTTTAAAGTGAAAAGGAAGATCTGATACTACAAAAATTGGAGAAAATCCTACAAGGAAAGAAACCAACTGAGATCTTCCCTTTGCATATTTAAAGTGCCATTTTTTCCAACACTCTCTATGAAACTGGAATTCACTGGGGAGAGAAACAAGCATTGCTTAGACCTCATTAGAAAAGTATTTCAAGAAAGAACACTGTCTTAGTTGCTGGTTTTTTTTAAACAACATAGCAAAAATTTAAATTATAGACTTTCACAAGTTTTTTTAGTCTTACTGGAATAAAAAACCCAATTGGAACACTACTAAAGTAAGAGTAAAAATTATTTAAGTGCTACTATAAGTGAATCATCAACTATATAAATATTTGTCTGAGAAAGCAATGGGTCAATGATTAGCTATGAGCATTCTATTCTATGGAATATAAAAATACCATTTGTAGTAATTTTTATTATTAAAAGGCTAAATCGCATTTTTTAAAGAGCTTTTTAGTGACCAAACACCACAATTAATTTTCACACAGTCCTGTGTTGAGTTCCAAACCCCCAAATAAAACAAACCACACAGAAAGGTCGGAGATTGTCACCTTATATCTTGTCGGCTCCGTAGTTGATTTAAAGGTCAAGACAAGACCAAATATGATGGGTATAGTGGTTTCAGGTTTTTTAAACTTAAATACCTACATTTTCACATTAGGGTGGAAAGAGAAGGCTGCAGTGAGGGGGTTCAGTGGGTCCCTCCTCCAGCAGACAGTGCACACGGAGGGACTGACGTACAAATCACTCCACGAGCAGTTCCCAATTTCCTTTACCTCTTCTATATTTCAAACTCAACAGGGGAAATTTTCTTCCAGGAAACACTCAGTGAAATGTTTTGCTGAAAGGCAATATATTGTGAACCTGAGTTTATCCTGTGACCTTTCAGAGCTTTCCTACATCTGCTCATTGCTTTGCCTCCCTTTTCTTCGTGCTGCCAACAACCCGACCTGATCCTCACTGTGGCTCCTGCCTTTTGCCCTTGGCCACCATGAAATGCATATTCATTCATGTCCTCCTGACATCTACAAACCCCTCATTTTCACTTGTGTTATCAGGTAGAACACTTGCTAAGCAGCAGTGACTCTTTGCACACGAGTCAAAAATAATTTCAATCTCGGTTTCTTCAGACTGAAAAAAGTCTTTTAAAAATATGCAAAATATTTGTGTATAAAATATATAAACCAGGAATTTCTTATCGAGTAGCACTGGAGATTCCCACTGAAGATTGAGAGATGGTCTTTTGAGTGTCAGCAAGACATAACCAGCAATAACTCAACTACAGGTCTAACATTTTTCATCCCATTATTATTGAGTTAGGAAAAATGAGTGCTAACTTCAGTAAAAACACTCACTGCAGATTTTAAAGTGCACTGTTATATCTTGGAAACATGATTTTTCCCTCCCAGCCCCCACAGCTGTAGCCCCAAGATGCATTTTTTAATCACATATTGCCAACTTGTGTTTATGCAAATCTCTGAGGTCCTGGACCGGTGCTATCGTAGCCTCTTCACTGTCCTTGTACAAGTTGATGAAATTTATTCATTTTTATATATTCATAAATGTAAAGAATGCTAAGGCAGAAAGCCTATTTCATTATTATCTTCAAATACAAAGTACAATGCCAGCAGGCAGTAATCAGCCACCTCATACTGCCATGAATCCTTAACTACTTCACTCTAGAACAAACACTTTTAACAATTTGTTTACTGTAATTGTACTCAAATATTGGTCCCTCTTCTTCCATCTTTAAACCACTCCACGACATAAATTGTCATTTAATTTACACCAACATAAAACAAAATTACTTACTCAAATGCAGCAAAACGTTCATTTGTTCAGCAGCACCTTCAATTAAACCCCAATTCAGACACTGTCAGATGCTTCAATCCCATATCCCAGCCCTGCTGGGCCCAGGTCACCTTCCAAGGACTATTCCTGCTGCTGACTTTGGGTGGAAAGGCAGGACTCCCCTCCTAAATGTGACTTTAGAAAGTCAGGACATTCCTTTCCACCTGGAGTTCTGTGTTGCCCAATTTTCACTGTTCTTACTGAGCTTGTCCTTGGCACAACCAACTGTCCTGCACTTAGAGAAGGGAAGGAAGGGTGGGAGAAACAGGTGAAGAATTTTCAGACAACGTCCTTGTGTTTCTGTTCATCAAAAAGATATTTCTCAGATGATTCTCTCTCTGAATGTGCAAACACTTCAGAAAGGAAAAGGACTTGCCCACTTGGAGAATTTCTCCTCAGGATTTGCTCTGATTGCTCAAAGACCTTGGCCCAGGTGAACAGATTCACTGCCTGGAAATGAAGCATCTTCAACATCTTCCTCTTAAAAGACATTTTGCTGCCAAAATCTCACGATTCCTTCTCAGGGGTGAATTAATTTTCTCGTCAGCTTCCGCTTTTGTGAGGAAACCTTTCCCTCCACAAACATATTTATACCCTTTGCTAAGATTTAACAGCTTCATCTAGTTTGGTTACTTGAATAAGTGCTTTAATTTTGAACCCTGTGGTATTTTAAATATTAACTACTAAAATCAACTTTTTGCCACAAACCACTCATTCAAAATTCAACTTTAAGCCACTGCACCCAAATAATAAAAGGCTTTTCAAAGCAAGAGGGCAGAAGTTCCTTATAATGACACATTTTGAGCCTTGCCTTGGCTTCTGATTTACTTTAGTTACTGATTTACTGATTTACTTTAGTTTCATTAGTTTTTCCCTAGACTCTTTGCACACTTAATATTTATTTTTTTTTAAAACAGAAGTGAAGTCTGATGAAACACCCAAAGAACAGCAACATGCAGTATTTGGATTCATTAATTAGGGACAAACCAAAAAATTGCACAAAACTGAAAAATTTTTGTCCTCAAAGAACACAGCCATAAGTAATTTATCCAAGGAATAAATAATAATATCCTTGGAGCATCCAAGGAAAACTTGAGAAGAGAATACCTGGATCTAGAGCCAGTGAAACCCACGTGCTGTTAGAACTGACATTTCCCCCATTCCAGTGGTACTTCCCAATGTTTCTCACTTCTCCACAAGATGTTTTCCCTGGATTTTTTTTCCAAGCAATTGTAGTTTGAAGAGGCCAAGTGTTGCTCAGAAACAGCCTTGCTTTTCCCATTAACATTTCAGAAGACAGGCAGAAATAGGAAAATTTTCTCCTCAAAATTGTTTTTCTCCGTGTAATGTCAAAACTATAGAAATGGAGCAGAGAATGACATTTGCACACAATAGGAAGGTTTATCTCACTCACCAAACCAAAACCACATGGATTTCTCTACTTTCTTATCCCTCACTGAAAGTTAAGGAGGAGATAAAATAAGAAAAAATAAACACCAAACCAACATGTGACTAAAATCATGTTTGTGGCAAAACTGTGTCACCGTCCCAAACAGCAAAACTTTTCAAGTTGGAATTTTTATTTTTTAAGATCCAGGTTTCAGATGAAAATATTGGTCTATCTGCTGTTGAACAGATTTGATGTTTAACTTTTTGGATCCTCTTCAAAGCAATCCACAGGTGGCCAACTTGCTAATTTAAGGAATTCTGAATGGACACACTGTACATGAACAACTTCTATGAACTTACTCTAACAGCACATGAAAACAGCTATTTTTCTTAAAATGTAGTTGGACCTTGAATTGACATTATTCCTTTTCATGACCCCTGTTTTTACACATATTCAATCAAATCCAAACCACCCTGGGACATGAACTCTCCTTGCCCTTGCCCAGGAGGTTGCTATTTGTGCACAGTAAGAATGTGGTGAATTGTTATTTTCCAGATAATTTTTTTTTAATAAAAGCAAAATGAAAAAAAAATCAAACTCCCTTTATATTTATCAAGTCTTGGTCTATTTACAACAAAGAAGTTGTTTCATCCTCTCTAGAAACTCCAAAAGCCTTAAATAAAGCAACACAGAAAAAGCAGATATAACATTAAATTATACAAATAAAGGAAAAATAACCATTTGACAACCTGGTTACAGAAAAATAGAGGTACTGGAGAAATCTTTCATTAGTGCTTTGCCAGTCAGAGGTGGCTGAAAGGCATCACACTGCCTTGGCTGAAGGTCAAGGCTCCTTCCTGGAGGGTATGGGGTGGTTTGTTCAGCTTTTCTGTTCACTGACTTGCCAGTACAGTCCAATAAACTCCATTTTCCCTCATTCACAAGTATACTAAAAGCTTTTCTAAGCAACACTCCTAATTTCATATTGTGTTCGGATATGAAAAAAATTGCTGCCACAGCACTTGACCTTCATAAAAAAACAAGAAGCCATTTCAGCTGATGGGTGTGTGATACCTGTGTATTTTAACACTTACCTTATTAATTACTTTTAACTAAGGGTCTGAACAAGTAAGTGTTCTCTAATTGGTTGTTAATTGGGTTGGGAACTGCATCAAAGTAACTCGAGGGCAGCCCCCTATTTCTCTGGATTAGGCAGAGGATAAACCCTGAGTGGAGCCTCCAACGTTATGGAAGAGTCACCCAAACAGACACAGGAATTCACAACATCAAGGAATATTTTTCCCAACACCGAAGAAAACACACTCGTCTCCTTTTCCCTGATTATAAGAAAAACAAGCAAACCCACCCCACCTTATCATTGCTCTCCTGATTCCAACCAGAGCTCTGTAGGGAACCAAACAAAAAAATCAGGACCAACTTCCTACTCTCTTTGAGAACATACAGGTGTTTCTGTTTAATAGTTTAGGAGAGATTAAAGAAATGAAATTGAGAGACTCTTGGTAACAATCACTCAGCCAAAGAAAGTAAAACCATGGCTTGTAGGGAACACTTAGAAACAAATGGAAGTTGAGCAAGTAGAGTCTACAAGGATCATCCAGGAAGAACATGCTTGATTTTATTTCAAATACAATTAGTGATTGCTAAAGGTGCCAAAATTATTTCAGGTGCAGAAAGTTATTTCTACAGACTATAAAATTAAACTCTACTCCAACAGCAGTTAAATGATTCCTATATTTGCAGCACTGGAGAATAAAAACTATGGTGTAACTGAAATAAAAGAGTTAATGATACTTCCTGGTCTTGCTCCATCTGAATCTTTTACCACAGACCAAGATCAGGAGAGAAAAGCTCAAGTGCAAGTGAATTGACACAATTTGATCTTAAAAGGCTTTCACAGCCAACAGGGCCACTGGATATCCAGGGAAAAACTCACTGGAAACCTGAGAGGAATTGAGAAGGTTCCTGGTTCCTGCCAGGAGTTAATCAAATTCAGAGTATGCCATCATAACATGCTGACAGTCTGCAGAAATCATTTGTGCAATAAAAAAGTGAGTGGCTAAACCAAAAATACTGTCAAGTTGGCTGTTTAAATAAATAAATAAAAACAGTCAAGCAGTAATGTCCAAACAAAGAAAAGCTTCACTGATTGGTGAAGTCATTCAAGACTCCAGGGTTATCTGGAAATAAAATAATGTTCTATCATGTTTGATATTCCATGACGTTGTATTTTGGTCACTGACAAGTTACTCCAGTATTTTGAATGCAGTGGGAATGGGAATAATATATCATTGTTCCTATATATTCAAGAATTTAAGAACATCCAAAATGAAAACATTTTGACTTGAAATCCTTGCCAGCAGAACAAATCTATTAGCATTTATAATGGATCTTACATTATATACAAACACAGTTATAACTAACATAACCAAATAAAATTGAAAATGAGCTGATGAACTCTTAGAATTCATCTTCTACTAAAGCAAATTAAAAATATGCAAATTAAAAGCTACAAGGTACCGTTGTGGTTACAGCAAAAAAACCCAACCACTTGCATTTACCTCAATATAGGAAAGCTTTCATATTTTCTGGGCCAATTTTTTACTGTATTAAAGAAAGGAATCTGAGAAAGTGGTTCAACCTCCCCAGGTGTCCTTTTCTCCTCCTTTCCTTTGTACTCTAATGGGAGCATTAGGCACTGGAAGAATTGTAATGACTGTGGAGCATTTCCATCATCTCAGAGCTGTGCTGGGCTTCTCCCTCTCCTCTGCCCCACTCTGCTGGTATCCAAGGAAATCTTCAAGTTGGTTTTGGAGCACACTGTCCTCCATTTAAAACAAAAACCCAAGATATAAATTGGAGAAAAGCTAATTTCTCCAGGTGAAATGATCAGGTGGATGCTGAGGATGCAGCTGCTGCAGGAGAACTGCACTGGAGGAGGTGCAGGGTTGGTGCTTAGAAAGGAGGGGAATTTCAGGAAGATTTTAGGGAGGTTATAAAGCTCAGGTGGAGCTGGTGGTGCTCAGAGTAACAGGTGTCCTGGTAGGAAAAAAGAACCATAAAATATCCTGGGAGGTGTAAATGTGGGCACATTCCCAGAGAACTCCCACCTCAGGAGTAGGAGCCCATTGAGTTTGTTCAAAAACGAGGAATTCAGGTGATCCAAGAGCTGCCTGCCCACTGCCAGGGCCACACATGGCACCTGGGACACCCAAGCCACCAAAATGCCACCACCACAACTTCTGTGCTCTAAAGCCAAGAGGGTGTAAGAACAGATCTAAAGCAAGAACTGCACAAGAGCTTTAACAGTTCAGAATGGGTTTGGTACTTAAATAATTGGCTGGATTTCACATCCTACCCCTGCTGTCTTCAATTCATACCATATTATAATTCATATAATATATGTACATGCACCTTGTTAGTGGGGGTAGCAGAATCCAGGAATGAAAAACCAGCACATGGAAGGAAAACTTAAATGAAATATAAAACTTGCATCACACTTACATTATTTAGGTTAACAACATACTGCTAAAACTAGAAAATTCCTTTCTGTGTTCTGTACTGTTTGTATTTTCTGTAAATAAGGCTTTAATAATGAGATTTTTTAATTTGTCCTTCAAATAAACTTCATTGCATACATACATAATGTCATTTAAGCTTGCATCCATATCATTATTTAATTAGACAATAAACCCTCCTCTCTCACATCAACAGTAAATAACATTTATGTAAGATTATTTTGCAGTTTCCACACCGTGTTAATTGTTTTTAGCATTTCGAATTTAGCTTTTAACTGTGAAATAACCTTGAAAAGCCAGCTCATTTTTTTAAGCTTCACAACACTTACAATTTTCCTTAGATATTGGGCTCAAAAAATTACTCAGGACCAATGCAACTCAACACAGAGACATCAGAGATTCAGACATGGTATTGATCTCTCTCCTTACGACAGCAGGCACAAATATATTTTATTTTTTTTTTTTAAAGTCCAGCCACCTGCAGGAAACCAGAACTGTGGTTTGCTCCTCCTCACTTACTCCTCACAAATGATATGGGAAAAAATGGGAAAAAGTACCTGAAAAGGGCACTGAAATGCAGAGCCACTAATTCACTTCCTCTGCTACACAACACACCAAATACTGTTGTTTTTGAAGCAAACAATTGCAGGTCCAAAGGACATTTTTGCTTTCCCAAGAGGAGGAACTGTGGCTCCCCAGAACACCCCAGGGCACTGCAGGAGCCTCTTCCACCCCAGGTGAGCTCCTGCTCCACACCAGGGACAAGTGGCACCTCTTTATTTCTCACCTGCTGGACACAACCCCCTTTTCTCAATCACTACACCCTGCATCAACCTCTGCCTCAATAATTTCCCCCTCTTATTCTATTTTGCAAATAAAAGCAAACAGTAGCTGCTTGTTCTGTCTGTGGTATCTCAGACTTCTTTCCCAACACAAAATTAAATTTCCTTTCTACACCTGTTGGTCAAGCCTTTATTATCTAAATACAAGCTCACATAAAAATCTAGATAAGAAAACTGCTTTCTTATTTTCAAAAGCAGGAAAAAAAAGTTAATTTGAATGGGCACAGAATAGCATCTGAAATTTATTTTAAAGGTCAAAGAATTTCAAAGAATTAAAGTTTTGCTTTTAAATCACTATCTTACAGGGAAAAAAAAAATCCTAAATCCTGACACTCAAGAGATGACTTTTGCAAATCCTAAAATGCCTTTTCCAAGATCCTCAGGTTTTTAAGGTCTGTTTCCTAAAGAGGTTATTTTTAGGCAACAGGCTTCAAACTCAGTCTCAGTAAAGAGTCTAAACCAAGTTACTTCAAACATCAGGAAATAAATCAACTTGCAGTCCATGCACAAATCAGTTCTGCAGCACGTCAGTGACCACTTCTCTTAAATATATATTAGAATCCCCATGATGACCTGAGGCCAATTTGGGGTTTTCATGCTCCATGATCTACACAAGCACACGTTAAACCCCAGCTCATCAACTGCATCACATTTCTATACACAGCTACTTTTGGAAAGACACAGTTGGAAAACTTACATTTAAAAAACAGAGTATTTTTTTTTCAGTAATTAGATGAAAATTGCTGTTTTGCTTTTCTTTTCCAACAGACAGTTGGGGGGGACAGAGGAGGGACAGTGACAGAGACTTGTCAATCCCTCAGGGGTTCACATTTGTGTAGCTGTCTCTCTTTGTTGGCACAACCCAATTTGAAAAGAAAGAACCATCTGCCCAGCTGTCTGGAATCCAGCCCTGGCTGATAATTCCCATGTTGAAAAACAACCACTTCACAAATCCCAGGCACTAAGGAAACCGATTCCCTTTTCTTAGAGCAAACAACTGGCCTATCCAGCTACACCTTTGGAAGCCACAAAAACCACTGAAACTTCAATTTTGGGTTGAAGCTCCAACGCTTCTCTTTCCTATTATACACTATTTTTCAGGAGTTGTGGGTTTTGCAATTTGGCTCATGAAATAGAGCAATTACCTTCAAAAGACTGAATTAATCCAGTTGTAGTTTGCATGATTATGACCAGCACTGCCACGAATGCTCTCAAGGAGCAAGTGATCCAAGGATGATGTTTTAATAACAATTGTGGTGCACACAAATTAATTCAATAAAAAGCAAATAAAGTGGTAGTAATAGCATGTTATGGAGTGATTATCAGAGAGCTCTGCCCTTCAGTAAATAACTTACAAGTGGTCTCCTTGGGTTTCTCCCAAACATTACAATTACTGTTTAGACCAATTCAAGAGTTAGTAAAAGATACTAAAAAAAATACACGTTTCTAAACTTCTTTAAATAAATTACTTTATTTTAATTTTCATATTTCAGCTCAGATTTTAGGCTTTGTGAGAGAGGGATGGGGAAATTATGGCAGAGACCATTTGGCCCTGGTGGATGCCTGGTTTTCTGAAGCTCTCCCACCCCACGTGTGCAAAGCTGAGCTGTCTCAGCTTTTACACCTCACTAAGGCCCACACGGAATTTTTTGGCCTTTCTTCTTAAAACTGAAGGGTAAGCAATGCTTTCCAGGGTCATGAAAGCCAAATGCTCAGAGATCCACAGGTTGGCTCTCCAACTACCCCTGTGACAGGGCTGTACAGTGTTTTCTGTTGTCTCCATTACCATTAAACAGGGCACTAATTATCCTCCTGCTCCCTTGGGATGAGCCAGGGAGAACTCATGGCTGCAAAGGTTATGGAATTAGGGAAAGGGCTTGAAACTGTGTTGTATTAAAACCATCTCTATTAGTGCTTTAGGATCTCTCATGTCAATTAAGTTTAACTTTTAAATATTATTTCATTCTAATCTAAGTAGCTGAAATTAAAACATCCTTAAAAGTGCTATTCCCTTTGTCTAACAGTTCTGAAAACTGTAGATAATCCACTCAAAATGCTACTGAATATGTAAAAAAAAGCATTGAAACTGTTTTTACCTTTTATTTCTTTGCTGTCCAAACAACAGATATTTCAAGAAGGATTAATCAGATAAATAAATCAATAAAAGCAAGAGAGTACAGAGCATTATTTGGTTTTTGAAGGGGCTCAATGCAGAGCAGTAATTCTCCATCTGAATCCTGTGACAAAGTGTTGGGAAGAACAAGTTTAAGGGGAAAAGTCTGATTGCATTGCTTGAATTGCAGAATTCCTTTTTCCAAAAATGGCAACAGCTTGGATATATAAAAACATCATCCTTACAACTACTAGTTTTAGACAAACAAACAGTCATTAGGTATGAAAAAGGATTTTGGGCAGTATTTTTCCATCCTGGTTGTTCTATCTATGCTCAGTCCAACACAGTGTCCCACCAGTCCCACTCACTTCCTGTAAGTACAAATTTAACATGCAGTGTGAAAATATCCCAGAATTATGAACCTAATCTGATTCCTTATCTTCCCCTCCCCTCTTAATTACAAGCTATTATGTTATTCCAGACTATTTCTTCTCATCTCCATCTCTGCATCCTTCCTATTGCAACACACTTATCTGCTCCTCTCCATCTTTTGATACTGAAGGAAGATTTTTAGTACTGAAATATTGAATTTTCCTGCACCAACACTGTGCTCTGCCCTCTGATTTCTCAGTCCTGCAGCAGCAATATGCTCAGATTGGTATGCATGAAAAATTCACAACATAACCTTACCACACCATCTGAAAGGGGAGACCACTCTCCTCTCTTTGACATGATAATTAAATAAGAGAAATGTTACTGCACTGATCCCAAGTGCAACACTATTATATGTCATCATATATCCGAGATTAATTCTTCACTTGAGTGGGTACCAGGCTAAATTCAGACAAAACACAGCAAATTAGCTTTTGCACTTCATTAATACTGTCAGCTTCACTCTAACAAAGAAAACCAAGCCCCCACCACATCAAAGAAACCCACTAGATGACAAAACAAATGAAACATATTGGATTTTAAATGTATACTTTTTAGACAAAAATAAAAACTGTGTGATGGTGAATTCCTAAATCTTAATTCCTCACTAAAAAGTGCTTTGCTCTCTGTCACAGCTCCCAATTCAAAAGCACATCATTTCACAGCCTCTCCATTGGTATAGCACTCTTCATTAAACTTAAAGAACAAAAACCATTGATTTATAAGGAAATTATTCTGTGGTCTCACACCAATAGGATACTCAGAGAAGACATGATAAAAATCATGCACAATGTGCATTTGAGATGCAAAACATCCAAATCTTCCTGCCCTAAACTGCTTTCCTGAAAACACCAAGAAAGCTGGTTCATGCTCTCCACTACAGAAGCCAAAGATGAGAATATGGAGATTGGGAAACTGTAAACTCGAGGGAACTTTGGGGAATTCTCATAAGCAGCAACAGAAGTCATGATATCGCTGACAAGTCAAGTCCAGCTTGGAATAATCTCACACAAAAGAAGCCACACAAAGCACCACGTTGCCACAAGGGTTTGTGTCACCAGGAGAATCAGAGACCCAGAGCAGGTGACCCCAGTGCAGGAGCAATTTGTGTGACAAGGAGGCCAAGTCTCCCAGGGCACAGCTCTGACATCCCCAGTCCTTCCCACAGCCTTTCCAGCTGGGGGTAAAATAACACACCTGAGCTCCAGAAATAGATAAATCCCTTGACTTGCACTCAGTGACAGACACAGGGAAGGGATGCCTGACTCAGTGCACACAGCTATGGAAAGAGTGGCCTTCACTTTCCTGTTGATAAATTCTGTTTATTTTCCCTCACTCAGGAACTCCCCCAGATTCAGGACAACAGAACTGTGCCACACACTCAGGTCTCAAAGACAGAGACACACAGAGAATGAATTTTACTTCAATTTCACATATGACTTAAAATGGCCTTTTGCTGCACAGTTATACTGGAGAAACAGTTGGGTTAAACATAGCAAAACACAGTAATCTCATTAAACAGTTAAATTTTTTAATTAAAGTTTCATCTAAGGTTCCAACTGCTATTACATTAAAAAAACAAATCACCTTCTGCTGCTTTACAAAGATTCTCTGACTGCAGAGCACAGATCTCCAGCTTTGATATGCCAAGGAGGTATAATGCAAAAGGAGAAATTATTAAAAACTTGATGGAAAATCCAGGCTTTCTTCCTCTTTTCTCTCTTGGTAGAGAGGAAAAGTCCTCAGGTAAGATATCAACAAAACTCCTGTTGAAAACAAGAGCTTTCATAACACTGTGATGTCGACACTTAAAAGATTAAGAAAAACTTTGTCATTCACAGAAGGCTTTTGAGGCTTCTGAATTCATTTTTCTTCTTAAAGGTGAAAAGTTCACTTAAGCATTCCATATCTTATAGTTTGAAATACACATTCCTAAACATTTCCATAAAAACCTTATAAAAACTATCTGCTGTTCTACTGGTTAAAATGTTTCTGTGCTAATGAAGCAAAGCCATCTGATGGTGGCTGGGGATCCTGACAAGTCATTTGACTCCCCGGATCCAAGTGAAGTGTTGCACACACCTGAACTGGGAATTAGTTACACAGGAATCCTTCCTTAAGCTCCTCATCAAAGGGAGGGAAGGGCCATGAGACAAACAGCATTAAGTTCCCAAATACCTGTTAAAAAGCAGATATACCAAGAATTCCAAGACAGAGTAAAAGAGTTTTTCAAGAAAGCAAAAGCTTTGTGTGTTGAAAGTAAGGGAACTGGAATTACTCAACACCAAGACATTAATTTAATTCAATATTGATAAAATAGAAAACCAGAAATTAAGGAAAAAAATGCTTAAAATCCAAACTTTGAGGACCTCAAGAAAAATTGCCTACCAAGGCAAAGTAAACTGTCTACTACATATAAAAGAGGACAAGTCACAATGCAGGGAAGGGTCCTGCCAGGGGGCTGAATTACTCAGCCTTCCTATCCATAGAAGTGATGTCACTAATCCAGTGCTGTTAACAAACCAAACCAACCACACACCAAGTATTGTTTCATCCTCCAGCAGGTGAAGGCTAAAGTCTGTCACCTGCCACAAGTACCAAGAGTTTAGTGCTTTAGATTCTATTTACCAGAGAGGAAAAATTTTCATAATTTGTTTTGAAGGTGAGATTTCTCTTCGACCCTTGCATTTAATATTAATAAAAAGGATAAATTAAGGAACAAGGCAGGAGACAGGTAAACAGATTGGCTGCCTGGTGACTATTTAAGAAACACAGGATATTTAGGAAAACAGACATCCTTTGAATAAATGCAGTTTCTCACTAAATAAATGCAGTTCCTTCTCTTAAAACTGCAGTTTTGATGTTTATCTGTAACAAGTTATTTTTAAACTAATTGAACTGAACTCCCAAGTACAACACTTTGCTCACTTTGACACCACGAGGCAGATCAACTGCAGTGTGTCTCCTTCACTCCTTCCAGACAGCCAGAGACCCATGAAGGATAATACACAAGCCAAGTTCCCATAAAACCCTGCCCCTGTTCATGTTACTGGGATTTCAGATGGATATTGAATGTAGTAGAGGATCTTGCATGAAATATTGCCTCCTTCAAAACATACACACCATTTTCTGGGATCATTTTTTCCTGAGAACATAACTGGATAGCCAACAAGTCATTAGTTACCCAAAAAGCTTCCTGTAATTCTTAGCTCATCAAATCTTTCAATGAGTTAAACATAAAAACAAAATCAAAAATGTGTTTTTCTGACAAAAAATCAAATGGATTACAATAATCCTGCATTACTTGTTGCATTAGTCTATCCTGCTCTTGGACTGAAGGGAGAAGAAAAACCCATTTCACAACTGGAAAAGGAACGTTAAAACATCATCTTCCAAGATATCTTTCAAATTTTAAGTTCTTACTCATACATTAAATTCCATAAAACCCTCCATCTTCCCAACTTAAACACACACAGCCTCACACAATGCACTGAAGGTAATTTTGCTGGACACTGTGCACTTATTGCTCCACACGTTCCTCTCCAAGTCCATGGAAGTCCATGACTGTTCCTGCACAGGGCGGNGTGCAGGGCCAGGAGTTGGACTCCGTGATCCTTGTGTGTCCCTTCCAGCTCATTCCGACATTCTGTGACCGGATTCTGCCGTGATTTCGGCTGGTCCAAAGCAGCCTCTACTCCAGATCCCTTCGAGTGCGCCAGCAGAGATGACGCCCCGCACCAAACAAGCCAATTCAAATGACACCTAACGCTCCGGGCAGGGATCCTGCACCAAACAAGCCAATTNGGCACCCCCCGGGCACCCCCGGGCCGCACGTCCGTGGGCACCGTTCTCTGCCCGAGCTCAAACGTGCAGCCAGTCCCACACTCAGCTCCCCAACTCCACGGGGTTTGAGCCGAAACACAAAACAGTTCTGACATTTAAAAGAAGTCACTGAAGTCACAATGAAGAATAAATACATAAGCAAAACATGATCAGTTCTCTTGAGCTTTCCTTCTACTCTTGAGTGTTTGTGAGAATTTAGGATTCCAGACTTCCTACCTTGGGGTTCTGACTTCCTGGCTTGTCCTGAAATGCAGGCTCCAGTCCTGCTCCAAAAACCTTCAACGGTAAAATTACGACCTCCTATTTGACAAAAAAAATCCCATTCTGAAATACTACACTTCTTTCCTTTGCTCCATTTCAAATTTTTTAAATCCCATTCCAATACCTTTTTTCCTCCCCCAAATAAAAATTCCTCCTCTTCCCTGAAGATAAACACATCCAAACAATCTTCTCCCAAGTTAAATAACTTAACATTGCCTTGGGAAAAAAAAACCAAAACCCTACAAGTCAAAGTAGCAAACCAATGGAATTTTGTTTGAGCCACAGGTACAATTTCCTTAAACACTGAAACCCATGTTCTCCACACTTGAATATATTTATTTTCTAACTGGCCTGCAAGCATTCGGTCTTGCAGAAGCAACACTCAATGCAACTGCCACAAAGCAAGAAGGAAGCTGAACTTCAGCCTCTGCAAACTGAAATTTTTCATCTCAGTTTTACCTTAAGGAATAAGTTAATGGGTTTTCCTGCCCAGCTGAGCAGCCCTAAGGAATACATAGTGGGAGGAATGCTGCGCTGTGCGAGATACCAAGCAAATGAGTTCAGAACTAAAGAATTCTTATCAGACATCTCTAAGATTTCTGACCTAAACACGAGAACCCAGAACACAGACTGGAAAGAATCAAGATTGAAAGGGGCAAAAACTTCACCACCATCTCTGATTGAACCTGCAAAAAGTGCCGGTGCCTACAGAAAGTAGTTTTCATGTGGGTTTGTTGGGTCTGGATTTTTTTAATAAAGGTCATAATTGCCAACTCCTCCTCAGCACTCTATGACTTTCCAAGTGGTTTCCCAAAACTTGGCTGAGTAATCCCTCAAGGACAGAGTTTGGGTATTTGTTTACTTCAATAACAAAGGATAGCTGAGTTCCCTTCTTTTCAAATTTCAATGCAAGTGGCATAGGCTCATCAAAGCCATGAAACAAAAAAGGATTATGGATAGCAGGTGGCCAAAATACCATCTACTTTAACAATCTGGAGTATTGGTAAGCAGCAAAAGCAATTAGACTCTGAACTCAAGAAAATTCAGTCTCTGCAGCTCGGATAGTTAAATAGTGAACAGATTGACAATGGAATCTTTGGAATCTCCCTTACTGAAGTGCTTAGAAAACAGATTAAATAAATATCTGTCAGGAATTGTGTTGGTATGATTGATCCTGCCATAGCCCAGGAGAAAATACTGTTGAACCTTTGAAACCCCCTCCGGCCCCCCTGCTTTCTTCTTTTCTTCGAGTCACTGAATTGCAACATCTGCATCATTGTACTTTAGTTAATTTATCTTTTGCAAACACACTCAAAATTAAGCATATTTAATTCAGTCATGAAGCAGCAGACGACCATAAAAATCTCACAGCCTTATGGTGATGGTGGGGAAGAGCAGGATTCCAACAAGGCAAGGGGCTCAGAGGCAGGTGTGAGGAGCTGGAAAGGTGCACTGTAACTGAGCCAGAGAGCTGTGCTTCCCATTCCTGCCACTGATGGACAAGGACCCCATAGGAGTATTGGCTGCCAATGCCAAGGAAGTCTCTACCATGGAGCTCATCCCAGAACCAGACACTGAATGTGAAGCAGCACCCAACAGCAGCCAGGGCTGGCTGTTCCCAAAGGAGAGCAAACCAGGAACCCAGTGGGATCCCAGGACAGGGGCTTCCCTCCAGGTGCAGCAGCTGGAACACAGCAGGCAGAGGGAGATGCTGGCAGTGGAACCCCCTGACAATCTCCTGACAAAACCTGCTAGAGCAGCCAGAGACAGAAATAGGTCCAGGGACAGCACTGGACACGGGTTATAAAGCACATCCCAGAGCCCACCCAGGCACTCACCCTGCAGGGCTGACATCCATCCAGCAGGATCCATCCCAACACCCAGCCCTGAGCTCAAAGGGAGCTCCAGGAGCACAGGGGGTGGGGGGGGGAAATGAGGACCAAATACCCTCCAGGCCTGGCAGGTCCCCCAGCTGATCCTCGTGGTCATGGAGAGAGGTGGAGACCACAGCGAGCCCACATTACTCCAAAAAAAGCTGCTAATTCTGATCACCTAAAGCTTTTCTCTTACTCAATGCAGAACACTAAAAGAAGTCACTAAACCAGACTAAAGATGCTAAAAAAGGAGATGCTCTGACTATAGAGCCAATATATGTGATAAAACTTCGGTGATGCTCCTGACAGTTTTTGCATAAATATTAAACTTATGGCCCAAAAGTACATAAAATTCTACACACCACTCAAAAATCTCCAAAAAAAATTCTAAAGCAAACAAAGCCAAGCAAGATTAACAGGATATTTTCCATTTACTAGGAATAATTTACAGAAACTTTTCATTATGAAAGAGCTCAAATGACTGGGAGTTTTTTTAATACAAATGATGATACAACCCAGTAAGACAGAACATGCTTGACTTATCAATAATGTCACTTCTCGTGTAGTTGAAATTAAGCTTTTGCTGCAGTAATATACTGAATTTGTCCTCTAAACAGAGTATTCGTTTCATTAGTTTTAATAAAATTGTATGGAATCATTGCACAGTGATTTTGGGATGGAACTTAGCTAAATGAAAACCATAATCAAACCAACCTTCCAAAACCAAGAATAATGAATTAATTCTTGGAAATGTTCCTCATTATCAATTTCTAGTAAAGAATCCTTTAACACCAAGTCAGGTCAAACTGTCTATAATTGTCTTTCCCTGGCTCAGCATCTCTCTTGTAATATGGAGAAAAACGTTTGTAAGAAAAGGCAGAAGTGAACATGTAACAACACTTACCTGCTTCCCAGTTGAACAGAAAGCTCTTAACAGTGAAAGCAACTATTTTTACCATATTCTCCTACTTCAGGTCTAACAAATGGGTATTTGCTGTGCCCAACTCTTTGACAGCTGCTTGAGGCAGTTCAGATCACAAATGCAGCTTCAGTGTCAGCTGAGAAGAGCTGAGCACTTGAGATTCTCAGCAGCTTTTATCAACAGGGAGCATCAACTGCTGGGTGTGGGGTGAGCTGGGACATGTCACACTGCACCGGGATCCAGAGCACAGGGACAAGACCTGGAAGTCCCCACTTGAACCAAGAGTCCCTGCACTGAGCTCTGCACTGTTACTGCCTCGTTATTCAAGTTACCCCAAACAGCCTTTTAATTCAAAAGTGAGTTATCTCTGCCCAGCCCTGTAAAATGGGAGCAGAGCTAGAGCAACAGAGTTATAATGCACTAAATTTCAAAAAAGGAAACAAAAAGACAATGTAAACATGTTTCCATGTAAACAGCAACATGGTGGCAAAATCAACTTTCTTTTTTTCCTGGAGCTTTTTTAGTTCGTTTAGTTCAAGCTCTTCATTCACTGGCTCTGTACTAGTAAAAACCTACATATTTTCCATTTATAATTTAATTTTCTTTCATTACCTAAGACAATATTGTGCTTATATGTGGCCAAGCCTTGGCTGATGGATTAAGGGGCCATTTCCCTTTTAAACTTGTTTTGTGATTTGTTTCTTTCCTGACACTGCTCCATCCCCCTAGGAAAATAACCTTAATTACTTCTAAGTTAAATATCCTTTTTTTTAATATATAAAACTACTTAAAATATAAACATATGTTTAACTGAGCTTTGCTCTTTTATTCACAAGTATTTCTCTGCAGTTTTTCCATCAGACTAAATGGGCCCCAAAGAAGTGCTGTCTGAAAAGGAACAAACACACAATTAACAGAACCTCCAAGACCTCTTCAAACAGCTGCCTGCTCATAACACAACTGAATACCCCAGATACTTCTCAAAAGTCTCCTAAGTATGGTGCCATTGAACATACTCATTTTCCCTGCCAATTGTACATTTTTATGTAATAGTAACTAGGTTGATGTCAAAGAACTGAAAATTATATACCATATGTCACACCAGAAGCAGCTTATGAAGATTAGCATATTTATAAGACAAAAAATGCATTTTAAATAATGCAAATATGAAAAAAAATCTTTTTATTTGTAAAAGCATTTTTTCTAAATCAACTTCAAATATGCTTCTCTACTTCACTTTTACAAGATCAAAGAAATTAAATTCCATCCTGTAGGAAAGATCTTAGAGAAAGTAATATCTAATATTGTACAAAATGGCAACAATCAATAATTTATCCTTTGAAACTGTTATTTCAGGCTCTAAACAGTAATCCCTTTTGTTCAAGACTAAACAGAGAAGTTTGGTTAATCTGGTAACAGTCATAATGACCCAAAACATTCCAAGCTGAAACCCATGGAGGACAAGACTGAACACAGAACTCCAGTATTTTTGAGATGAACCTACTTTTGCACATTTCTATCGTAATTCCTTTAGATGAACTTTTTAAATGAGCACTTTTAAAACTTTTTAAAAGCCCATTCAAAAATCTGAAAAGCAATCCTAATTGCAAATGCACAATTAAGAGCAATGTGTTTTCAGCAGATGACCAATATGCAAATTAAAATGTTATTAAAAACAAAACTAGTGGACAATTAGCAAGATATGCTTATCATTATTATGGTCATTAACTCTCAGAGCAGCAGTAAAGGGAGAATAACATTTGTGAGCCTCCCAGAGACGTGGTTCTCTACAAAGTTGATGGACTAACATGTGCTTCAATGTATTCTTCAGGAATTCTGGTATATTGCCTTTGTTGATCATCCATAATTTATCTAACCTAATTTACTGTAATTTAGCTTGCCAGAGAAAACTGTATGCCAGTTAAATATAGAGTAGGAACATGATTTCTCAAGCAGGCATCATCATCATCAAAAATAGTGGCAATTCTCTGACAAAGTTTTCAAAATGCAAAAACTGCCTTAAAATAACTTTAGATAAATAATGAAAAGTACCAAAAAAACCATTGTAAAACTCTTTTGGACAATGAGGCCAATTTTTCACAGTACTTTGGCATTTCTTTTAAAAATCCAAGTATCAGATTTTGATATTTTTAACATTGCAACATGAACTACTTAATATAATAAAGCCTCTGATAAACTCTGATCAAACCATCTTCAAAGGTTCTTCTGTCTTTAGCATTCTCTGCACTTCAGCTGAGAGCAATCACATTTTATGGTGCACCACTAATAATCTGTAATAGAATTAATCGGGTGCTTTCCAGGAAGTAAATCAGTACAGCTACAAGAGCATTTTTGTTGCACAGTTCTTCTAACCTACTATTCATAGCTAAGAAAGTACTTTAATTTCCCTAATTAGCTGCTCAGTAATACAGAAATATGCTAATTAAAATCTATTTTTCTTCTCTTAAAATATGTCACACTATCAAATAGATACAAGAAGTGAATGAATGAATGATATTTGCAATTTCAATGCAATATTGACACTGTGCAAGTGCTTCACCAGCACTTGCTCCCATTATTTTGTCTTGAATGAGTTTGCATAGTTTAATTGTTCAGAATTTAATAAACAATTCTGTAGATGATACAGAAAGAGGATCCAAGATGGTCAAATAGTGATCAAGACACTAAAGGAGATAAATAACGAATAATTCCTCTGCCACTCTAACCACAGGAATCAAATCAAATTCTTGTACCTACCTCCAGAGTTCTAAACTGGAAATGTTAAAAACAGGGGATATTATGGGATAAGTAGGTGCCTTTTTGAAAAAAGTTTGGGGATGTGCCACTGTTAAACATCAGAACACTAATCTTTGATGTACAGAAACTTGTGGCTTCCACGAAATCCCACAGGTTCCCTGTTCCTGGAGCTCAGCAGGTTGGAGTGCCTGGCACTGGAGAAACACCTGCTCTGCTTTTACCTGGGTTTCCTTTGGAACTCTTTTTCCCTGTTCCTTACAGTTGTCAGATTTGTATTCTATTCTCTGCCCAGATGGATGGTACCAGGAATTTATAGATAAGAACTTCGTCTTCAAGTGGGGAAAAAGCCATTTATGCAGTGTCTCTGTTTTCACCCACTGTGCTAACCAAAGTGCCTTCACCGGCTACAAGAGAAATAAAAAATAAAAGTAAAAAAAAACACACCACCACCAAAAAAATCAAAGGCAGGAGAAAAAAAAATGAGCAGGGGAAAACTCTGGAATATTGAATTCTGATGTTTATAGGAAGGATTTTCCACAGAAAATAAAGATACATAAGGAAATGAGGTATCTTGAATTCTATCAGTGATTTTTAAAATCATGGCAACTAAAGGAAGTCCTTTTAATTTACTTATTTCCATGTTTTTTGGACTGTGAATCACCTAAGACCTGGATAACTAAGTAATTGTGTTACTAAGAACACCTATCTTTCCTTTGAATCCAGTTAAAGGAAAGGCCAGAACTTAAAACAAATACTGCCTTCTTAAGATTAGAGGATCTACACATCTGCAGAAGCCAAATACAGCAAAATGCAACCCACAATTGCTGTTTCTGATTTTTCACACTTCATAAGCAACCAGTACGACACTTAAGACTTGGAAAAAATGCCTGATTTTATTAACCAGCTCACACATACTTTTGTGGCAGATTGAAAGTTATGGCTTTCTTTTGCTAACTTGAGGAGCCATCACACTGCTGTGTGCAATTTGATGAGCAACATTAGTCAAAATGTACTGTACATTTTTATTTCCTATACACATGAACATGCAGTCCCATGTCTTGTCTTTTCCTGGTTCAATCTAAATTTCTGTTTAAAAAACATCTCATGGCTTTGATCTTTCCAACAACCTGATTCTGTTTACTTTCTTAAACCTTTTATATAGAGCCAAAATATGACATTAAAAAAATTTTTAAAACAGCCCAAAAAATCAACAAAAAGAACCTTTTTCACACACAAACCCCCTCACATTTACTTAGGTGCAAAAAAAAATAGATCAGTGACAGTAAGAAGAGAGCAGTTTACACACTGATGTTAAAGAACTTCATTGGAATGAGTCTGTGTAACTTCAGTACTTATTAATAAACTCGACTCTATACATTAATTCTTCTACCAAAAAAAGTGTTAAAATCATTCCAACACAACTGAAGTTTTTTAATGTCTAAAGGAAAACTATCAAGAATTTTGTAATAGCAAGACAAATGTTTAAAGCTTATAACCCTTCAGAAATGTTTAAAGTATAAATCACCATGTCAGAGAATGTTTCTAACATATAGGCTTTAAAGAATATAGGATAAAACTAAAATCACCTACTTTTATATATCATGTGACTATATTAGTATAATTACATTTGCTATCATATTTAACCAAGTCATACAAACCTTAACCTTTCTTTTTATTGTATTAGTTTAGAAGGTCATTAGTTTCCTCCTACAAAAAGGGTTCACTGTAATTAACTTAATAACTTTTGCAAGTTATAAACTGAAGATGTGCACTATATAAGAGAAAATATAAAACCTTTCTGTGCTACATGAATATGCAATAATGGATTTGATTTTTTCCCCACAAATTTAAAAGCACACTTAATAAAGTGACCAATAGTTATGACAGACCATCCTTCACCAAGGACTCAAAGAGAAAAGGCTTCAAAGAGCTGAAACCTGTTGCCTTGAGCTGTTTCTTCAGAGATGGTGGGTCTGAAAGTGCTAAAACTCTTTGTTTCTGACAGAACTGCATCACACACGGTGACATGAAAAAGCACCACTAAGTAATTGAAAAACCACAAGTGTTGTGCATCCAACATGATTACATTTCATAATGCAGATTTATGAGATTTGAGATCTCCATTTAAGATCATACCACTCCATACAGTTCCTCTCAGTCAATATAAAAGGTACATAATGCAAATGCATTTATAGGTGCAGGTTTGGGCTGGGGAAGAGTCAATTTTCTTCCCAGCAGCTGCTATGGGGCTGTATTCTGGATTTGTGCTGGAAAAAAAGGAAGAGTTGATAATACAGAGATGATTTTATTGCTGGAGCAGCACTTGCACTGAGTAGAGACCTTTTGTGCTTTCACAGTGACAGGGCTGGGGGTGCCCCAGGAATTGGGCTGGGACACAGCTCATCCAGCCAGGATATCCCAGACCACACGGCATCACCAGCAGCACAGAGAGCTGGGGAGGGACAAGGAAGGGGAGGACATTTGATGGCATCTGCCTTCCCAAGTGCCTGCTAAGTGTGATGGAGCCCAGCAGTGCTGGGGGACGGGGCAGGGAGTGCCTTGTGCTGCCTTGTTTGCACACACAGCTCTTGCTTTACCTGTTAAACTGTCTTTGTCTCAACCCGCGAGTTTTCTCACTTTTACTCTTCCAATTCTCCTCCCCATCCCACTGCTGGGGGAGTGAGTGAATGGCTGGGTGGTGCTTAGGTGCCAGCAGGGCTTAAAACCAGAACGAGTCATAAACACGAATTATGCTTAGAAATCTGAAGTTCAGGGATATATGCATTTAAATCACAAAAATATTCTGTCTACAAAAAATCACAACAGCAGAAGAACTTCTGACCAGCATCAGAAATAGGACTTCAGAAGCCCTGAACACACTGAAGACTTCAAAAATCCCCAATATATCAATCACTACAGACAGTTCTTCATATGTACAGTACATTTTACTTGCCAGCTTAGTACGTGAGCTCTGAATAGCTGTGTCTGGTGCTGTATTTGCCTCGGTGCAGCATCTAAACCAGCACACAAACACACAGTTTTTTCAGCATGTAGCCACTTCTCCAGAATTTCAAGACAGCTGAGAGTGCTGGATGTCTGGAAAACTCACTGAGAGCTGCAAATATGCATGAAGTCGACATTTGCCTTTCACTCAGAATATAAGATTTGGCTGAATTATGAGAAAGCCATATCTGGCAACTCCAGTACTGGTTTGGGGAGCTTTTCACTCATGGCTGTCATGTCCTCAGAACAGGACTATATCTGGTCTTGTACTAAATCAAACAATAGTAAGTATTTTCTGTCTTTCCCGAGGTGTTTTTATATAGATAGATATGTATATATACCTCCACTGTCTTTATCACATGCTCCAACAGAAATGGATGTTAATGAGATGAGTGACAATGAGGTGCACAACAACTGCACGTGCCCAGCACCAACACCCACTAATTGGTTAAAAAAAGTGTGCAATATGCCATAATTTACCAAAGCATTAATGCCTAATCACTTCATGCTGCAATGAATTCCAAGTAAACATGAGTAATTAGACCATTAATTTTAATAAAGTGACAGCTAACACTTATTCCACCTCTAGTGAACGTTTGCTCAAAAGTTGGTTTATCAGTATTTAGAATGTCCAGCAGCTCTACAGAAAGATGTTTGGAATATTAAGATTTTTTTTAACATGTAAGAGCATTTGTTTCACATGCTAAGTGTGGAAATCCAAAGATATTCAACACCATTTTTTTTATATACTACATGGAAAGTTTGACCTCATTTGTCAATGATGTGGATGAAGAATATCCATCTCTGCCCATGGGATCAGGATGGTCCAATTGCAGAGCCAGCTTGTCTTTTCTAACTGGCTGCTCCACTGTTTTGCTTTCTATCAGAGTTCAACCATTTGAAAATGTAAAAAAAAATTTACCTTTTCACTCCTTGAATCTGAGCAGGCACAACAGTTAACTCTGCAGGTTTTATTGACACCAGCACACCATAAATATGTCTGTTCACAGCTACATCCAGTATACAAAAGTTGAAAATTATACTACTAAGAAACCTGAGTGGGATTGACAAGGCATCATTTTAATTATGATGTATTTGCATAGTGAATGTAACGCTGAATTACCAGCACTTAAAATTTTTGAGTTTGACATGAGTGCCATTAATTCAGAATTCTCAAGTGAAGAGTCAGAAAAATACGCTTAAATATTTGACCCATTAAATGCTAATAATAAGTCATATATAACTAATTAATTCTGAGTAAGATTGCTATCAACACTAGTATCAAGGAGCTTGAAATAAAGATGTTAGGTACTACATAAACGACTTCAAGAGAAGTTTTCAAAACACAGGTCTTGCTTTCTTATTCATTGCTGCTTTAAACTTGTGGATAAATGGCAGATATATCCTGAAAGTCACTTGAAATTCTTCTGTTGATGATTTCCTTAAACAATAGCATCACTGGCCTATTTTGTAATTGAATTAAGGTAGATTCAATTGACCTATTATCCCATTTCCATGAACAGAAACACCTAAAAGTGACATTTCAGCCTTGTTCTATGGATAATGAGCACTAGCATGATTAGGCTCTGTGAACAGGAAACACCTTCTCTCAGTATACAAATTTCACTAAGTTAATATATAAAACACATATTCTTTTTAAGAGGGGGGAAAAAACACTGACCTCCCAACAGTTCTTAAGAGCTAAGAATGTTGAATACTAGCCCCAAGAGAGAAGATAATACAGAATTTTTAAAAAGAAGTTTAAGATAAAAAAATAATAGAATTCTTTCTAGTTAAAATCTGGTATTTTAGAAAATTATGGTCGCACATGTAAGTGCAGGAAATTAATTTAATTTAACAATAATCCATGTGTTTTTCTTCGTTTAAGACATATCCAAAGTTGCTTATAAGTAGCAAATTCTGTTTATAAAACCAAAACACATTCTAAACAGAAATGGGATAATAATTGATAACATTTGCCTTAAAATCTGATGTTTGAAGTGGCACGTATTAAAAAGATTTCAGTCTTCAAGAACAAACCTAACTTCTTCATGGCAATAAAGCAGCAAAAGGGGAAACACAGGAGTTACTATTCTTGGTCTCTTGCCTCTGAGTCTCTCTAACACTTAAAAAACTGCTGGGATAATCTAGCAGTAAACAATGTTCCTGCTCCTGAGTTCTGAACGAGGCCTCCAGCACAAGAAAGGCTTAACACAATGCAAGTGTCCTAGAAAAGCTCCTGTGTGGAGGGTCAGAGGGGAACACGGGCTCTGTTCTGCATTTCACATGCAGAATCAGGGGGGTTAAGCCATTTCCTCACCCTTTGACTAAGAGGAGTTCCTTGGGTTACACCAGCTTGTAGGAGCACTGATGAGAGAGCAGAGCACATTGTGGTAGAGGCTCTGCCAACTGGGACAAAAAGCCACCAAGAACAAGAGTGAGACACTGGGATGGACAAAGGTAGGAACAATGGGACAGTCTTCACCACGGGATGACAGGGTTTCCAGGGCACTTTCAGCTAAGCTGCTGTACAAGTTCTTCTGTGCATCACAGGATAAAAGAGAAGTGCCAGAGAGTTTCTCCTAAACAACAGGGATGGCAGAGTAGAAAGCACAAGGGTGCTGGTTTGTGATGTTTCATTAGCACAGTGGGTCAGGATCAGAGTTTATTCAACCTCTTGATCCTGAGGAAAGAAACCAGTCACAAACTATCTGCAGGAGAAGTCTGTTGGACCTCTACTCACACAGATTCAAGAGGACTTAAAATTACACTTGTCAGTACATTCAGACCCACTGACAGAGAATTCCCCTTACTCCTCCCACCACCCCAGTACTGCAGCACAGTGTCACTTGTCGTGTGGTCCCTGTTATGATAAATGTGTTACCTTTGAACTGCAAGTATAGCTCAGCACCATACATTTCTTTTCCACCACACTCAGTTATTTCCAAAGTATTTAGTCATGAATGGCCTTTGCACTTCTTGACAGGTAAGAAATAAGAAACAAGGGACATCCATTCCACAAGGAAGACAGCAAGGAAGGCTGTGCTACTGAGCATGTATTTAACATAAATGTTAGGTGAGAAAACAGTACCAGTTTAATAAAATGCACTTTTTCTAAGTGTCTAACCATTTGAAATACTTACTTTAAAGTTCCATTATTTTCTTAGCACCTTCCTTTAAAAGGTAGCATTGCTAGTGAATCACTTTCCTATGAACTCAATGCCAGAACTACCTATCAAAGCCACAACATGCTCGGCTAATAAATATACAGAGTCTGACAAATACAAATCTGGGGATGAAAGCAGTGTCTACCAGATCTTCTTTGTGTAATAATGAGTTACAAACTTCAATTTCAGCCTGGAATCAATGGAGGACCATTTTGGCAGCACATACTGGAGCTCTGTATCATTATTCTCTACTTTCTGGTCTGAGAAGGCAATACCGAACAAATTATTTTTTAGACATGTTAGACCTAGGAGTTTATTAGAAAAATATATGGCTTATGGCTTAAAAGACCATAAAGTGGTTTAAAGAGACTTAAGGGACAATGATTTATCTACCAGAATCAACTTTCTCTTCAGGCTGCTGCAATAGACGATGGAAATGTGAAAAACAGAATTAAGGACTCAAGTTATCTGCATAGAAAACACAAATGCTACACTGTTTATCCAAAAGGACACTTCAAAAGTTATCTGGGCAGTGTGACCTGAGATTGTACAATCCACTTCCACATTTTGTATAAAGTGGTGTTCAAAGACTTCCTTTACCCAGAGCTGCTGGAGCCACACCACCCTTTTCACCTGCTGAATCTGTATTAGATACAAACATTAAAAAGTAATACTAGTGGAGTTTGTTTCGGAAGTTACAAAGTCAGTTTGCTTTAAAAAAAAAAAAAAAACATTCCTATTATCAGCCTACAGAATTGAGGTATAAGGGGATTAAGGGAAATATTCATATTACTTAACTTTAGCACTTACAAATTCAGCTTAGGAAGACTCCACCTAACAGAGGGAGAAACTCCCTGAAAGGGTCTTTCAGAGAAAAAAACCCAAATATTGAGTCTTCTCAACCACCTCACAACCTATTTTCTACCAGGAACAGCAGCCTCCACATACTTGTAAGAAGTCAGGCAGTGCACATTCCCTTGTGTTTTGTCAGAGTTGGAAAATTCTCTAACAATTTAAAGTGATCTTACCATGGCTGCCAGGGTCGTGCCCCCAGCCAGGCATTCCCATCACCTCCTCTGCATTGTCCCTGATGCCACTGTGACCTCAGGCTGAGCTAGTTCAGGGAGCTAAACAGCTGAAAATTAGCTTTAAAAACACTTCCCTTAAAATGCCTAGACCTACACTTTTAGTATTAGTGAGGGTGCCATTTATGTTACAGTTCAGGGGCACCTCACAGATAAAACATGATTAGCAACAGACTGTAGATATTCTAGAGCTTTGTTATTTCTTGTAGCAAGAACAAAAAATAACTCTTAGTAAACCTAAAATACTAATGCTTAAGATACCATACACAAATATCACACATGCCTTGGAGTTAAGAATCTGTAAAATGAGCAGATCCTACAAAACCAGTCATATATGTTCAAAGCTAATTAAGCTACTAATAAAATGTTCTTCCCTTCTCTGTCATGTCAGCCCTTGAACTCAGACCTGCAAGTGCTACATGAACTAATTCCTGCAGATCTCTCTGCAAGAAGAACTTCTCTGGAAGTTCCAGGGCTGTGACATTTCAAAGACCATGTCTGTAAAGGAATTGGAAAGTTTAACTTTACTGCATAGGCAAATATAACTCCAGAAACCTCAACTTCTCTGGGAACAGACCTTTCATGGAGTTACATCTCTGTTCTGCAAGAGCTGCGTGGATGGTGAAGGGTCATCTTTGAGGCACGTGGAGCAAAGAGTCTTCATTCACTAGAAAATACTCACTTGATAGTCAGAAATAGAACCCAAATCTCACCAATTACTTGCTTTCCAGCTGTAATAACTGTAAGTAGCCTAATCCAATGCCACACTATAGCTGCTAACAGTTCTTCCTTTAGTTCACACAAAAGTCTTCTTGTGCTGAATTTAAAAGATTTGAAGCAAATGAAAGATGGAGCCAAGCATTGACAAGAAAACAAAATACTAAAAAACTGATCAGTGAGCAGTATTCAATCTCAGTTCTGACATAGACAGTAAAATAATAAGTATCAATTTAAACTTAATCATAATGCACATGCATAAAGAATTCACATTAAAGATGCAAGAGTTACCTTAGTTCTGGCATTTTATAATCTTTGCATGAATCTTATAAAGATTATTCTATTTCATATGTTTAACTTTAAGAAAACACTATTTTGAAAATACCAACGAATCATCAATTTGTTCCTTAAAAACTGTTTAAATACATATTATGTATGTACATCTGCAGAGGGAGGAAGAAAGGTCTATTTCTGTAATGAACTCAGCATGAACAAGATTTTGCTCCATGAGGAATTTAATTGCCTCTAGTCAGCCCACAGATTCATTACAGCAAAAAGGTCCAAGGGAGCCAAATATCCAGTCCATTCAGAATGTGATGTTCAGGTAAAAGTTGATAAATGCAGGAAAATCTTTTCTTTGAATCAAGAAAGTGTTCCAAACTTGTACGGACGTGGTGGAACAGTAAGACAATTAAAAAAATCCCTCTGAGACACACAAAAGCCCAAGCCCTTCACTTAAGAGCTTCCTAATAATCCATTTGAAGATTGTTTATTAATATCTCCGTGGTTTGTTTAATCAGTCTTTAAGATATTAGAGAATATTTGCCTTTGCTATTCACAATACGTGACTGCACACAGAGATGACGGAACCTTCCAGAACAACTTTTCAAGGGCTACAAGTCATGGACACAGATTTTCCCCCTGTTCCTCTGAAGTGAAGTGAAAGGCACACAAGTGCCACAGCCTCTCTGCCCACAGCCAGGTCATTGCTGGAGCTCCTGGGACACCATGGAAGCCCTGGGGACAAACACCTCAGGCACGGCCTCCCTCCAGCTCTGAGAGCACCATTATTACACTGCACCCTCCACAAACCCTCTGAACACTGGATTTAAAACATTAATAGACTTGTACTCACAACTCTTTGAACCTGCTGTAAGAAGTCTTGAGAAGATGTAATTTTCCAGCAAAACATAAACATATCAAGCAAACCCAGAGCCACCACAGCAGAGAGGGTTGGAAGTCTCATGATGTGGCCACATGAGAAAACACCAATTCTCTCCACTCCATTTGTATTTAGACTAGACTTGCATCTACTCCTCCAAATCAATTTTATAATTATTGTAATTATATACACACAAAAATCACCTGTTTAAAAACTAGTACATGCTTGAAGTCTTCATCTAAAGGAAGGAAACACAGGAGGTAAATGGAATACAAAATAAGAAGTTTCCAACATACAGTAACAGAATCTTTTGGAAATAGAAATGCTTCATTCTACAATTTAATTCAGAATGCTTTTCTCTCTCCAGTAAGTATTGCCCTCACATTTCACCATCTCTCCGCCATCCTTCCAAAAACCAAATACTCTGTGAAAGTTCTTTATCATCTCTGCACCTAATGCAATTTGAAATTTGCTTGAAAATGCTTCTTATAGTCAGCATATTTATAATACACCAAATCAAATATTTGAATTAAAAAAGTTGGGCTCTGGAAACATTTTCATGTCTCTACCATGTCATGGCTTCTGTCAAAGCCATTGCTATCAATACCACCTTAAATGTAAATTCAGGTACATGTAGAATTCTGAATTACAGATTTGATTAAGGAGCATAAAAAGATTACACTTCCATTGCTGTTATGCTAAGAAAAATCAGACAAGCTTCTCTTTCTTAATATTTAAAGATACCAGGCTCCTGCTGGAGAAGCTTAAAGCTTTGCATTGCTTTTATCTATTTTAAAATCTTTCTGAACAACAGCCATCAAAAGGAAGAAATATATTTTCTAAGTATTCTTTCATTCTTCAACAAAAGACAGGCATTGGGAAGGTACTTAAACCCATTATGATGCATGTAGAGTAGCCTCTAGCAACTTCCAACCTATTTAAATAAGCAGAATTTTTCAATTTCCATACAAATATTCCAGTAGTTTAGTAAACATTTTGTAGCTCAGTAGGCATCAGTGTTTGTTAATCTCATACATAAGGAATAAATTCCAATCCTGCAAGGGCTCTGTGTGTTCCCAGGGCTCTGCCCAGGCTTGCAGACCACGGGCCAGACGTCTCTGTGGGATGAGGAGGTTCCTCCAAGCACAGGAGTCAGTTACCGTGTGGAAATGATTCACAAATCCTAATTTGATAATTATAGTGATTATCAATTAGCATCTCATCACTATTTGATGACACACAATGACTGGAGGCTAACTAGCATCTAATACTCAAATTTAACAAAAATGGCACGAAAAGAGGGCTGATGGCAAAGGCCACCAGGCACAAAGAACTGAGGAAACAGAGATGTGCAACAGTTTGGAGACTCTGAGGTTCATTTGGTGACTTTGAGATGGGGTGACACCCCCAGTGTGGAGTGGGAGCAGCATTCCCAGCTGTGCCCATGGAACAGGCACCACCTTCATCACCTCCAGGGCTCTTCCACCCACCAGGTCCCTGCCATGGGGAGGAGGCTGCACTCACAACCCCAGCCTTGGAAGAGGACACTTTACTGCTCACAACAAACCACTGTCCGCTTTGTACTAATTAAATTCGCTTTCAAAAGGAAAAAGAAATCAAATAAATTTTTATATTGGATTATGTAACGCAACTACAGAAGACAAAAAAGCTGAAGAGCCCAGTGCAAAATGAATTTACAAGTGGTTTGATCTACACTTTGCCCTAGATCAGCTTTCACATGGATGATCACTCAAGTTTAGAGAATATTCAACCAACCTGTTGCAGTTGAAACTCTTTTCCTCCATTCACCTTACAGTGTAAGATACTTAATCTCAACCACTTTATCTGCTCTGTTTCCTATGAACATCCTGCCTTTCAGTATGTCTGAAATATTTCTTATTTCTTTAATGCTGAAATAGTTATTTTAGAAACATTAGCTGGTTATAGCATAGTATTATGGTTCACTCAAAATAGCCATGGCCCATATATTTAGAATGTTCACTTTTTTATCATATAAAAGGATTGAAGTCATGTAATTCTCTCATGCATATGACCACATTAGTCCATTAGAAACTTCTGTGGCTGTAGCAGAATTTCCATTTTCAAGAAAGACTTTTATAAAAATTGTCATCTTCTCTCTAAAGTAAATTTTTGCATAAAAATGATAAAAGTCTTAGAATCCATTAGAATTCAGAGTGCAAAAAGAACTGTAAGTTATAAATTAATACGAATTTTGTGAAATCCCAGTAGAAGGACTCTGCATTAAGATGTCCATGTTGGTTTATGTGGCAAAGAATTCTTAAGGTAACTTGTATCTTCTGTATTATATAAAAATTAAAATTTGTTTCTACATTATATAATTGTTTTATCATTCACTGTTTCAAGTCCTCTAAACTCGATACTTTTATCTGCACCAATATTTCTCAGAAATAATGTATCTTATTTTCTTCCCTTCTCCTCCCCCTCTTAAATATTGACTGGTAAAACTGACTTGGTGTTGGGACTTTTCTTTAGAATAGTTTGTAAACACTACAAAACTCCCAGAGACACAGAGTATCTGAAACTGATACTACAGCAAATGCCAAGTAATCTGAAATGGCTAATGACAAATTATTCTATACTATGTACTAAACAAAAGTTTCAGTTCACTTTTTAATCTAATAAGATGACTGGTTTACTACTACCCTTAGAAAATTGTTTTACATGGCATCTAAAATGATTCCTGAATCACTGCCACTTAAAAGTACCTCCTATGATTAGTTTTTTTTCATTTTCAATGTAAACAGCAAGTATCCCCAGCATCTATCTTCCAAGATGAAGCATCATATTGGCATCAATCAACAACTACCAAAAGAAAAAAACCAAAAAGTGACGTGAATTTTAAATTGCAGAGATAATTATGTCAGGTATGGCTTGTTTCAGGATAACAATACCCTGTTAGGGCTTGCAGGCCTCAGCAGAGGTAATTTGGGAATAGAAATGACAGCATAAACAAAGCACTGAGAAAGGTTTATGAGGGTGGAGTCCATATAAAACACTGGATTCAATCTCTTCTGTATCCCGAGGCTCCAAACTTTTGGAGGATACAGCAGAAAACCCTGAGCACACAAACTACAGCAGACTTGGCTTCCAACCCCTCTCCTCAACACACGAGTTATTAAAACTGAATGCACCGTTGTTCCCTATGAAATACTTGAAAACAAAGACCCACGACACAAAGACCATTCCCCTTCCCAGAGTATTAACTTCCGTTTTAATAACTAACTCCTGGTCCCACACGACACAGTCCTGCATTGTCCAGCACACCCCACTTCAGCCAGACAATGCACACAGCAATAAAACTCAACCCAGCAAAGAAAGTGAAAGCTGCGTTTGTTCAGCGTGTTATTTGGCGCAGCCAACTGTAATGCTTCTGCCTGCCATTTATTGTTTACTCTGTCAAAGGATTATTAAGAATTAGGCTACATTTGGCAAATTTTTTGAGCAGGGAATTTACATGCAAAGTGACTGACACTTGATATTTAGAGTCTATTGGTCGAGTCTGACCCTTCGTTTACAAGTGACTCATTTGACTGCGAGGATCTCTGATGTGGAAATGCTCAGATACGAATCAATTGCAGTTTTTGTCTCGGGTAAATGTTACTTGGCAATCCAAAAGAAATGAACAATGCTGAGACCGAGGTTCACATAGAACAGTGCTCATATGTTTAAAGAATTCCTTTTACATGCCCGATTTAGTTCTAGTCGGAGGATTTATGACTCTCCTTCTCCTAATAACTTATCTCGGAGCACAGTGTTTTTAAACACACACAGACACACACACACAGAGACACAACCAGCAGTTAACTCTTTGGCTGCCTGAAAGAACAGTGCGGATGTATTTAAGTAAATAAAAAAAGCACTTTTGGTCCCCACAGGGCTTTTGATTCTCTGTGAGGGGTTGGGATAGGGGAAGGACAGGACGAGAAAGGGAGAGAAACATGTAGGTACAGTTTGCAAACCCCTGTTCCATAAAGAAACGATTGTGTGTAAGAAGCGACCATTCCTACATGAAATCAGCTCAGTGAGAATCCTGCAGTTTACCTCTGACAAGGATAAAAGTAAAAGGGTTTCTCTGTACCCGAGCGAGATTCCCTTCCTCTTAGAAGGCAGATGCAGCATTTCTATAAACAAAAATGTCTCTAGCCCTACCTTGTGCCAGTGCTTGCAACATGTGGAGCTGAAGCAACAGAAACGCCCACCATCCCCGACAGAAGATGAAACAGAAGTTTAACTTTATCATCATTCCGCCTCGCCTGCTATTCCTTCGGGCAATAATTTCGCGATCCACCTTTCTTTCAACCGCTGTTGCCTCACGGATCCCCATCGGATCCGCCCGCCCGCCACTCCTGACAGCGCTTTGGTCACCGCTCCTTCCGCACCCCCGGGCCGCGCTCCCCGCGGAGGGTCGGGAGCCCCCGGCCCGCAGTGTGGGGGGAACCGGAGCCCCCACTTCCCGGGCTCTTTGATTTGTGCTCGCTGTGTGTGCGAGCCGAGAGCTGCACTCCGTGTGCCTCCCGGTACGACAGTCGCCACCTAAGTCAGTGTTTCTTGTGGAGGTATTGATTGCACCAAAACAACCGGTCAGAAATGTGAAACACATGTTTCTCTGCACTGTCACATCCGATGTCTTCAGCAGAGAGGGAGTAAGTTTATAGGCGTCAGTATTTCAGTAAATCCGGATCCTTCAGCACATCGCAAACGGGAACAGGGAAAGACTGATCCATCTTAGCCACCAGCAGACAATCCAAAGAGAACCTTTCATACCGCAACGGTGATGGAAACTCTTACCCCCGTGGTTTTTATGAAGGGCGGTGAGTTTTGCAGCATGAGTCCCATTCTCCTGTAAAAGCCCTCCGAGGGAAGTCTTAAATTCTCGCAGAAGGAAAAAAAAAAGCGTCAAGGAAAAAAAAACTAATTGAAAGTATCTCGTTATTCCTTGCGCTAAGGATTTATTTCAGACAATTTCAAGATTAGCCATGCAGACAGAGTAGTCTCCAGATATCCCCGCAAAGCTCTGCATAGTTTATATTAATCCGATTTTCCTTGGGATACAAATCTCTACCGTCAATAGAAGGGTTTGAAGGGTCCTCGAGCAGGTAAATTGAGCAGCTCTGGCTGTGATTCCAGCTCGCTGTGCAGTCACTCAGCCACAGGCCAGTGCCGGTGTCACTTGAACTCTCACGTTCAGCCCGAGGTAGGGAAAACCTCAGTTGATCCTGTCTCCCTCCTCGAAGGCTGGTGCCGATCTCTTCCTCGCCGGGAGACCACGACAAAAATCACCTCTAATAGCGAAAGCGCTTTTTTTTTCAGGCCGGTCGTGAACGCAGCAAGGAAGCAAACCCTCAGCTGGACAGTGTCCGGGGCGGGGGGAGCGAAAATCTCCCGAAACAACCAGCAACAAGGTGAAATCCTCCCAGCTCTGCTGAGCTCTCCGTGCTGATGCAGCCCAGGGATCCTGGAGCTTCCTCCGAGCGTCTCTCCCTCACAGCCGCTGTAAACACAAGGGGGAAAGCGCGATCACAACAGCGGCAGCGGCGGCAATAAAACCCAAC
>WEIV01027835.1:0-21692 GCA_013390005.1 Calyptomena viridis | reverse complement strand
AGATATTGACGTGCATTGGAGGTTAATTTATTTTGGCTGACAGTCACATACATTAGTAGACATATCTAATGCTGCAGTCAGTCGGAACTTTATTTAGAATAGTTTATTTATATCTTTGGGTGATTTCATTGCAAAGAGATGGAAGACATTTAGGATCATCAAGCATGAACCTTTTTTCCCAGTTTAAAAAAACACAAACAAAACCAGAATTTTGAGTGGTTGAGTGTTTAGCCACCTGATGTAAAATTATTTGATTTGTTTCACCAGTGAAGCTTAAGCAGTTCCTTCAGACAAAGCAAATACTCTCCTCTAACCTTCTGGTGTGTGGCTATAGGGACAAGAAGTTTATATTCCATAAACTCAGTATATAACATAGTGTTTGTAAGCAACTCAGGTGACTTACCTGTTCTTCTGGCCATAATTTGATGTTTACAATTGTTTTACCTGTAAATAACTTACACAAAAATGGCCAACCACAATAATTTAGTATGTCTGTTTGAAATGGTTCAGATGTGGTAGAATGTAATGACTCCATACTTTAGAAAGAAGAGCAAACCTGAGAATATGTAGTGGGTTTATATATGATTCAAGTCTGAAAATCCAGCTATAGAAAATAACCTACATGACCATTTCAATTATATTTTTTGATACTATGATAATAATTTCCCAGGAGGTAGTTATGCCTCCTGCTTTTTTATGCATGGAGTAAAATGTAATTGTTAAGGCTTAGTTTTATCCTAATTTATCCTTCTGTTCCCACTGACCTCAGCTAATCAAGGGCACAAAACCAGTGCATTCTGTATTTGGATAATTAAGTCAATGCTTGACTTTCTAAGTTTGTGTGAAAAGCAGGTTGATGGTGTTTATGGGGGGAGAGAATATACTTATAAACTTATAGACATGGATAAGTTGCCTATTTTCACTATGTTGTCCAGTTTTCTCATGCACTGAAAATCTCCTGATAATCTGATGTCCTTCCCAAAGCTCATGTTGTCATGGGCATTGTGCAGAGTGGAAAACAATGATTCTTCCTACCCTGATACATGACATCTGCTATATCATTCATTTTCATAACCCTTTCTCGTGGCTAAGGTCCAACTGTTGGATGGAATTTATTAATTTTAGTGACATCAACCTGTTACAGTGTCAGTGGTACAAAGTCAATCTTTGTATGCAAGCTGGATTGAATGATGCTTCCATTGTTCATTCTGCATCCTTTGGAAAGACATTTTGAGGCAAAAATACTAAATCAGAAAATGAGAATGAAGAGAAAGAGCTTTATTAAAAAGTGATGTAGTCGTCAGAGACTTAAAGAATCTTGTAAAATACTTAGAGAGTAACAGAAGGATTTTAATACTAACAGGATCATAAGTTGAGAGGGAAACAATCCTAGGCCTTTCCAGTTAGAACCCTGGAATTTATACTGAGGGCAATTCACCTTTATGGTCTGGGAGGAACATGGAGATAGAAATGTTTGTTCAATTATTTTGGAGCCACATTATTAAGCATTTACTGAAGTATGTTTTGGTGTTCCCCAGGACTTGAGTCCATGACCTGTATTCCTCCAAAGCCCAGCAGAATCCATCAGGAGCCTGGCTGACAGCCAGTCTGTGTGAAAACAGCTGGCATTACATTAGGATGTGAGCAGTGGGGATTGACTTGTTTCTGCATTGGCCCGGAAGAAAATCCAAATATTAGTTCACCCAAAACCAAAATAGGGCAATGAAGCAGAGAGAGGAGCAATGTCAGAGTTCAAGGAACATCTGGGTGACACTCTTAGTCATATGGTTTAGTTTTAGGTAGAGCTGTGAGGAGCAGGGAGTTGAACTCTATAGGTCCCTTCCAATCTGGGATATTCTGTGATTGCTTTAGACATAAAGCTCAAAGATCTTTACTGTGTATTGATCAACCTGTGAAAGACAGCAATTTGTGCCACTGATATGTGCTAGAAGTGGTTTTATCTTATGATGCTGCTTTGAAATAAGATTGAATTCAGGAGAGAAAGATTTTCTCTCCCATGTTTCTGTCAGCAGTGTATGTGTAAGTGCATGTGCTGAAGAACACAGGAGTTGCAATAGGAATACTATTTGCAGATAGTAATAACTAAACTGATTATGCAGTCATTGTTGCCTTTTGCTTTTCTAGTCATTCGCACCTGTGTGGAGTAAATACATATATTGAGAGACATTCAGTAGGATCTAATGGATCCTGATGTTTTCTACAATAGCATTTTTCCAATCCTTTCTGCACCCATGTGGCAGGCAGTGAGAGTGAGGTCGAAGCTGTACAGACTCAGATTTATCTTAATTTAGGCACAAATTTATTCTACTTGTGTGGAATACCTGAAATATTTAAATGCAAAAAGTGTGTCCTGACTGTCTTCAGATTTAGGACTGAATATGAGACCCTGAGCAGATATCCCTACACAAAATGAAGGAGAGATACATTTTTCCAATTACAATTCAGCAGGTCAAATAGTGGGTCAGCTGCTCAGTCCCTCAAAGCCAGGCAGGATGAATGGAGCTGTGTAAAGTTTGACTGATGCTTTTCCCTTCAGAGATATTTTATCTGGCATGGGCTGTGGTTCCACTGCTCCTGACACAATGGTAGCCACATGGAGTTAACCTGATTTCTTTTTATTTTTTTTTAGTTATGCTTCAGTTTCCCAGTTGCAACAGTCATAATACATCTGTCCATCATTCATTCTGCTTGGCTATTAATCTGAACTACAAATCCGTTTATATTCAGGGAAACTTTCTTTAAAGCCCTGGGGATCACAGTTCTCTGTGTAGTGCCCCTTTCTATAGATTTTGCAGATTCTATCACAAGTGTCCAAGGTCACTGAGAGTGGGAGGGGGAGAGACACACAATGCTAATTTTGCTGACGTTGAAGTGTTGTGTTGGAATTGACCTGGAAAAAAATTCCCTGAAGAGCAGTAGGGTGTCAGTGTGAACTCCTAAAAAAAGAAAACAGTGCCAATAGTTTTCATCTTCCCTAATGTAAAAGAGCAAGTAGTGTTGTTCACACAGCAAGAACTTCTAATTCCTCTCACTAGAGGTCCCTCGTTAGAAGAATGTTGATTATGGTAGTTTTCTAACAAACCTGATGCTTACTAAAAAGCACAAAATGTTTAGCATCTGTAATAAGTGTATCCCACTCTTTCTGAAAGGCTTTTGAAATCCCTGCCCTCTTTCACTGTCCTGTGGTGTCAGTTGGCAATGCCAGGATGTGTTTGGAGGGAGGCTGCTGTTACACACACAATACAGCACTTCACACTTGCTCAACTTCCACTGTTTGAGGACTTCTTATGGGGAAAAAATCCACAGCAGTGGAAATAAATGTTCTTTTTCTTCTTTTGCCCACCTCTCTCTTTCCACTGTTTTTCTTCTTTTCCTTGTTGACCTAATTCTTTTCCATTGGTTTCCTTTAGGCTTTCCTTGAGCTTGTGGGCATATGGGTTTCCAACTGTAATTTTATGCTGGATATGAAAACTAAATATGTCACATGAAAACTCTGCTTCATAAGGAAGGTGCTGCCTTACATTACAAGGCTTGCTAAAATTCTGACACCCTCTTCTCCCAGTTTAAAATAGAAGATCTTGCAAGAGCAAGAAGAGAAAGGTGACCTTTGATCCCAGATGGGGTTTGTCTAGTTTCTGTTAGGTCTTAGCCTTTAGGTATAAGGCAAGTCCACCTGCCTTTCCCTCCTTCAGTAAACACATCTCAACCCAGTGAACTGCACCAGCAGCTCTGACCAGAAAGAATATATTCCCTTTGGATTAACATTTATGTGGACACTGCATTATAGTCCTTGTACAGCTACAATAGTACAAGTTTTATGTCTGAATCCCATTCTGTGTTTCCAAAGAAGGTGCAATGCTGGCATCATAAAAGCTGCAGCAATTTATACATGGCAGCAGGAGCCCATGATTGAATTACAGGGTTACTATTTAGCCATGAAACTCTATATTGTTATTGGCCATGTGTGTAAAGAGAATATCAGTAGTTAGCCCCCAGGGGCTATAATATGTAATTCACTTTGCAGGTGGAAAAAGTTTATAGTTCAAGAAACTATGTGTGTGTGAAATCATATTTGTGCCATTGTGTAGGGAGGAGGGAGAAAGACAGAATGAAGGAGTTTTTTAGTTTAGTGGAAAAATCTGTGGATTATATGAACAGGAGGTAGAATGCTCCTCTTTTTTCTTTTGTGTTTATACAGTGCACTGTTGTCTCTGTAATTCTGGAGCTGTTGTAGAATTATGCACTTTTGCAGAATAGTCCTTCATCTGTAGTGAGGCAGTTTCATGCTTGAAAAGATGCAAAGAGGCTTCCTATAAATTTTTCACTCAGTGTTATTAAAATATACATGGAGCTCAAAAATATACAGTGCACTAAAGAACATGTGATGAGTGTCATATAAAAAGTTTTGTGTGGTAATACCATTATTACATTTTAGGTACCCACTAACTGAATGTGAATTAAGTGTGTTGCACACAACTGTCATGTTTAATAATTAAAAAAAATCAGATTATAAATTAAATTAACACCATTGATTCTATTGCACATTCATTTAAAACAAATATAATTACTGTGCTGCTACTTGGCTTTCACAGTGATTTGGGCTTTCACAGTGAATATTGCAAAAACTTTTCTACTTTTTTAAGAAGATAAGAATTGCCAGATCAGACTGGTTGGTTGTTTAAGGCATTTGCAAGTATGAAACATATTGGTGACAGGCAGGAAAAAACCGCCACAAGGGGTTTGTATCCCTGATAATTAACTTTATTCTATCCAAGTAATTATGGCTGTTTCTCTGTGAATGTCTGATCCTTTTTTTGAATGCTACTGAAATTTTGGACAGAGATTTATTTTAGCAGAGTTCATGTGGCAGATGATTCACTGTAGCAATGATTTCCATTTCATCATGACGAGTCAAAATGAGACTAATGAGAAGTTCCCAACATTTTATTGGGGAAGTTATTTATCAAAAAATGAAAGGATTTTGTGTGCTTACTTACCCAGAGAGAACACACATGCAAAGGTAGCACGTTTAAGGCAGTTAGATAAGCATTTGACTTATTTATGTGAGCAGAACACTTCATCAAGGGGAGGAATCAACAAGTTGTTTGTGATAAGATAAACAGTTTCCACTAAATTGTAGTGGACTATTCCCCAACTGAAATTCTATTAAATGATTAAAACATGTTTATGTGCATGCCTTGCAGAATCCACAGTTTTAAAATAAGAAGGTTCAGTGACACACTGAAAAGGCAAGAGTTATAATGTCATTTCCAACAGTAAATTATTCATGAGGAATTATTAGGCAATGTTTGAACTGTTGTTTGGAAATGCAAAGCTTCATGGAAGTACCAAGTTAGTTTTCTGAGATCTATAGATCTGTATTCCTTTCTTTGTATGATGTAGTTTTCTGTTATGTACCTCAGTTTTTAGTCTGCTTTTACAAATAAATAGCCAGTGTTTGCTGTAATCTCTACAAGACGGCACTGACAAGAAATACTAATACTTAAGTTGCTTTTTGCTGTGTGTTACAAAGAGCCAAACCTCCACTTTTTGTGTGGTGCTGAGCTGTTGTTCTTCCTCAGGAGCCAACATTTCCCCCGTGTGAGTTGGCAGTGAATGGTCAGGTGGAGATAAGTCTGTGTTTGTTGTAGGAATTGCAGTATTTTTAGTACAGTATAGTTGGACATGACACATAATGCAAGCCAGTGCCAGCAAAGTGGAAAAAAACCAAAACAGTGTATGAATTTTAGATGGGACACTGTTGTGGATGAGGCTGCACAAATATACTATTTGTTCTTTTTCCTGTGTGTTGTGTTTTTATAGTGGTGGTTGTGGAGAAGGTCAGCTCAGCATCTACCACAAACCATGGCTGAGCATATCCTTCCCTAAGATCCAGAACTGCAGTTGGCCTGAGGACTTAACTATTATGGTCATAAACCCCATTGATACAACATGCAGAAACCAAGTGGGAATGTCTCAAGAGTATGACCCAGACCACAGATTTGTTGACAGAAATGTTAGGAACTAAGCCAACCTCCTTTCCTTAAGAAGATCATATTTTTAGCCTGTTGTTGTCCCAGATCCCCCGGGCACTTGTGAGATGGCAGCAGATGGCTCCTGGTGTGTGCCCAGCTGCCAGCACCAGTGCTGACAACAATGCTGCTCTGGGCTTTTGGGGCACCTTCTGTGTGACACTCTTGGAAGGGTGTGGAGGTTGCTCTCTGGTTTTTGTGCTGTGCTGGGGAACATCCCCTGGGGACACAATTTACCCAAAATTCCCAGCAGGTTTTCTCCCTTTTGTCCCTGTGCTGTGGCACTGAGGCAGCCCCAGCTACAGCTCTGCTTGCTACTTTTGCCTTCTTGTTGCCTGGCTGCTTCTTCCTTCATCCACAACCTTCTGATTGCTTTTTTGCCATGTTTTGATTGTACCCTCTTTGGATACCTCAGCACACATTAGATGCCAGAGGGGTCAACAACAGTGAACAGGCTTATAATTGAAATTGGTGATTTAACTGTGTCACTTTACTGCATGTAATATGTAGGCCTGGCTTCTTATTTGCCACTGCAAAACACAAAATACATGTTGGTAGATCCTTAGAAGTTTGGGGTTTAATGTTGTATGGGAGAAGAGTTTAATTTAAAAAACCTGTGTGAACCCTTGCATTCCTCACTATATAGAAATCCTGTATGAATGCACAGAGCAGCCAGACATACATGTATATCTATGCAGACACCCTATATATGCCATACGTAGTGCAGGCTTATCTGTAGGTATTGCTGGGTGTATATAACTGTATTTATGTATTAATCTGAAATCAAATGACTCTTCTGCCCCTTCTCCCTTCCACTGGGGGAAGGACAACTCTGTTACCAGTGAGCTGTGCCCCATTCAAAGGGAGACAGAACAGGCAAAAGCAGAACAAAACAAAGTATGTCAGAGCTGTTGCTGAATGATCAGCTGCCTTCATCAGGAGGAGGGGAATTTGGCACCAGGTAGAGAGATCAGTGCAATGAAAGGTTGTGCCTTTGCTTTGGTGCTGCACAGCTGCAATGGAATAGGGTGGAGTGGAATAGAAGAGTTGTGGGAGCCCCTGGCCAGGGAAGGAGCCTGTGGAATCTCCAGTGGAATGGAGCCTGTCCTTGGTCCATCCCACATTCCAGCTGGGAAGTGTTGGGTGGTGGAAGGCACTCCTCTGTGCCTAAGGGCTTCCTTTTTTCTTGGGTCATTATTGTTTCATAAGATAAAAAGACATCCTATAAACTCTGCCTTGGTAGTGGGAAGAATATTAATAGGAAAGGGAAGATAACTAGACATATTAATATTGATTGATAGACATAGATGTGAGGATCTGTGTCTGTAGTGCAACTCAAAACTTTGGCATGGATTTGGTTTGGATTAGCCTAGAATAACTTAATGAAATTTGCTGGAATTTTCTTTGATCTCTAATACTGGAGTTTAATTATGATGTGATTTCCTTACTTTCTCTTGGCACTGATTGGACCGTTTTCATGTATTTACTAATCTTGCATGTTTTCCTCTTCTCCTGGTCCTTTGCACAAAAAAGAAAGTAATTGTATTTGCTCTGAGATTCCCAGACTACTCATCAATTTTTGCATCATTTCCAATATTTAAAAAATTAGAATTTCATACAAATCAAAAAGAAATATTTTTGTCTATCTATGAAAATAGTATTACCAGTTCTAGAGAGGGATACTGAATGTTCAGGGAAAACTCCAGTGTCTGGCTTAAGAGTAAATAAAAGCCTCTAAGCAGGCTTTTATGGCACTCTATAAATGAAAACATGTGAGGAGAATGGGTTTTATCATCTAGTTTCCTTTTTGTGTGTGTGTTCCTCTTATTTCCTGCTTCTCAGTTGACTACATTTTCTCTCCAGTGAGCAGGGTACTGGAGTCTTGTTTTGCAGAAGTCCAGCTCCAATTTCACTCAGCACTGTAAGCTGAGCATCCCCAGACTTGCTAATTGGACCCTTTCAAAACAGGCATGTTTTTTTCCCACTAAAAAGCAATCCTGCTCGTCTCAATGTACAGAAAGCCTCTAAAAAAGAAGCTAAACCCTTTTCAGTCACAAGAGCAGTTTCATTTTGTTTATTTAATAGGGTTAAGATGAATGCACCATTATTCAAAAAAATTGTGCACTAGAGCTGTAAACCAGCTGTTCTGATAAATGAAAATGCTCTGGACAGAGCAAATATGCAACAAAAGCCAGAGCCTACCTTTTGTTGGAGCATTGCTGGAAGGTTGCCTAGCTGATATTTCACTCCTTTTTGCTGCCTCCAGGCCTCTTGCATGTACTTATATTTTATGTTTCAGTATTTACTACCTTTAAATAAGTATATATCATTAATAAGAAACAGCCTGTATAGAAAAATAATAAAGTGGAGATGACATGGCTAACAAGCTAAAAGCGAACTTAGTTTCATTAAAAGTTCACATCATTTAGTGTGGCATCCATCAATAAAAGGAAGGTGTGACACAGAAAAACAAAACTAGAACAGAGAGTAGGTCAGGACAAAAGAACTCCAGTTGACAGAATTCCAGCTGCCAACACATAAGAGAATGGCATATGCATTCTTTTGAGAGCATGTTCTATAAGTGCTATTAAAGAAGGAATGGGTTTACAGCTTTTAAATATTCCCAGCATTCTGGAGAAGATCCTGGAAATAGATGTGTAATGCTTTTCATCCAAAGCTCTGCAAGTGCTATGCAGAGGGATGAATTAGAGTAGTATTAATATTTACTCTCTTAGCTGAGAAGGATTCTGTGATGCTTTAGTCATCAAGAATATCCTACATCTATATTTAGACATGCAAAGGCATGATTTTCAAAACTGCTGAATACCTGGTATTTTTCATGCAGGAGTGATTTAGGAGGACAAACACTTAATTTTCAAAGTCTTGGACAATGCTTTATGAAGTCACGTGTTACAGAGCTATCAGTAGTAAATTGGCAGTTCAGGTTGCACTGAGATTTTTATACCAAGTAGAACTTGCACTTTAATTTCTGAATTTAGATTCCAGAATAGTTCTATTTCAAATGAAAATTGAGTTTCCGAGAACATATTTTTTAATAAAACCTTTGCAAACTTTTACGGAATAAACATTTGTTTCGAACATTCAATGTTTGAAATATTGTCCTGCTTTATCACATTCCTTGTTTTCTATATCCTGAGCTTTAATGATAGCAGTCCCTCTGCAGTTATCTGTGTCTTTGCTGTGTCCAGAATTGATTGTAGATTTGTCATCTGCATTGGAACAATACTAAAAGATCACTCTGAAATCTCAGCTAATGTGGATTCCTCCTGTCTTGCTGCTTGGTAAAGCAAATTATCTTTGTTCTTCTTAGATCTAATTGGCTTCTAGTTTGTTTCTGGGTACAGTCAATCTATAAAATGGCTGGAATGGGGTTAATCCAGCAAAGCCTGGAGACCATCTCTCTCTAAGTCTTTTCTACTCATTTGAAATAACCTTAGAAGCAAAAAGGTGTTTGTCAGGAATGAGAGATTAGAACATTTTCCATTGAAGAGCAATTAATTTATTTCCTTGGTCCATCAGAGCCCAAGTGTGTTAAACCTCATGGCATCCAGTAAAACTTTGCTTTTTCCCAGGGGCTGGTTAAAGACAGCACAGTGGATTCCATGGATTTGATGGAGTGGCTGGAGATGCTGTGTTTTCCATTTATGTGTAAGACATGCACTTCCAAACTGTTGCAGATTACCAAGAAGTTAATTGGTAAATCCACTAAGAAATAAGCAATACCTTTGCTTGTCAAATTAAGAACTGAAATCCATTAAGTTGTTATGGAAATTCGTACCATCCTTCTAATTCCATGACAATAATTGCAAGCAAGTTTTCCACTGTGCAGTGGAGATTGCAGGGCCCTACCTGGGGTGAACAGTTCAACAAAGCCTGAGAGAGAAACACGTATCACATAATGAACATGGAAAGCAGTTCAAATCAAACATGATGAGTTTGTTCATTTATTTTTTCCCTTTAATCATTTTACAACTCTGTTCTCTGGCACTAAGGCAGTTTGGCAGAAATTGCAGTACTGGAGGGGAAATGGGAAGCAGTAATCTACAGGATTCTAGATGACAGTCCTGGGCAGGGAAAAGCACACAAATGCTAATGACATGGGGAGCAGGCACAACTGCTGAGCAGGATTAATGGAGCCTCATTTGTAGACAAATGAACATTGGTGTGCCTGGAACTGTGCACACATGGCTACTCCTGGGTCATGGTATTTCTGGAATCACACAGACCTGTGCATCACACCCAGCTGCACTTCCACAATTGTATGGACTTCTGCCCCATGTCCAGGGTTCTTTTTATCTCTTTGGCCTCATGTTTTCTATCCTGAACTGTCATTTCTAGTGTTGTGATGCCTTATGATTCTTCCAGAATGTTCGAAAAACACCAGTTGACAGGTTTGCAGCAAAAGTTGTAAGACACACGTGGAACAAAAGGGCAATGGTAATGAAACCTATAACCTGCAATAAAACCTTTTCCACAGGAAAAAGTTTATGAAGAAGAGTTTGTTTGGGGTTTTTTTTAACTCTATCATTGGTTAATGATTGGCAAGTGCAGTGTGATATCCTATATCCAAGTTCTGACCTTTTGCTAAGTCAATTACTTACCAGGCACTACGAGTGACAGTGATGGCAAGTTAGGTTGTAGCACCTGACACCTGAAGTTGTGACCATGTGCCTCCTCCTCTTGAATAAGGAGATGATTTACATTGACACCTCTGACCAGCAAGTACCTGGCAAAGAACCCTCAAGTCCAGATTTCTGTAATATATTCTAAATTTTCCTAGTTAATCTGGTCAAGGCACTCCAACATGATTTGTCACTGTGAATGCTTATGAAACATTTATAGTTACTCCACATTTCCTGACTTGATGGAATTTTCTGGTAAAGCATGAATTAACCCAGCACGTCAGCACTGATAGTAATGGGAGTTTGTCAGCTTTAGAATGTGCAAGTCTTCCTTTTCTCAACTCCTTTAACAGCTAGACTTCATGACAGTATTTGTTCTCCACTAACTGAAACATTGCCACATTTGTTTTCAAAATGTGTAAAGTGGAAATTGCTGTCAGCCTAAAAATTTATATTACAAATCTCTGCCTCCAGCAAATTTTTGCAGTTAAATTAAGCAAGACTTATGATTTTAACACCAACAGACTTTTTATTACAGCCACACCAATGTGAGAATCCCTGGTAGAAGTTTTTTTGAGGTAGTGCTGCAGGTGGAAGATTTGCTTCTGTCCAGTTTAGTTTTTAACAGCTGATCAAGTAGACAGCAAATTCCACTGGTTATTGTAGTCTGGAGCTCCTGTGCCTTGGCTGTGCTCACACACAACTCCCAATCTCCCCAGCAAGAGCTCTTGATTTGAAAAAGGTCTGAAACCCATCTCACAGTGTTTTCAAACATTTACATTTCCCAGGAAAATTAAGAGATGGCAAACATAGACTCTTTCTTCCTTAATTAATCTTTATCAAAGAACTTTTGAACACTCTCATAGGCAGATTTACAAAGATGCCAGGTAAGAACAGCTGACTTGGACAGACCTTTGCTTTACTAGAAGCCTATGATAATTCTAACCAAATTTTAAGCAAAATGTTAATGTATTTACAGCAGTCATCATTTTCCTGTGTTGTTAGTGTTGGTGAAAGAGGGAGGTGGTACTCCACAGTGTCACCAGGAAAAGAGCTGCATTCTGTAGCTGTGGGGAGTGTGGAGACCCTCACACTTTGCAATCCCCATCCCTAGTTTTCACTGACATTTGCTAGAGGAAGGACATTGCAATACTGATGGGCTGAGTTAAGATTTGGATGTGTTATACCTTGTCCTTCGTTCAGAGTATTGTAGTTAAATATTGAAAATCTCTAAAGTCTATTTGTAAGGGATCTTAGAAGGGTTTTGTTTTGTTAGGGTTTTTTTTAACTTGACATAGGGCAGAACTCTCCACATCTGCTTTCAGTGTAGCTCAAAGTTCAAAACTGTTGATTTCCTTGCTCAATTTGTTTATGCACAGAAAGCAAAACAAAATACACCAGCTGTAAAATACCAACTGTGAATGGATGATGCTTTTTAATGAGTGAGTGGTTCAGATTCTCTGCTTCTCTTCCTGTCCTCTGAACCTGCTTTTGTTAATCAATTTAAATGTGAGTGTTTCTCAACAGTACAGGTCATCTTTGGTTAGTCAGATTTACAAGAAGGAAGTCAAATAGTGTGAAGAGCATATTGTGCACAAATGAGCAGCATAAAGATGTCCAGTAAATGGGACTTCCACATGTAAACCTCACATAATTTGTTTCTTAACTAAGCCTCGAAAAAAAAAGTCTGAATTTTAAGTTGAACAGTTGGAGCTGACCTCACACGTTTCTTTATATCCACATCAGTTCAACATCAGCTCCCTGCACTTACCTCTCCAGGTGCCTCAGCCCCTCATATTATCACTCTTTTATTGCAGTCCTTGGTACAGTGTTGTTGGTGTACACAGTGATTTACAAGAGGTTCACTAACACATATAAAAGTAAATCCTTGCTTCAGGGGATTTGCAGATTAAAGGCTTGAGCAGTGCCCATATTCTGAGTTTATAAAAACCAGAACATAGAATAAGCACTATATACTAACAAAAAGTCACAGGTTATGCAGGTTTCCAAGGCTGGGATTAGTTCCTCAGTTTCTTCCCTGCGTCCCTTGTCTTCCCTCTGCGTGGCACGTTTGTGATGTGCCCTCCTTTTGCACGTGGCTTTCACAGCCTTATTATCCTGTGCACACAGCCTTCCCTAGGACTTCCCCCGTTGTCTTACTGGGGATCCTGGCTGAGAAGAATAATGACAATGAGATGAGAATATAGATATCACTTTGCTGTGAGTGGCTGCACGGTGACCGCTTCTGCCAAGAGCTGATTGGGAGCACAGCTCGTGGTCCTTGCAGAGCGGTGGCTGACAGGGGGACATCGCTGCCAACCGCAAATTCTGTGAACTAAAACAATGATTATGTGACAATGGGCTGCAATTCTAATTGCAGCCAAATGCGTGTTTTCCGAGCCCTCCTTCTGCTCTGTCCTTGTCTGTAATTCTTAAAGCAGGAGCTCCGTGTGCTGTTGGTCCTTGTGAACTGTGCTGGGGGAGTGCAGCTGCCTATTGATGCATTTAACTCCTTTGAATGAATGATGCTTTATAATGAGGGAACAATCCAGGCTACCTTTAATCTCCTTTGATATTCAGGATGTGAATTAGAGCATAGGGCATCATGATCTATGTGGAACAGAATATTATAACCAATGTCTTCACATTTGGGAGGGAAAAGCCAAGGAATGGCTGCATCCCAGAGGCAGGCTCAGATTGCCATGGTACTGTGCTCTGTGTCACTGCTGGGTAGTGTCTGGGTAGTGATTTTCATAATAGGCTAATCTTGGTGGAGAGGAAAGCAAAAGAATACATTCCAAATTGTAATAGGAAGTTGTTCACACAGAGCAATTGGCTTTTTGTTCTCCAACCCATAATACAGAAAAACGGAATTTTATCTTTACCAAACCCTAAATGCAGAGGCCGGGGAAGGTAAAGCAGCCAACTCACAAGAAAAGCACAAAGTCATGAGGAAATACTGGAAGTGAACCAGTTTTCAGTGCATCCCCCTGTAACCAGCATTCGTTTTGTTCCCCCTTGCTCTCAAACATTAGGGGGCAAACGATAGTTGACTTGTTTGTCCCCCAGAAAGCTGCACTGTTTCTTCCCACATTCAGCTGAGAACTGGCATCATTCACTTGCCTGGTGTTCCACACTTCCCTTCCAGCATGGTATGGACCGTGGGCTCTGCTGCTGGGTATATGAGGAAAAGTGATGTTGAATGGTGCATCTTCCTGTGCTTCTAATGCAACATGAGAGCAAGAGCCACTAAAAGCACCTACCTTTGTTCGTTATTATTTTTTTCTTGGAGCTTGCTAATTAAATCATTAAAATTTTATCATCACTTAACCATGGATAAAGCCTTTTGAAACATTTAATTAGTATGCTGCAAGAGATACGTGTGAAACCGAAAGCATTTATATGGTGTGAATGACTAATAAAGATAGATAGAGAAAAAGAATATATGAGAATGCATTTCCCTGCAACAAAGCTGCCCGTGTTCTAAACAGGCTGTAGATAAAATTATACTGTTGTCAGTAGGTGCACTTCCAATGGAAACAGTGGCACTCACAGGAAAATACCAGTAGCTAACCCATAGATTTAAGTACAGCTATATTATAAATATGTTTTACATTACAATGTGTTGTGCTTTTCCTTTAGTAGAACAGCTTTGTTGTCCAAGCTCATTTTAGGAGTGCCTTGGCCAAAGAAAGGAAATATGATTTTGGTCATAACATTTTACTACCCTGTATAATAATTTTACCATCCATATCATGTCTGTTCTGCAATTCCCTCACCTGTTTCATAAGGAAAAAAACCTGGCAGTAAAATTAGGCAGAAAAGAAGAATTCCAGTCTTTCAAAAACATTTGCAAGAAACTGAAAATCAGATCAGCCATTACTTAGGGCACTAACATGGAATTCTGGGGTAGTGTCTGACACAGGGATCAAACTCTGGGCTTGAAGCTGAAGTTTAAACCTGAGTCTTGTGGATCCTCAGTGAGTACCAGCAGCTGTGTGTGGGAATGGGAATAAACAGGAGAAAGGGGGGAAATAGGCCCTAGGCAAGTGTATAGTATATTGTAGGAATCTTTGGGAGACATTGTATGGCAATTTCCAATTCTATTCTGAGTATTGTGAGTCCAACTTCCTTAGGAGAGTTTTGTTAAACGAAGAGAAAAGATCAAGAAAGGCTCATTAGTCTATAGCTGCCTTTCCATCTCCTCTCAAAGGGAAGTATTTTTTTATTTTCTTTTTTAACTGCACCTCTGTTCTTTCCATAAATAAATTTCTCTCTGGCTGTTTTGCTGACAGACTGGCCTCCTCCAGGCGTTTCTCATATGTCAGAAAAGTTGCAAGAGTTGTGCAGGAAACAGCATTAAATTAGAATGAAGAAGAAAAACATTTCTGTTTTTGCTCTCCTTTTCCCTCTCTAACCTAAACACCACCTTTAGTAAAGTCTCATAAGGTCTGCAAATATCAAAACATCTTGCAAAACATCATTGCTGTTATTGTGGGAGGTTACAGGAGTGCTGCAGTAGGGATGTGTGCCTGGCAGCTCTAACAATGCATAATGATGCAGTTCTCTATTTAGAAATGGCAATGACAGCTATTAACCTATTCTGTTTGCTACAGGATAATAGTGCCCAGTAATCCCTTGATTTTGGTTAAGCAGCACAAGAGTTTAATGCTGCCCTAGAAGACAGAATCATTGCATTCATTTAAAGAAAATGTCAAAATAACTTCTGCCTACATCTTTATTTTTAGAATTCTGTACTCAGAATTTTGGTTCTGCAGTTTGGACCAAGTTTAAATTCACTGGTGAAAAACAGGAATCTTACTGAGTTTGTTTGATTTGTAGTTTTTATTCCCCAGTTCAGACATTTTTTTTCCCCTCAGCGAAGCTTGATTAGTCCTGAATTCTCTGCATCTTGGTTAAGAAGTGAAGCTGCAATTCTGACATAGCAAGACTATCTTGTCTGAATTAAAAAAAATGCCTACCTTTGGGGATTTTTCTATACTGGTGTTATTAAAGACAGGCTTCCAAACAGTCTCATCATCCTTTCCATTCATCCTGAAGGTAAATCACAGATTTGCTAATACAAACCTTTCATTCAGTCTTTCCTTTCTGAAGCTTTATACACTGGAATGAATCTGAGACAACTTGCCTTGGATTTTAAAAACCTTTTCATGCGACAGAAACATACTTTGCCTAAATGTGAGGCAGCCTTTCCTTCTCTGACCCACTCTAGGCTGGTGGTTCTGGGACAAGAGGCATCTTTAGGCACAGGGAGCTGTTACATCAGCTGTGCCCACGTTGTGCCCTGGGGTGGCACAGACGTGCTGGCTCAGCTCTCACTTCTCCTCCAAGGCTGACTGGGGGGAGCCTGGGAACAGCAGAGCCCCCAGCCCCAGTCCCAGTGTCTCTGGAGCACAGCTGCTTCATTGTGCAGCCACACAAGGACAAAGGATCTGGGCACACAATTGTCTGCAGTTCACCATTCAGGCATGTCCTACATATTCCCTCTCGATGTATAGGATTAGCTAATCCTCCCCACTGCATGGGACTGAACTGTAACTGTACCAGCAGAATTGAGAAGGTTGCAGTGTACTCTGTTCCCATCTGGAGAAGAAAGGTGGGACCCTGTCTCCAGAGATTCTCTGCAGTATCCCAAAGTTTTACTTTGTTTCTGCCACAAACTTTTTCACCTCTGCTCTTCACAAACAAAACTTGTTAGTATGAGGTAAGTTTAATTACCCTGCAACAAGCTACTTGAAAATCCAAACTCAGAAATACCTAGATGGTATTTTCATAAGTTTTTTCTGTATTCCTGCTCACAGAAAATCCTTTGTTCCAAATAAAGGAGATTGAACCGATTAAAAAAAGAAATAAATAGAAGCCAAACAAGAAAATCCATTTGCAGTCCCCCGAGGTTTACGGGCTTGTGCATTCTGTCATTGGTGTATTTATTCATATTGGAGTCAGAGGCTCACAATAGAGCAGCTAAATATCAGCACAGCACAGCTGCAGACTCCAGCAGTGTGCACGAGCATGTCGAAATTGCTGATCAAATCCTACCCACAGTTACATTTCTGCAGTGCTGTTGGCTTGGATTGAGTTGTCTGGAGGTACTAAGGACAGAACATGCCCCCTCAAATCAAATAGTATCGTGGCAGTTATCCTTGGATTACATCAGTTTTCCCAAATATACCGTGGAAGAATCACAGAATCATGGAATGGCTGGGATTGGAAGGGACCTTAAAGCTCATCCAGTTCCATCCCCTGCCATGGGCAGGGACACCTTCCACTATCCCAGGTTGCTCCAAGCCCCGTCCAACCTGGCCTTGGACACTTCCAGGGATGGGGCAGCCACAGCTTCTCTGGGCAACCTGTGCCAGGGCCTCCCCACCCTCACAGGGAAGAAGTTTTTCCTAATATCTCATCAAAACTTACTCTCTAACAGCTTAAAGCCTTTCCCTCTCATCCTGTCACTCCATATCCTTGTAAATACTCTCCGTGTTTCCAGAAGACTCCCTGCAGATACTGGAAGGCCACAATTAGGACACTCCAAAGTCATAAGTAAAACAGCAATACAGAACACTATTACATGTTACCTTCTGGCACATAGATAAAAATGCTATGCTCATATGTGTTTTGTGTTGTAGTTTATTTTAGTGGACTCACACCATAACTATCAAGAGAACTGGCTGCCCTTTCCCTTATTTTCCCTAACCAGAGTAAACTCTCAGAATGCATAGGACTAGGAACTTTCAGTGCTGCAAATTGTTGCTTTCTTGGGAGCATTTCTAACATAAGTACACACTGGATTTTATTCAGAACTCTCAGCAGGCTTTTCCCTGAGTTGACAACAGTGTCTTTGTACAAGTCCATAGGGTTGGGGCTTTTCTTGTCAATCTTAACCTGCTCATTACTGACAGAGGCTGCTGGCAGAGCAGGGTAGGTGAAGCCACGGGAGCTGCACCCAGGAACCTCAAAATGAGAACAAAAAATGGCTTGCAAGTTTTCTTGTCTTTCCTTTGGAATGGAACTATCCAACTACCAAACTAAGATGCTCAAGTTTTCCCTGATTAGTAAGAATAGTCTTGAAAGGATCAGCAGGCTCAACAAGCACATGAAGCAGGATTCACTTTAAAGAGCTGAGATCCTTCTTTTGGAAACATTTTTTGAGCTTACAGGTCACGTTGGGATGAGTGATATTGACATGAGTAACGTCAAATTTTACAGCAACATTCTATAATTGCAAATTCTGTTCCACTGAGCTAAAACGGAATTATTCTGATAACAAGATTCTTTGATTTGAAGATCTTTGGAGCATGATAGGGATGGAGGAAAATCTACTAACTACTTGCTGTTGACAGGAAGGCACATGGGCCATTCCCCTACCTTGGCAGATATGTCAAATTTGAATTATTCACCTGTTTTAGTGACTTATTTTGCCACAAACTCAGAGCCATCACTGTGCAATTACCATTTCTTTTCTGCATGCTTAAAACTCGATAGGTGAGTGGTTTGCACTCTGCTTTGCATCAGCCAACTTTCTGACTCTGATAAGGAAATCAAATTCCAGCCTCTCAAGCAGTTTTATCTATCTGCAAGTTTTGCAGTCCCTTCCTTTTATCCCAGTGTGGCAGGTGGGCTTTTTACCAACTCACTGCCTAGTTTGACAAAACAAAACAAAATTATACCTTCTGCAGGGCCCATACGTATCTGTAGATCTTCTGTTTATTTAATTTTTTCATTTCTTGTTCAGAATGAGGATTTTGCTGGTGAATTATTTATATGACAAGAGGAAATGAGAGGGGGAGTGGTGTGAAAAATTTCCATAAAAACCTTATGCAGTTTTCAGTTGTGTTCAGTGAAAGTGTTGGGGTTTTTTTTGTTTTCTTTGCAAGTTGCATTTATATTTTGTCACTAGAGAAAGCTGCCACTGATTTAATTTAAATATTTATATAGAATTACAGTTTTAACATATACACACACATTAAGTGAGCCATACCTTAGGGAAGTTTACTCCCTAATAAAGAGTGGGAAAGGTTGTGGCTACAAACATCAAGTGATTCCTTCTTTGCTAATTACTCTAAAACTAAGTCTTCTGGTCAGTCTTGGTTGTAACAAGATGGAATAAAGGCATCTTCAATTTGTTAGCAAAACAGACAAATTTTGCACAACACAGCACATAAAGAAAGATAGGAGGGAAGTCTCATTCTTCCCACAATAAAGGAATTATTGGAGCTCCATGAACTTCAGCCATTCCCACTCTAAATGCAATCAGCCACAGAGCAGCCCTGGCTGTGCCAAGCACTGGGTGTGAACCAAACCTTTTTTAAACTTTACATCTCCAGAAACATCTTGGCCATCAGTGCCTTAATTCATTTTGGATATTTTCTGTATTTATTTTCCTTTTGTTGCGCTGCTCACAATCCTGAGATGACAGATTGTGGGATAACATCCTCTCTGCTTGGCAACCTGTCAGAGAAATGAGATCTGAGATGGAAACAACCTTGCAGCTCCAGGTGGGCAGGGGGAGATGGCTCTGTGTGCAACTGTCCAAGTATGAATATGGAGAATTGAGGAAAGGAGATGTAAAAACCCAACTACTTAGTTCTGTCATCTACTCTGACTCAACTCATTCTTGCCTCATCTTTCTTCTCCTGTTGGCTTAGGCAACAAGCAGAGTGTTCTACTGGCTTCAGCTTTATGGCAAAAGAAATCAAGAGTTTACAGGAAACAAAAAAGAAATATTTTCTCTTGCACATCCTTCTATCTCTTACCATGGTAGCAAATTCTGGGGAAAACTGAAAGAAATGTGGTCAACCCTGACCTTAGAAAGGAAGACAGATCTGTAGGACCATCTCTCTCCTGCTCACGATGCTTTTTGCTTTGATGAACAAGTTCAGCTCTGTACAGCACAGGCAACTCCCAGAAGGTTTCTGGAATGGGCATTAAATCCCATGATATAGAGATTCTTCTGTCACAATATAAGGGTTAATTTATGTTTGCTTGAACATTTGGTCAGAGGTTGCCTCAGGAACAGCATGTTTGCACTAAAGAATATAAATGCATCCTAAAATCTCCATTTTCATCGTTTCCCATTCCTGTAGTAGCCCTTTCCACTGGAATTTGGAATCTCCACATGGCTGGCACAGCTAAACAGCTGTGAACAGGCAGCTGTAAACAAATTACAAATAAATTAGGTGACAATTGCATAAATTTTAGCTGTGTATTGCAGGGTTTCTAAATACCCCACTAAATAAGATACATTTTCTATTCTTTCAAGCTCTGTGAAATCTCCTATCAAACTGTAACAATATAATCTCTTCCAGAACTTCAGAATAAACAGACCAAGGCCATTGTGTCTGAAATCCAAGCATCTTTCTCACCTGTGGGATCTCAAACAGGTGGAAGGGTGTTATTATATCCAGAGTGACATCCCTCCATCCCTGCTCTGAGTTCCACAACGTGCAGAATGGCACTAGACTTTAAATTAATGTGCATGCATTGACATATGTATAGAAGACATATACATACACTGGAATGCCTGGGATTGGATCATTTGTGCTTCATGTGGTACTTAACTGGGTGTGAAGTTCCATGGCCCCTTGGCTCATGGGGTCTGTTGGGATTCCCCCCCATGCACAAGCACCTCCTCAGTGCTGTAATTGTGTCACTGATACAGTCAAGGCACTTCTTCAGTAATTGCTCCTCCTAAAGCACCACAGTTATGTGTGATGGAGATATTCTGTACTGTTACAGCTCCATAAACCAGATATAATTGCTCTGTTACTACTGTTAACATTAGATAAAGAAAAAGCAATCTTGTGGTGTGGATGAATTTATCAGAAGCAAAAGGTTTATATGGCTCATCCTGCCAAAAGCAAGCAAGGGGGTGAAGTAGAGCTTGGAAAGAAAGGCACAGAATTCAGGTGTGTTTGGAAAGAAATGGAGAGTTATTTTAAGTTATTTCAAAATAAATAATGCAAACACTGTTGTTGCCATACAGTTTTGTATCCGACAATATTTAGGTTTTGATTTTACATTATTAGTTAATGATAATGAAAAGGAAGCACTGAGTACATATGAAAATAATGTGAACGTCAAGGAGTATTTTCTGTGCCATGTTCATCTGTTGGCACACTGTGTTCATAATAAATCATTAATCCCATGCAAATGTAAGCATTTTCTGAATCTTCTTTCCAAGTAGTAGAAAACAGGGATTGACAGTAAGTGATGTAAATGCAAATCCCAAACCTCCTTCCTGGTGTTCAGGAGTACACAACCAAATCAGTAACTCAGTTCCTTAATCTGTAACCCCCGTGCCACATTTTTAATTCTTACTTCTGTAAATTATTATTAAGTAGTTATGCTTCCCAGTAGTTAATGTTATATAAAATAAATTGCACTTGTATTTCTTTTCTAGTCCTTAACAGTATTTTTAGATGAATAGTATTTTTAAGAACTTTGGTTGACAACTTCATTAGTGTATGTTACTGTGGTATTTATTTTACAAAGTAATTATATTCTCTTTGTATGTATCACCATTCCAAATGTTATTCCACAACTCCACTATGTAGTCTTTTTTCCCTGATGCTTCTTAAGGCACACACCTCTCTTGACTATGGACTGCATTTTAAGGAGATGATATCAGCTAAATTAAGCTTGCCCTCTGTAAGTACTTCAAGAGATAAAAGAAATAACATATTCATTTAACAGGCTGGATCTGCTGCTGCCACTCACTACAACTTCCCTGGAAAGTGCAATCACTTAGGAGTGAGGCTTGGACTTATCCAGGCACTGCCCAGGGTTTTGTGCAGCTCGTGGCCCCTGAGGTTGTCGCTGTGAGGTTAAAGCTACGTGGAATTCTTTAACCTCATGGTCACATTCAAATGCTCGCTTATCTAAAAATTCTGAAGTGCCTTAAAGCCATACTTGAGCAGACCTTCAGAACTGGTGGGAAATGGAGTGGATAGGTCCTTCAGGAAAATCATGCTAAACC
>WEIV01027834.1:28464-54270 GCA_013390005.1 Calyptomena viridis | reverse complement strand
TAAGTTCATTATTTATTTTTAGAAAAAAAAGGTGATAATTCATTTCGGGGGACTGGAGTATGCTGAGATACATATTAGCTACTTCTATGGCTGATTAAATAGCAAGATTTATGATGTTTGAAGGGAATCCTGCAAAGTTCTTTCTCACTCCTTAATGATGGAAACTTTTTGCTAACATGTGCCTGAAGTCTGGATGATGGATGGATGGATGGATGGAATGCTTCTTGGAAAGCCTTTCAGAGCTTTGCTGGAACTGATAAATAACATGAACATGCATTTCAAATATTGAGAAATACATGTAGGAATAACTTTCCTAAAAATTCTTCATAGGACCTTCCAAAGGTTTATTTTAATGGGAAAATAGGTTGAATATAACTTTATTTGTACCTTTTCATTGAACTCCTGCAAGACAATTTTCTTGGTTATGTCTGGAATTCATTTGGGTAGCTAGTTTAGGGTTATCCTAAATTGCAAATCTCCTGTCTGCAAATATGGGTTCATTAGCCAAGATAGAAAGATAGAAGTATGTACTGTAAGTGTGTGCATCTGTCTGTACCTGTCTCTAGTCATGTGAACCCTGTGTCTATTGCATATGTGCTTTCCTGCATGGGTCCAGTTTCTGTATCACAGGCTGCAGGGTCTATCTGTGCAAATGCAGTGATAGATTGTCAAGGATTTCTTGGTGCGCATCAGCCCCGCTCTTCTGGTAAGCTTAGCTAAATGCAGAAAGTAGCCTTTCATCCAGCCTTTCTCAGCTGAACACAGCATGGGAAATGTGGCGTGTTCAGGGAAAATGGGATATATGATATCTAACTATCTGACAAGCAGTCTTCAGAGTCTCCAGTAACATCTTATAGCTGACACTGAAATACACTACTGCAGTCGTGCTCCAATCCCTGTATAAACCAATCCAATAAGCCAGTCAGAATTGTATGCTTTAGAAACATGGAAGCCCTGTCAGGGACTGTCAGAAATTCTGGCAGCAGTTATTTCTGTATGCTGTTCGCTTCAACATTTTCAACTGCATGTTCATGTTCTCTGTCTCTGCAGCTACTATTGCTGTAACTCCATCTGTGAGTCAGAACTTCTCCATTGTAATAAGTGTTCAGTAATTTCCAGAAATCCAGACTCTTCAGTATGTGCTAATGTCTTGTCCAAGTTTGATCTTGAGAGTGACAAAACATAGTGAGTTTTTTCTTGAGGATGTGACTGTTCCAAGGAAAAACAGTAGTTTACTTGATCAGATTTGTGTTCTAAAACACTTGTAAAAGTAATAGCTTTTTGTAAAATCGTGGACATGAGCAATTTAATGAGAAATAGGTTCTATAATCAGGGCAGGAGTTTGTGCCTCTTTGGTGTTCTAGAATTGCTTTTCTTCTAATGAGAAATAGACAACTTCATAATTTTTGGTAATCACTTACCAAATTATACTCTATCTGCATGTGATATATGAGACTCAAATTTTCTGAAACATAAGCCTGGCCACAATGGATGCTACTATCCAGAATCCTTTCCGTATTCATGGTTGTATGTCTAATTCTCTTAATAATCTGTTACAGCAAATGCTGCTTTATGGTGTTTTAAACTTTCAGTGAAGGAAAAGAAGATTCAAAGGAGAGTGAGAGTTTAGAAATTTTTCTGTAAGCAAGTCTTACCTTTCTCAGTTCAAGAGATTTCTAGTAACTTGCTTAGTCACTGGAGAGTTTATGTTCCTTCCTCCCCATCAGTTTGAGAAGATTGAATGCATCACTAGGGTACTGTGCATCAGGATGCCTAGTAAGAATTTCAGAGTAAATTGCTAACTCTTCTCAGTTTAATATATATCTGTGATTTCCTCCTATTAGGGTCTTTGGTAATGAGTAGGCAGCAAGGCCAATGCTTACAACTACTTTGGTATTGGGTGGAATGGAATGGGGTGGATATGATATTAGATTATGAAAATGATTTCAGAGGGATTCAGGAGAGCACAGACAATTACACATGCATCAGAGAAATTTGGAAGAAGAGTAAAATAAGCAGAATTAATGGTTAAAGGATAAAGGCCTATGTTTTTTAATTTTCTACAGCTCCTATAAAGCAGCGCAAATCTGGCAGCTTCTGGAAGGAATCAGTGAGCCTATGAACAACTGTATGGTTTAATTGTATTTCCAAAGTGCATTTGGTAAAGTTCATAAAAAAGCTAAACATCCGTGGTAGAATTATTTTCTGTTATCGCATAGGGAGCAGAAGTGTTTATATAAGTAGTCCTCAAGAGAAAACATAACTTTGCTACTTTTAAAACTTAAAATGAGCTTGTGGTCAGTATGCCTCTATGATGTTCCAATCCCTTTTGTCTGTCCCATTTTGAAATGATGGTTTGAAAGTTAAAAAAAGTATAATGGAGCAAGATAAGTGTGATCAAATGTATGGAACAGTTTCTGTGTGATGGATTATGTTCTTCAGCTTGGATGACTTAGCTAAGTGGAGGAATGTAATAGAAGTTTTTAAAATGATGAGCAATGATGAGCTTCATGAAGTCAAATAGGGAGTAGTTGCTTTCCATCTCATCAGATGCAAGACCTGCTGAGTGATAGTCTTAAAAAGAAGTCATTGAGTGGCTAAGCTGCTTCGCTACTTGTCAAAGGATGGAAAAGCAATTTCCATGGGTTTAGAACATGGACGATTTTAAGTTTTGTTGATGAAAAATCTTTAAACAACTTTAATTATAAAGATACCAACCTGAGTTAGGGAAGTCTCAGCACTGGAAACTGAAAGAATGCTGCAAGTGCATCACTGTAGGCTTATTTTGTTCCTACCACCCCCTAGAGTCATTTGCTCGTGACTGCTCTTAAAAGGGAAAAACCAAGGTGCTTCTTTTGTCTGGCCCATTAGCCAGTTTTAAGTTAATAACAATAAGCTTTGTTTGGTACTTCAGGTAATAGAAACTTAAGGGCAGCAGTAGGATTTGTCCTGAAGGTTGTAGTTTTTCTTAAGGACAGATGTCTTCAGAAGCTTTTATGAGCCTGTGTTTCTTTGGAAGCTAATAATGCAGTTTTCCAGCCTGTCAGAGAGTAAAATTTTCAGGAAGACAACAAACCTATTTGTTATCAATAGGTGAAATATACTGTGCTATCAGTATGCATCAGCATAAAAATATTTTATATTCTACCTAAAATTTACAGCACCAGCCTTTGGGATTGTAGGTGTCCATGTTTGATTTCTAGCTCTTAGCCAGATTTGAACCGGTATGACCTATGCCGTAATCGAAAAATATACCCTGAGCACTTGTTATTGGTACTTGAACAGTTTCTGTAATTTATAATACATCCACTTGTATAAAAGTGAATTTTGATTACACAGCCCATTAGAAGGTTGACTCGTTGGTTCTGACACTATCAATACTATTCTAACATGAGAATCAGTATCTACACTTTAGTAAGCTGTTGTTTTTTTCCACTCTGTTATGTAGGAATAAGTAAGATATTGTTTTGCATGTAAAAAAACCTGAGCTACAATGCTTTATAAATCTCTTTCCTACTACTTAGGAAATTTTACGTTTCCTAAAGTCAGGCTTAATAATTACAAATGTTGAAAGACTGCTTTTGAAAGAAGAGTCTTGGAACATGCTATGGAATGTGTGTTAACAGCATAGTCCAGCACACTTTGTGTGTTTGTACTTGTGCATGCACACTCTCTTTCCTGAACAGTATTTAAATGTGTATTATAATCTCTGTCTTCGGGAAACATTTTGGTTAAACTGTGCTTATCATTGATATACCTGCTGGCTTTCATCATCTAGTGGCATACTTGCCTCCCTCCTGCCCCTACCATTTTTGCATAACTTTGAGAGCAAAGTGAACCAAGATTACTAATAGGAGTTCGCTTAGAGAATTCAGAAGTATATGAATGAAGTACTTAAATGAGCTAAAAAAAAATTTAGACAATTTCTTTCTAGCATAATGAGATAAAAAAGAAAGCTTTTTTTCTTTCAGTTGTCATTTGTTCATGTGATACTATACTTGAACACACTTAAATTGATGTATAGGAATTCTTAAATATAGGTCAGTAGGGAAAATAGACATCCATGTCTGAGTGTCGCTATGATGTATTTGGATTGCTTAATGTATACTTTATATTTAAAAGCTCAGATCTGATTGATAAAACCTTTTTAAAAATGAACAAACAACACACAAACTTTGTGTCAAAACTTTCAATTTACTTCTATAAGTAGTTCTGAAATTTTCATCAGTGTATTGTTGATGAATAGCGTATGTGACCTGAAAAGCATTGTGTCTGTGCCTCTGCTTGGCTGCAGTCATTATGTCAAATTATTGACAGTATTTTTTCTTTTAGTTTGACTGGCTCTGCTGCTTCTTTGTGATCACATAAAAGATTGTTTTCCTCTTCAGCTTCTTGTCTTAAAATTATCCCATCATCACCTATTTAAAGAAAGATGGGAGGACTTTGTTTAGCTAACGCCTGCAAAGTCTCCCTCCCTTCCTCTCTCTAACTCCCTTTCTTCCCGCCTCCCCACCTTCTTCCCCTGGCATTCTTTTTGTGACTATAGGAGGATAGTCCCAGTTAAATTTGTTCTATGCATTTTTTCAAGTTTCTTCCATTTAGAATTTCTCTACCCTTAAAAAAATAAGGAATAGCCTAATACTTTTTAAAATGTTTAGTGAAGTCTATAATTTTAGTATTTTATTATAAATTAAAATGACTATGTCTTGAGAAGAAATCCTGCCAGACCTAGTTGTAATTGCAGGCAATGGGGTGGTTATACAGATATAAGTACAGACTACTAACACAAAAATTTGAAGCTGAAGCAAGTTTTGATCTCTTGTGACATTATAAAGGCTTAACCTTCGGTATTGTAAGGTGAAACTAATTATGTGTCAGAGTCTGAACTAGATATTACAATCATTCAGCTGTGAAGTAGGTTAGCATAGTTCACTGAAACTGTGTTGGAAGCTATCTGAGCAGAACATCAAGGAATTTAGATATTGCACACTAGTGCATGAATTTGTTTATCATGGATTCTGTTGTGTACTTGTGCATACTTTGTCATATGTGAATGCTTACTGGGAAGTGTCAAGAACAGTGTTTAGAAATAACAGATATTTTATGTGAACTCTCTGCTAGAGATCTGTTGAGGCAAGATACTCCTGTTCTCAGGTAGTTATGACTTTTTCAGAGTTTGTCTTTTGCTTAATATCTATGGTCAAAGGAGTAAGAAGTTAATATAGCAGAAGTTTGCAGGATGGGTAATGAAAAGAGGACCCACAACTGTGAGGGTGTGCTGGTTTAAAAGGAAACGGGTGGGAGAAGTGAACCCAAATTAGAGAGACTACAAGCCAGAGCTACTATTTACTAAAAAGATTATAATACATACAATGACACAAGGTAAAACTGACTTTGACCCACAAGGACAAAGTACAACCCAGCACCCTGGGTTGGGAACAGCATGGTGCTCGTTAGCTCCCGTGCTGAGCATTGCATGGTGCCCCTGGGTGCAAAGCAGAAGGGAAGCAAACCTGTTAGGCGGGGGGATTATGGTCACAGTTCTGTTGAAGAAGTGATGGCAGTCTCCTCAAGAGTGGCAGTCACAGTCCTGCTGGCGTTCTGTTTCCCCTCTGGATCCAATGAGTGGTACCCCAAGTCCCCAAACTCTAAGATTATATATCCCCAGGTTCAGGTGGGAACACCCAATACCCCCCACCCAAGGGCAGGGAGTTTCACAATGGGTGGTTTAACTCTGTGAGTTGTGGGATATTTTGGATCCTTGATGATGTGGGCCCTTGTAAGTGCCTATTGTGTCAGTGCAGCTGGACCCATTAGCAGGGAGGACCCCTCCAGCTGGGTGTGGAGGTGTTAATGTCTCCCCGGATCTCTTTCCTTACCTTTTGTAGCCTAGGCTGTGAGGTGTGTCCTAGACAGCTGCTACCATTGATTTATTATTAACAGCCCATCGGGAATGACATAGAGGGTATAGAATATACAGTGTTTGATTATACCCATGTAGTGATAAACCAGTCCTGGCCCCTGTAACTATGACAGGGGCAATAGAAGGGCAATAGGTAGGAGAGTTGAATACTGGACTTTTTTTTTCTGTGAAAGTTAACAGAGAACTTGTATTGGGCTTACATGGCAATGTTTTCACAGCAGGGGAGCTGCAGTGGTGTCTCCTGTGAAGGAGGCCCCGTGTCACACAGAGTCAGTCCCAGCCACCTCCCAGATGAACCTGTTGCTAGCCAAGGCTGAGCCTATTGGTGATAGTGGTAGTAACTCTGTGGTAACATATTTAAGAAAGGGTAAGAAACACTGCAGCAGTGAGAGGAGTGAGAGAAACAACCCTGCAGACACCCAGGTCAGTGCAGAAGGAGAGGGGAGGAGGTGCTCCAGGCACTGGAGCAGAGGTTCTTCTGTAGCCCATGATGAATACCATGGTGAGGCGGTTGTGCCTCTGCAGCCCATGGTGGTCCATCATAGAGCAGAGATCCACCTGAAGCCCCTGTGAAGGACCCCATGCTGAAGCAGGTGGACATGCCTTGATGGAAGCTGCACTCTGTGGAGAGGAGTCTGCACAGGAGGAGGCTTTCTGGAAGGATGAATGGCTCATGGAGAGCAGCAGAGATGAAGTGTTATGAACTGACCACAACCCATTCCCCATTCCCTTGCAGCTCTTGATGGGGCAGAGGTAGAAGAGTTGGGAGAAATGTTGAGTCAAATTTGAAGGGTGGTATTGCCAATTAAATTGAAAGATAGAGGAATTATATTCCTAGGAATTATATCCTCTAGCCATTGTACTGTGATGTTGCCCTGAGCAATAATTCATCTATTTTGTGCATTTGACATGCTTTTTCTTTAACTGTGTCACTAGCTTTTTCCTCCCCCTATAAGCACAAAAGAGGCAAGAATAGTAGATAATAGATGTTTACAAAGACCTTCTCACAGTTTTACAAACTCCAGTAAGTCAACAAATATCATAGGAGGGGATGTGTACAACATTGTTTAATTAGAAGAGAGGACTGGGGGAGCCGATAAAGATCTTTCCAGTTAGATGAGTCAGCACAAGTAGAAGAGTGCCTACCAGCTGTGTTCATTTGCAGCTGAAATAATGAACAGAAAAATATATAGGCAAAAAATCAAATGAAGTGAAAAGCAAGCTTACCTGTTTCCAAATCAAGGTGGCAGTTTTGGGTTGCATTTCCAGGTGTGTATGGAGTAAATTAGGCTTTGGAAAAGAAAACAGTTTCAGATTCATAGATCACAGTCGGGAGTTGCACTACCTGGGGAGAGACTAATGATCAAAGCACTAGTGGTTTAACTCTGTGTTGACTTTCAGTGTGCAAAACATGAAGATACTTTTACAGAGGATCTGTTATAGACAAAATAATTGAGTACCATGTTGCTGTACTTTGAGTGCAGTACTACTTCTAGAAAGACCAGGTTTTTTTCTTTCAATAAATAAATAGAACACAGTATATAAACCTTTGGAAAAAAAAAGTGAATCTAGTTTTTGTTGTTTGAGTAGGTTCTGTAAAGAAAATGTACACTGGATATTATACATGACTAATACAGGAGTGTGACTGCCTTGTATAAAAGGCAGTTTTCTAGTGCATGGGATAGTTTCTTTGTCCCTGAAATGAGATTGTAATAGATTTGAATTCTGTGCGAGTCTTTCCATTCTTTCAATTTTGGTGCTTTATTGTGCTACGGAGGACACTCATGTTCTGTTTCAGAAACAACACCAACAAGATGAAATGGTTGATTATTTTTTGTGATTCCTGTGGAAAATTCAAAAATTCAGAGAATTATTCTTACTTCCTTGTCCTCACTGTTTTGTTTTATACATTGATTTCTAATATTAATTACTGTGCAAGGGCTACTGCTAGGCCAATAGAAAATTTTGCTATAATTTTTAAAATAGCTACTACGGTAGTCAGTTACAAGTGATCAGAGCACATGGTAGACTTTTTGATCTGTGAATCACTTACTGGCTGATGTACTCTAACAATTAGTATATGGTTTTGTGAACTTTTAGGCTTCGTACCTTATGGCAGTTATATAGAATTTGAAGATTAAATTACAGTTCAGTGTCATAAACAAATCAGAATTAAAAAAAACCCCGTGTAAATACAGTCAAGAAAGTTAGTAAGGCTTTTTTTATTTTTTTAAGTAGAAAAATGTATCAAAATACATAAAAATGAACTGGTAATCATCTCTTTTACTCTGGGACCAAGTTAAAATTTGAGATCAAATAAAGAAAAGTTAATATTTCAGTGTCAGTGAAAATTTTTTTGGATGATTTTTGGGATAGTTCCTCAGCTCTCCAACTGATAAAGGAATTACTCAAACAAGAGCAGTTGAGGTGAAAAATCCCTTACCCTGGTTTTCTCTGTAAGTAGTGGTTACACTAAAAAAATCTACACATCAACTTTCTTTTGAAATATGTATGGTTAACTTTCTTTTCCTAAATCCCTCGAGAACCACAGCAAGACAACCGTAACAAAATGAGTTGAATGAAGGGATTGTTGATTAAAAATTCAGAAGCATTACTGTACATTTAAATAATGTAATTATTTAAAAAGATTGATCACTTTGGGGTTCAGGCGGAGTTATCTTTCCTGTTCTCGTTATTTCAAACTCTAGTCTATATTACACAACTGCAATCCAAAAACTAAAAACACATTTAGAGTTAATACATTAAACAAATATGTGCAATTTAAATGGCATTTTAGCTATATTTATATAGCTTGTGTGTTAGATTTTGATTCATGATACTAACTGTAATCTTGGGTTCAGAACAGTTACACTAAAACAGACTCTTTGATTTGTTATGCTACTTGAAGTTATTATTCTGTACTTCTAAAGATCAAATTCTTTTCCTGTCACTGATTATTGTCTAAATTTTTGTATTTCCTACATGATTTGTGTCAGAATTGTAAATTTGTGAGGAAAAAAATCACCTTAAAAAAATTCCAGTGTGGCACATTTGGCATGTTAGATGAGAACCTTTTAAAGCCACTTGGACTTCTACAATAAAGCTGTAACTTCACCAGATTAGCAAATAGCAATTCCTGCAGGCATAGCTATAGGGCATATGGTATTAGAAATGGGGACTCATAGGACTATACAATGTGATGATATACTATTTAATATTTTACTGTTTGTAGAAGCAAACCAAAAACATCATAAGAAAACATAGATTTACATAAGTAATTAAAAGAACCTTTTTTTTTTCTTTTCTACAACTAATACTTGCATATGGTCTCCTCTTTAGGATAATTACACCTTTGCACAGCCGGGAATTCAGAAGAAAGTAAAAATGTTGGAAGAACTTGTTAGTCGGATCGATGGTAAGTCTTAAAGGCCAAGCTAAAAAACTGGTGTTTCATTGGAAATGTTTAGTTAAAATGTTTGCAAGAGGGCACCTGCAGTGGTGGGGTAACATCGCCTTCCTCAGGTGAGGTGTCATCATTAGTTTCTGGCACACCGGCCTTCGCGGATCACTGTCATGTATCATTTAAAAGAAAGCCACTAGAGCATGAGCTGCTTCCATTACTTTTTATTAAGGCAATATAATCAAAATTCAATGGCAATTTCTTTGCAGCAGAGTAATGACCACATACAAAAAGCAGCCAGTATTCATTTCACATTAAGCCTCAGTGATTGTTGTAATTCCGGCAAGTCACAGTGGTTGTTTATGGTTGTCCTTTGGCACTATGTTTTGTGCCTTTGTGCATCATTTTGCTATCTGAAATGCCTGCATAATTTCTCAGTGGAATCCAATTAATTATGAACTCTGGAAATAACATCTTTAATTTTATAGATAAATTACAGTATGTGCAGGGGTAATTTTAGATTGTGCTTTCATGTTTTAGCAGAACACTTTGAAATATTTTCTACCTTCATCCTTAAAATAATTCCCTTCATGAAATGCTGACTGTCATGTTGCTTGAACAGAGTTTAATTAAATGAAATGCAAGAGATAATGCTTGGCCATTCTAAACATACTCTCCTGATAGTTTGTAAATTAATGAACAGAGTATTAGCAAAATGTTGCCAAGCAGAACCAGGCATATATTTGCAACACTAGCCTGTCAGTGATGACTTAGAAAAAATACTTCTTGTATACCTTAATATTTGATAGTCTTCTTGGAAACATTAATTCACTCTTTTTATTACACATACTGTGAAGTTTTTTTGTGCTAGTACTTGCCATAGGAGATTTTACCTGCTTATATGTACATTCTGAATATTTGATCATGGTCTTAGTACTTTTCTAGGATGTTAAAGTATTTTTAATGATCAAAAACTAAGGGCAGGTGAACAACGTTTGTGTAATATTATACTATAAATTGAAATTTATGTAAAAATTTTCATTGCAGATACAGTTTTTTAAAATGCAAATTAATATGAAAAATATAAGGGGATATTTTTGTATATTTCAAAGCTGAATATTTGTATTAAAATATATTTAAACAATGTATTTTTAATACTTTAAAAAATCTAACTGCTTTTGTAATGTGACTTTTTCTATGTAATATTAGGTTGGCATCAATATTCACTTATAGAAGCAAATGATTATATATTAAATGAAGTGTATAATTATAATGCCTATAAATAGACTTCCTTAACTTGGTCAGTTAATATTTATATAAACAAATTATTAAACCAAGTTTTTAAGATTAGCATTCTGATAGTCAACTTGATTGTTTAGTAACAATATTAAGTATAATACCATGTAGTATTTAGTTTCTAAAAAAGAAATAAATGTTTAAATCTTATTTGTACCTTCAGTTAGTTAAATAACTTCTCCCAATTACTAGGTTAGGAAGCATTATTTTTAAGATTTCACACTCTAAAAAAAATAAGGCAGACAGTTATAGCAAACAGTTGTGTTCTCTTATACTGTCCTTTGATCATTCTTTGTAACTGAAAGTAAAATGTGGGTTGTTGATTTTTATCTAATTTAAAATAATCGTCTTTGAAAAAGGAGCTAGTAATTAATGTAATTGACACTGTGGAAATTTCTAACTATTTAGGTTATATGGGGCCTCTGGAAATCAATGTTTTAAACCTCTACCCTTGCCTCTCTTGATCTTTCTTTATCTAAGGGAACAGGGCCAACTTAGGTTAAGCTATGTAGAGTCTTGCCCCGCTATATTTTGAGTAATTCTGGGAGTGGAGATTATGCAGCTTCTTTAGTTAAGGCTGTTGGAAGATTGACTATTTCCATTGTGATTTTTTTTTTTTTTTTTTTGTGGAGCTTATGTTCACTGCCTTTTATGTTATCTCAGTGTATCTTTGAGAAGAATCTGACTCCACATTCTCTGCGTGCTCCCACTAGGTACTTGTAGCTGTTCACAGACTTCTTTTTAAGGCTGAACAAACTCAATTCTGTCAGCCTCCTTTCAAGTGTAAAGTGCTTCAGCTTCCTAAGCCCCTCACTGAACTTGCTCATGAACACCAATGTTGCAGTATTGGATGTAATGCTACAGACACGGTTTCCCAAGTGACAGATACAGAGGAAGAATCACTTCTCCTGACCAGTTGGCTTCTCTTTTATTTAGAAAGGCCAAATATATGTTGGGCTTGCTTTCTGGAAGAATGCTCTTAGCTTGGACCTGTTGTCCACCAGGATCCCCAAGTCCCTGGCAGAGCTGCTTTCCATCGAGTTGTGCACAGTCAGTGATTGTCGAATGAGACTGTTCCATCCCAGATAGAGGACATTTGCCTCTCTAGAACATCAGGAGGTACCTATCAGCCATTCCTTCAGCCTGCCAAGGTCCCATGAAATAGTAGCCCTCACTTTCAATGTCAGCCACTTCTCCCAATCTGGTATCGTCCACAAACAGTGCACTCTGTTATCATCAGTTTTTTAATAAAGGTGTTGCACAGTATTGGCCCCAGTGCTGACTCCTGAGAGATGCCATTAGTAACTGGTTGTCAACTGTACTTCATACTACTGTTTGCAACCTTTTATAATACAGGAGTACAGGATAGTAGAAGGTAATTTTGATATCTTTAGGGCTGTTTCTTTTTGTCTAGAAGACTGTCCACTCAGTTACTTTCTTTTGCAAGGAAATCAAACCAAAGTACATGTAAGATAAAAATAAAGTTTTAGTTGTTAATTATACAATGGTAGATATGTACTGCTGTCATAAATTTTTGGATGCCTCAGGCAAGGGATCCTGAACTTGTTGTCTTTTTGGTGACATCATTGCTTAGTTTGCTTAAAATGTGTGTTATTTTGCTTTATTCTTTATTTCTTTTTGCTTTTTGTCTTTTTATACTGGATCTGCTATACTGTAGTTAAAGGGAAAAGTGTGGTTGATACGAATTCAGTGGCTTTGTTTTTAAAAACAAACTCATGATCTATATTATCTATGCATATCCTAAGTGCTAACTAAGGTTACTGTGGAAGAAAATAATGTTCCTGTTGTTACTATGTCACATTATTTTCTTGATGCTGGGCAATTGCATGGTGAAGAGAATCTTGATGTAGTAATTAGCTGTGTGAGTGGATGAAGCTCGTACATCTTATTTGCTAATAGTAATGGATTACCAGTGTATGAAAAGTGATGCTTTTGCTTTGAAGAGTGCTAATGCATTATGTTAGTGAATCAAGCAAACTTCATTAACCCAGACTTATGGATCACAACACCCCTCAAAGTAACTGTTCTTGTGTGTACACTGCAGAACACTGCAGAAGACTTCAAACAGCCAAAATACTCTCTTAATGTAATCATAATCTCATTCTGCTTAAACTCCAGAAAATAATTTTGATTAATTGTGTTTAATGGAATTTTTTTTTGTTAATGGAGCGTTGTTATAGATGAGATGGAATTTGAAGATAAAACATTATTCAATCTCATTTACCTCCTTATCGTCATTCAGATTTTTGTAGGAATTATACAAAAAAATTGAGAAGGAGGATCATTAGATAGCTCAATAATGTAAGGCATCTTTTCTGTTTCCTGTAATCCAGTAGAGGTTTTCTGTCTAAATCATGGACCATTTCTCATGGTTTGTAAAAGGTCATACTCACATGGCATGCTGTCTTCCATTTTTGCTTCATTTAGGCTTGAGAGCAAAGAGACATGATATAGGAATGCCAAACTCGGGATTTGTGTTTCCAGAATTTACAGATGCATAGCATTTGGCTGGTTTTATGCTTAGGAGATTCTCAACTTCTTCTGCTTACTGTAAGACATCTGGTAATTACATCAGAGCTTGAGGTAGAAGTCCAAGCATTTGTAGATAAAAGTTGTCTTGGATTTTCATGAATGTTAATAAAAGATATTAAAATCATGTAGCATTCTCTAAAATTAGCAAGAAGGCAGTTCTATGAAAAAACCCTAGTCTATTGTAATGTTAAATTTGTTTTTTGTTTGTGTTAACTTCTTAATAGTATTACAGAAAACTATAAAGGCAGGTGACTCAGCTTAGTATAAGTATTCTGAATCTTGTGTGAACATAAGTTTGAAAAGATTTTTTCTGCATCTTGTGTAGAACAACTCAGCCCGGGGTTTGCATTTGTGTTCTGCACAGCCAGATCTTATTTTTTCTTGTAGTTAAAGACATTCTGTGCTATTACTGTTCCAGATTCTTTCACCAGAAATCACCAATCTTTTTCTAGAATTGGCCCTTGAATCTTAGTAACAAGACACGGGAAAATAAAAATGCAGAAAATTATTGAAAAGGAAAAAAAGCTCTTACTGTGGCTGTATATATCTTTCTCCTTCTCTGGAAGATGGAAGTGATGGAAAAATACCTAAGAACATAAAGTGCTGCATTTTGACTTTCCCATAAGGAAGTTTATCTGGAATTCAACTACATTTCCAAAGGTTCAGTAATATTTCAGAATTTTTACTGTTTCCACTGTGTACGCATCTTCTGGTCATCTGTTTTGGATGACAGCTGTTCTTACATGTAAAATGTTAATTGGGACACTTTCTACTTTGTTTCCATTTTAACGTTGTTAAAAAAAAAATAATTTTTTTCTTTAAGAGGAAGGTATTTTTAGAGCAAAATCGAAGTTGTTATATTTGGATTATTTCAAAGAATGACTTTTAATAAATACTACATAGTATTGTTTGGGGAAATATTTTTACTTATGCCTAAGTGCAGTTAAAATGCTCTTTCATCTTTTAAAATCATGTTATATTACTAATTTTACAAGTTGTATTTTTTTATTGCTGCCATGTTGTAAATGTGTTTTCATTCACATCTAATGGCAGACAGACTAGATAATCCCTTTTGTTTTAGTGTTCTGAACAAATTAATCTACTTTATTTACTTTTTTCTGTCTGAGGTTACAAATATCATGGTTGGCCAGTTGTCTGAAGTTCTATAGACAATACCACAAAAAGGAACTTGTAATCAAATATTTTCGTGTTGTGGCCTTAAATTTATATTTTGCATAATTTTGGTATTCACATAAAAAATTTAAATATGACTCTCTTGTAAATAGTTGTGTTGTGTGTAAATATGTGTAGATCAAGTTCTTTATGAAATGTAGTCAATTAAAAATTTTTCATTTTTGTTTATCCATGGTGAAAGAGCTTATTTAATTGCATCATTCTTTGTACTTATGCTTTGAAGTATTTGCTATAGATATGTCTTAAAGGTTAGTTGATGAAATACTTAATATTTGTGTATAATATTCTGACTTCGTATTTTTTTGGAGAGGTTTTTAAAACATCCTTCATTAGAATAGGATTAGTACTGATGGAATTATCCTTCTAACTTCCAAGTTTATTTAAGAGCTGTGTGTTCTTTCTAGGCTACTAAAGTTTTAAATGTCCAGACTTCACTTGGGATTCTTACAGCTTTTCCTCTGAACATTGTGTGGATGTTTGGCATTCAGCAGGTTCTTGTCCTAAGAGATAAAGATGCCTATTCCCATAGAACTGTCCATTGCTTCAAACACAGTGTTTCCCAGTTCTGCTAAGAAATTAATTTCATATGATGAGTTAAGCCAAAGAGTACTTACAGATACCAACTGAGTGGTTTTAATCCTTTCATACTTTCTGAAGGACATTCAGTTTCTCTGCTGGTTGAACTTTTAAATTGCAGAGAAGATTGTTTTGCTTTTTTCTTCAGGAAAATCTGAGTCTGAAAGAGGCATTTTCCTGTTAAACAGTTTGCTGTTGTTTACTAGCTCTGTGAGATCTTATTAATCTATTCAATATATGTGATAGATATAGATTAATTAATTTGCTTTTTAGTTTGAATCTTGGGTGTTCATACAATGAAATGATAATGAAACTGTGATAATAGGTGACATTTGATCTATCTTTGTTATGTATTCAATCATGCTAATGATTTTTTGGTTGATGGTAAAGGAATGCATAATTGAATGGGCAACATTATGTTCATGTTTAATTATATTGTAAAACATTTTTCTGACACCAATAACTTTGAATTAGGATTGTGTTGAAGTATCTGGAAAAAAGAGGTCTAATTGCAAGAGTTGCAAAACTGGTATTCTCAACCATACAAAAGCATTTTGAATTGGAAATAGACGTAGAGCCTGGTTAAACCTTACTGGTGATATTGAAGATGAGTGATTAATAAGAACCTTGTCCGTTGGTCCATCGTTATATGTCAACTTGGTGCTGAAGTGATTAAAAATCTTGTAATCATTTCATAATTGTTGTAATTAATTTGCACTGTACAGGTCCTTTTCATTTTAACAAAGCTATTTTATTTAGCTCACTAGTAGTTATTTTATATCTGATTTTATGGTTGTAGTTACTGTATTATACTTTAATCCACTTGTAAGTGCTGTTCACGGTGCATTATAATTAATTAATATACCTTTTAAATCATATTTTTGTTTTACTGTGGAGATTATATTTGTATGCTATTACAGAGTTCAGAGATCTTAGCAAGACTTGACTGACTATAAAATAATTTGTAATTTCCTGACTGCTGTAAGCATTTTAACTTTTAAATAGCCAAAATGTAACTATTTTCATGGCAAATTAAAAATATAAAAAAGGGAAGAAAAAAGATGTGTAACATGATGGGGAATTTAAAAAGTGTTAGGCATAAACTGTTTTATGAATGTACACAATTGCGATTTAGAAGAACAGGCTAGGGAAGTTCAGTGTTGGTACCTGGAATTAGAAGTGTCTAATCAAACATATTTTTCTCTCTTGTTTGTTGCTTTTTGAATGTTAAATTTAAGGTCCACCTGGAATGTTTTTTTTTTTAACTTTTAGCTAGAAGGATAGATCTTTCTTGATCACTACTAAATGCATTTCCAAATAGTTTCCTCCATCTTGTGTTAGATAAGAATTGTTACTTTCATTTTATTCCATGAGGCAAATAGGCCTTCCCTCCTCCCCTCCTTCCTTCCTCTATTATTTTCTTCTTTTGCTTTGGGCTCAGTGTCTTGGGCTTTTAAGTATTGGAGTATCGACCATATCTTTTGTGTAAGATGAAGATACTTCTCAATCATAGCTATGAGCTGTACATTTAGTGAGCTTAATCCAAATAGACCATTATCTTTAAATTGTAGGATATAATTTAGTAATATTTCTGGGTTTCTGCCAGTCATCTCTTCATTTTTAGGACTTCTCAATTTTATTTTTTTTTAATGCTCTTATTGTAATTTTTTACAGTGGACAATTTTAGCTAGTTATAAAAAGCAAACTAAGTCTGGAACAAGATACAATCAGCATGTAAATATTTTACTTGGATCTCTACTATTACTTCAAACAGAATTGTGTATCCTAATGAGATGTCTTGAGGTGCACATTTATGATCTTTAGAATGCCATCTTCAGTCATCAGGAACTTATTTTGTTATTAATAGAAGTTAATATACATAGCCCCTAATAACTCATTGCTAAACTCTAAGCTTGACTGAATTACTTTTGTTCAGAATCTCATTAATTTACATAGAAGGTTGTAAGCCTAAATCTGCATCTGTATCTAGTATCAGGTGTTGAGATTTTACTCCAAGCTCTTACCTTTGTCTCACATAAACATCCTGGCTTTGAACAATGTAGAAATTATAAAGAAGGAAGAAAATTCAATTAAAAATTAGCTTTCAGTGGGCAGATTACTCAAAAAGGAAGCAATCAATAACTGGGGACAAGATTCTTTCTTTTGGACAGCAAAGCTCCATATTTTGGAACTGTAACATAAAGATTGAGTGTACTGTCAGTTTGTACCAGTCAGGTGGAAGTCTTGATCTTCTGGAGGGTAGGAAGACTCTGCAGAGGGATCTGAACAAGCTAGATCAACGGGCCAAAGTCAGTTGTGTGAGGGTCAATAAGGCAAAGGACCAGGTCCTGCACCTGGGTCACAATAATCCCATGAAATGCTACAGGTTTAGGGCAGAGTGGCTGGAAAAGGACCTGGAGTTGCTGATTGACAGCCGGCTGAACATGAGCCAGCAGTGTGACCAGGTGGCCAAGAGGGCCAATAACAACCTGGCTTGTATCAGAAGCAGGCAGTGACTGCTGCTTCTGACTCGCAGCAGTTGTGAGGCTGTACCTCAAATCCTGTGTTCAGCTCTGGCAAGAAGGACATTGAGGTGCTAGAGCATGTCTAGAGAAAGGCAATGGAACTGGTGAACTGGTCTGAATTACAGGTCTTATGCGGAGTGGCTGAGGGAGCTGGGGATGTTTAGCCTGGGGAAAAGGAGGCTTGGGGGAGACCTTATCACTCTGTAAAACTATGTGAAAGAAGTTGGTAGCGGAGGCTTGGGGGCAGGTTGTGTGTGATTTGTAATTATGAGAAAGAGCTCTGTTCTGCTCTGCTCTGTTCTGCCCTGTTTCTTCAGTATAACTTCACTCTCTCAGTCTTATGTGCCAAAGCACACTGAAACTGTTTCCAGCATTGTATTTTTCACAACTCTATAGTTGATAAATTGTAAGGTATTTTATTCTATATTTCTGTCTTGCCAACCAATCAAACATCATAGGTGGATTTCTGGGCAAAGGTTTTTGTCCAATAGTTTTGCTTATTTATTATGTAATCACTTTAGAAAAGATATAAAAGTTTGTTAAGTCGATAAATGGATTCCTAACTTGCAATGCATCGAGAGCCTGTGTTTGATTGCATTGTGACTTGGGGATCGTGTCTTCCTAGGTGGTAACAGGTAGCCAGGTGGGGGTTGGTCAGTTCTCCCAAATAACAAGTGACAGGATGAGAGGACATTGTTCCAGGAGATGTTTAGATGGAATATTAGGAAAAATTTCATAAAAGAAGGATTATCAAGCCATGGGACAGGTTAGGCAGGGAAGTGTTTGAGTCATCATCCCTGGAGTTATTTACAAGATATGTAGATGTGGCCCTTAGGGACATGGTTTAGTGGTGGGCTTTACAATGTTAGATCTTGATACTAAGCCATTAACGTAACAGATCTTTTCCAAACTAAATGATTATATGATTCCATATAGTGTTTCTGTAGCATGTTTTCATACATTAAGGATCAATGCACAAAAACAATTGTGTGTGTAAATGGCAGTGCCAATAAGCTTCTGTGGCAAAGATTGGCTTATTATTTTACTGTTCATTTTGCTTTGGTATCAGAGTGGTTACTCTTTTACCTAGTGTATGCTTTTAAAGAATTGTGTGGCTCTTCATGAGAAATACTCTTCCTTTTATTGAACTAAGAGTCCTGTTTACTAGAGATTTTTAGCTTAACTTTTTTTATTTACAATGAAATATGTATACAGTACTGATAAAATAGAGTTAAAAATTAAGTGCTCAGGGTATGAAGTATGAATAAAAAATGAACTTTAAGTAATATTGAAAATGTCAAAACTAGGTTAAAGTCAGATGTCAGAAAAGATTGCTAGGGTTCATAGGAATCTTTGAGTAAAGGTAAACACCAAAAGACTAATGGTCTGAAGTGATGAATTTTGCAGATGGATGCAGTGGCACCATGGTGTGCCACTGTAATTTGGCAGTTCATACATGATTTTATATTGTTTTGAGGTTCCTCTTTGCTAATGTGTAAGCTTGCCTAGGGACTCATTCTACCAGCATCCTCCAGTCAGGACAGCAGTCAAGTCATGCTTTTGTACAGGTTATTTCTGTCCTTAACCATTTAGTCTGTGATTCTCTAGTCACATGCAGTTTTAATTTTGAAATCAGTTAAACAGCATGAGGCTAGGCCCTTCTGGCATGAGAAGCATCAGTTTAAGGTGGCTAAATTTGATCATTCAAAATAATGTATCTGATAAGTATATTTAATAAACATATGAATAGTTATAAATGGTTTTTATCTACAAGTTACATATTTTTGGCATTATGCTACTTTGGAATGCATCTGTATAATGTGTTTTCTTCTTAAAGCAGAAGACGTCCTTCACCCAAACTTTATGTATAGATTTATTGAAAGTATTGGGAAACCTATTAAATATAATTCTTATTTCTTTTGAATTTCAAATAAAGAATTATTTTTTTAATTGTAAAATAATTTTTCTATCAGAAACTTAAGTAGAAGTAGTTTTTATAAAATACTTGAAGTCTTAAAGCTGACAGTAATTATATATCTTCTTGTTCATTGCACATACATGCTTATTTTCATTGAAATGGAAAATTTAGATTTAGATTATGTCAGTCCAAATTACCTTTATCAGCAAATTAGCCTCTACTCACAATTACTGACAAAGTAGGAAGAATTAGCTTCTTTACTTAATGCATATTCCAGTCTTGCATCAATTTGGTATAATACACAGAATTTAGTAATCCATTTTTCAACTTGTTTAGACTAGAAAGCAACTTTCAAGACATTAATTATTCTCATTAACGACTGTAGTTGAAATATCACAAGTGGCACAATTTATTGTTCTCCATTACTTACTCTCAATGGCCACAAGTAACCAAACGAAATTTGGTTTTGCTGTGTGAAGAACAAAAATGGTGTGAGTTAGCAACTTCACTTAGAAATAAAACTGACTCTTTTTATGTCCTGCTTGATGTAGTGGATTATCTAATTATAGTAGCCTGCTATATAGGTATCTAAACTTGACATTCGAAGAATAATTTTAACACAGTATTTCACTTGCAGCTAAATTTACCTAGAGCAAAGGCAGAAGCAGGGTAGTAATTTAGTATTTGTCCTGAATAAGCGACCTAATACTGGTGCACTGGCTGGAGAACTGACAGGGGACGGGGCTTGTGAATGGGGCTACATCTGTCTGGTGAGTGTTCCCTGGTGATGTCCTTCAAGGTTCAATTCTAAGGCCATCTCTATTCAGTATTTTTGTTAGTGATCCAGATGCAGGGGTTGAATGTACCATTAGCAAGTTTGCTGATGATACTGTTCTGGAAGATGATGTTCACCCTCTGGAAGGACAAGATGCCTTGCAGAAGCATCTTGTTACATTGGAGCATTGAGCAGTCATCGATGATTTATTTAACATTTGAAAATTTAATGACAAGTTGAATGTACCTCTGCACCTTGTAAGTGAAGTACTTACAAGTGAAGTAATGCCAATCAAAAGTATAGGTTGGGAGAGTAGTGGCTGGAGATGTTGTAGGTCCCTTCCAACTGAACTATTTTGTTCTAACTGTTTAGAAGTTAGAGGCATGCAAGCCTTTGTGTGGAGAATGAGAATACAGAGGCTTCTGAAGCTTATACTATCTTCAGATGTAGACTTGTACATATAAACTGCCTTGTTTATTTTTTAAACTTATTTCTTTAAGTTTGCAGAACATATGTGGTTATCACATTTTTCTTCTCTTTCCAATAACTTTTCCAACTTGAGTACTCGCTTCATCAGCATTTCCCAAAAGGAGAAAAATCACTGTGCAGAATTTCATGACTTTTGTAAAGCCATTTGTTGCTTATTTTAAACGAATGAACCAACAACAACAACAAAAAAAAACTGAAGAAAAAAAAAGTGTGACCCAGATCGCTGCTGAGGAAGGACTGCAGAGCAAACCCCATGGTTTGCTGTTGGAGTGCTGGATTGATGCTTTTTGCACTCACACAATGAGAGCTGAGAACTAGCCTTGATATTGGCTGTTGTTCTCTCTGCCAGCTGGAGCAGCTGATGACTTTTGCAGAAATCCTGGAAAAGAAGAGTGTCAAAGGGACTGGGACTGATTTATCACTATGAGGGTATAACCAAAAACTGTATATTCTATACCCTGTCATTCTTGATGGGCTGTTAATAATAAATCATTGGTAACAGCTGCCCAGAGCACACTTCACACCCCAGGCCACAATAGATAAGGAAAGAGATCAGGGGGACATTAACACCTCCACACCCAGCTGGAGGGTCCTCCCTGCTAATGGGCCCAGCTGCACTGACACAACAGACAGTTACAAGGGCCAACATCGTTAAAGGATGCAAAATATCCCAGGGATAAAACACCCATTCTGAAACTCCCTGCCCTGGGGGAGGTACTGGGGATATATAGTCTTTTGGTTTTGGGACTGGGGCACCACCTCATCAGACCCAGAGGGGAAACAGAACTCCAGCAGGACTGTGACTGCCACTCTTAAGAAGACTGCTACCATTTCTTCAGCAGAACTGCTGCCTTCAACAGGACCATCATCCTGACTACCAGATTTTTCTTTTCCTTCTGCTCTGCATCCAGGGGCACCACGCAGTGCTTGGTACAGAAGCTAACAAGCATTGTGCTGTCCCTGCCCTGGGGGGCTGGGTTGTACTTTTTTCTTGTGGGTTAAGGCAGTTTTGTTATCTTGTGTCATTGTATGTATTGTGATATTTTAGTAAAAGTGTAGCTCTGACTTGTGGTCTCTTCAAATTAGGTTCATTTCTCCCACTGGTTTACTTTTAAACCAGCACAAAGGAGGTGAAGTTTTGTAGGGTATTAGTTTTGTAGAGAACGGAAGAAAATTAGTCATAAGAGCTTGAGACTGGGAAGCTGAGCCTATTATGAGTAGTGGAAAATCCATCACAAAGTTCTCATGCAATTTTAGACATTGACAATATGGAGGCACAGTATACAGTGGTAAAGCTGTAGTACTTTTCCTGTACACATGATGACAAAAACAGAAGGATTATCTGGGACTTGTGATCACTTAGAAGAGCACAAGATCTTAGTTCTCCACTGTAATTCTCTACTATTTCATATCCCATAGCAGCAGTTCTGTCTCTTATATAGCAGAAGTATCTAATTAGCTGGTTAGTTTTATACATAGAAATGAAATAAATAATTTAAAGATTCATATATCTTTATATAGAGCTATTACTTAAAAAAGTTTCCAGGAGAGATAACAGATGGCTTTAAGTTGTGCATGCAGTTTTACATATTCGTCTATGTTTATATTGTGGAAGGATATGACTTTAGGAACATAGACACAAGGTCCCCTGAAGAGTGCTTTAGCCACAGATGGAGTATAACAGGCATGATGGAGAAATCCCAGTGCTTTATATATGTTCATGGATATTTGTTTTCAGTTATCAGTGGAGACAGGATGTTACCGTTACCTTTGGGGTAATGTGTTGTGATGTCTTACTTTTTAAAAAACTTCATTTCTCTTTGTTGATTGGTTTTAAAATCTAGAAGATTTTTACTTCTTGCTTCCTTATTGAGACAACTATGTTATATTGCCTGACACTTTCATATAGCCATAAAATACGTCTTGAGGGGAAAAAAAATTAACAGTGTCAGTCTATTTTATAATTTAGTTTCACTTAACTTCTGTTACCTTAATCTCTCGGTAGTGTTTCCTGTAATAGTGCTACCATACTCTTAGGATTATTTTTTAAGTTCTTTTAGTATTTTAGTGCCTTTTTAAATCTTTCTGAGAAATGTGAAATTTGGAAGGTGAGCATTTACTCATTGTTTTAGCTGATAATACACCTTTTTGAATGAGGATGGATGATTTGGGTAGCAAAAATCTCTCAAGAATGCATTTGTCTACAGATAGGCAGTAGAAATGTCTTATTTAGGCTTTAATAAAGACTTTTTGTCATAAATTTGTCCAAAATAAGACATTAGTATTTCTGCAGGATTTGTCATTTACACCATGCTAACATCGTACTTGAGCCTGTTAACTAAAGCCTGTTAAAAGAATGTCCGTAATGATTTGTGGAGAAAATTCTGCTAAATATGGACAAGCAAAGTAATAAATTAGTTCTATTAGCTCTAGCAATAACCCATGTAAGTGATTATCACAGTATTCAAATAGTAAATGTGCTACAATAAACACAGTGTTTATAGGTGCTGGTTTAGCATTGATTTGTTCTGGCTTTATTTGTACTTTTTTAGTATATTAAGAAATTATTTAAGCTTTGGATTGCTTAAGTTTTCTCACTGTATTTCCTACATGTTAATCTCAATTTTTTTGTCTGTTAAGTGAATGCAATCTGTACGTGTTCTTTCCTTATGTTTCTTTCCCTTCTTAATTTAATATTGTCTTTTTTTTTTAGGAGCCCATTATGTTAGTTGGAAATATTGTTTCTTGTAGTCTTGCCCCAAATAATTTGCAGCTTAAAAAATTGAGGGTATATGTACCTAATTATTTCACATTATAACATTGTATGTTTTTGTCTATATTGTAAAGCTCTGATCTTAATGTTTTCTTAAGATAGCACAATTAAGACCTGTTGGTTAAGCCATCTAGAGACAAAAAAATCAGTCCAGTGTAATGTTTAACTAGTTTATATTTTGAGTGTTTTAATTCAGTTGTAAAAATTTGCATGAACAACCACATTTTATTTACTTGAGATTGGAGCAGTATTTTATGGGTTTAGACAGTGCATTTAATACTTAAGACTTCAGAAAAGTTGCAGTAAAATACCTGTTTATTCTGTCTTCAGAACAAGTTCATAGGCACTTGGATCAGCATGAGGTGAAATACTTGCAATTTGCTTTCCGTTGGATGAATAACTTGCTGATGAGAGAAGTCCCTTTACGGTGTACCATCAGGTTATGGGACACATACCAAGTAAGTACTTTTCTAAACCTCCATAACTCTAGTAATGGGTTTTGGACATGCTAGTATCTTTGTGAGTGGTTTTTCTTGAGCCTTTTGCTTTAGTGTTGTGTGGCAATCATCATAATAAGAGAAAAAGCCTTCAGTGGTCACTACTACTTATAAACATTTAATGTCTTCAGTCTTTTCACCCTTCAAAGCCAGGGACTTGATGTCATGGTAGTTCATAGTACTAAAACACTCACTCAAAGTTAATGTCAATATTTCCTTCTTTCTCTACAGAGAAGCAAAACACTGAATTGTGCTTAATCAATGCCCTCCATCGATCCTGGGTTCCAGGCTTCTTATTGCTCATCTGCTTAAGTACTCCATCCAATACTAGCTTTCAGACTTTAGTTTTCAGCATTCATCCTTTTGTCATGTCTTCTGTCTTATTGTTTGTCCAGACAAAACTTTTTATGTTACCTCTAATTGCAGTAATTATTTTTTCCTCGATAATTTCTTTCTGGACTATCAAGAGAAAGAACTGATATTGGAGAAAAATTTTTTACCCATTCTTAGTTCTGTTACTTCATGTTCCAGTAGCTTCTTGTTTCAATTTTTGACTGCGTATTTATACTATATATCTTTGTCTACCAAATTTGTTGTTGAAGTTAATGGGGGAAAAAAAAAAACAACCCAAAAGTAAAAATATTTTCAATTCCATAAGAATTTTTAACTGAATTAGTTAGTCGATAGGAGACTAACTCATAATTTATGTCTCATGAAGAGACATAACATCTTTAAATATCACTGTCTTTATATCTACTCATTATGTAGCAATGTTCAGTTAGTTTCATACATTTGAATGTCTACTTAGGCCATCTCTCCAGATCTCTAATAGAGAGTGGAGAACTGCTTGTTATTCTTTAATGAGTTCAGTAAGCTGTTTCAGTGAAGTCTGTATCCAAATCTGATAAAATATGTTAAGAAAGGAGGGATCTATTGCTTCTAGTCTTGTTAATCTGTCCTAAGGAGTGGTATCCTTGCAGGGTTTATTTTGTTGTTGAACAAATTTTTGAGTTGAATTTGGCTATTGCTTCCATCTGGGATCCTTTTGCCTCCTTTGTCTCATTATAATATCTGTTATTAATTTTAATATCTGTTGTTACCTGGTATTTTATTCCAGTGGAAAATAATTATTCCTTATAAGACCTTTCTGATAAATTGAAAGTTTTGAATAGTTTTTGTTGCTATTGCTGTAGCATTTCTGAGTCCTGAAGGTTTTTTACCATGCTAACTCTAGCACTGCACTTGGTACTTGATCATTAGCTTTATCTATACATTAAAATCACGTAAGAACGCTTCCTTAATCAAGCTAACTATCCATATGTGCCCCCAAAATAGACGTTTTTGCCAAAACTTCACTATGCTCATCTGTGAGCTATCATTCTATGATAATGTTGAGAAATTTCCTTTGAAAACCAAGTCTGTGGTTAATTTCCCCATCTCTTGCCATGCTGAAAGGAACCCTTTCTCAGTGCTACTCCGTAGACACCTCTTAAGGTATACTTCAATGGAATCTTTATCCATAACAAGTGTTTCTGATTATTTAATTCTGATTTTTAGAAATTCTGCTATATTACAGTAGTTCTCTGTAGTATTTAAAAGCTTAATATTTAAGTATTTACATGGGATTTTCAAGTTTATCTTTTAAAAGAAGATTTCTTATACCTAAATGTCTAANGCTTTCCAAAGGGAAAACACTTCAAAGATGTAATTTTTGTAATATGAATCATCCGATTCATATTTTCAACTGTAAAGCCTGCTATAGGCCAAAAGGTCATTTACAAGTATATTGTTAAGGAAGTTTTTCATAGGGTCTAGCTGTGGATGGACCTGTGATGTCGGATTTGAAAGAGAGATGTAAAATGAGTAAAGGCAAGAACAATAATAGGC
>WEIV01027834.1:4319-22543 GCA_013390005.1 Calyptomena viridis | reverse complement strand
TTTTTTTTTTTTTTTTTTTTTTTTCCCCGAGGCATGGTTTGGACTACAAAGATCCTTGAACCAGGTTAGGTTAAGTGGACAAGAACAAACACTTAGAGTGAGAGCAGAAGAATGGGGAAAGTATGTACCTTCCCATCTCTACTACTTGCACGATTTATTTAGATTTAGATTTGGATATCTGTTACACTTTACTGAGTATTATTAAATATGTATCTAATTGTTTTAAAGTATACTGTTTAAAACATCCCATGGCAGTGATTTTTTTGCAATATCTTCATGCAGAGTGAAAAGAAATTCTTTTTGCTTTAGCAAAATATTCTTTTGAATTCATTTCCACTTCTTTGAATTTGAGAAACTGTGTCAAATCATTCTTTATTCTCTTTTTCCCCATAAACTCAAAACTGTTTTCTATCTCTGTATGCAGTTACTCCTTTTCCAAGCTGAAAATATCTGTACTTATAGAAGCCATTTCATGCACTTCGTGCTTATTTCTGTTATGTATTAAATGGAGACTTCCTTAAGAGATGAGCACACCATCGATTCATAAAGAGAATGAAGTTGAGATTAAGTTGTTTTTTGGTTTTTTTACTTACGTATTTATAATTTCTCACACCTTTTCTCCCCTTGAAAGTGCGTACTTTCAGGTAACTATTTGTAGTTTGTCCAGCTTGACTGTCTTAGTGGTTGATGTCAAAGGATATCAGATGTTTATGCTTTGCAGTGTTTTTACCTCTCTATATGTATCCAGACTGAATTTCATTTCCCAGTTATTATTCAATGACACAACAGCTTTCTGTGAGTTTTTGCAGCCAACTTTTTTACCAAGAAACGCTGTCCTGACTAACTTTACATCTCTATCAAACTAATGTTTTTCAAGACTACTTAGTGTTTTAGTGAACAACACAGATCCTATTCTGTTAATTTTGTTTTTTTTAATTCATGAACACTTTTTCTCTTGTTTGACAACAACTTAATTTTAGGATCTTGTTTAGTGACCTTGTTAGAAGTGCCTGGAATATTTAAAATCCTATTACACATGTGGGTAGGATCATGTCTTCCAGATTTCTAGGCATTTGTCAATTTGACCGAAACTGATCAGTAGATTGAATGTTCTGGAGTAGAGGAGACAGACATAGTGGGATATAACCTTCCTGCCAGATGTAAAGTGTGAACATGAAAGTTTAATTTTCTTCGGAAATAAAGGTAAAAATACTTTATGGCTTGGTAGTGACTCTTCTTGTCCACCTGCTAATATACTAGAAGAGAAACCAGCTTCTGAATTAAAAAGCATCAGCGTCCTCTGGAGTCTGTATTCAAGTCATGCCTCTCCCTTTGGTTCTGTCACCTCTTGTTTTCTGTTGGGATTTTTTTTAGCTTCTTACCTGAGAGCTGGAATTCACCATCCTACTGTCAACTGAGCCCAGCCTTGATCTCATCCATTTTCATTAAAATTCAAGAACACCTTTTCACATTATTCTCTTTAAACTAAATGTAAAAGTATGATTTAAATCAAATTTAGTTACTTGAAACCATAGGAAGATGTGAACAAGTGAGAGAAGAGCTTTTTATTGCAAGACTGGCAGTCTAAACATATTTATGTTTTAACATAATGTCCTTATTCTAACTCTTCATTACTTTGGAAGTTTCCTGATCCTTTTGTATTCAGCAAGACAGTATTTTCTCTTGTCAATGCACTCCTGCTACATGAAGCTTCCATTCAACTTGAGCAAATGAAAAGTTTTTATACGCTTCGAATCTTTTCAGGCAACTGACTGTCATCACCTTCCACTATATGGATAGTTACCTTCTGAGATAACTTTGTTGCCAGGGCAACCTTCCACTGGCAAGAGTTGTGCTCATTAGGAATTTATTGTGGCAAGCAATTATATTTCAGTGGTATAACACTGATGTTGGTGATCTTTTATTGTTTATTTTGTGCTAGCTGCAATCTGGAATAATAGAAAACTCAAAAGAAGGTAAGAGTGTTAATTTAAAAAGAACTACATTGCTTTATCTTTAACTGTATATATATAACTTGATGTAGAGTCTTTACGAGGCCTATGGATTATGTGCACAACAGAGAAAAAACAAGTTTCTTAAGCAATAATCAGCTTTTCAGTATGACTTAGAAATATGAATGAGTGTATTTTTATATGAATACCACTCTCAAAGTTTTCTTCTGGAATGGAAAAAAGCCAAATAGTATTTTTAGAATTATAATGGTGTGTATATACTATTGGTACTCTTTTGTTGATCACCTAAGTCTAGTTTCTTAGTTGTTCCTATTTATTTTGTAGTTTCTTATGGAGAGATTGGGTTCCCAAATTTTCAGTGAAAGCTGACTAAGTGGGTCCTGATTTTGCACTGGACCACATTCTTGAACAAAGCAGTATGCACATTCAGATTCCAAACTGTGGTCTGCAGTTAGACTAGCACTTATACTAGCAATTATAAAACTCACAGTTGCTGGCTATATGAGTTGCTTAAACATGACTCCCCATAGAAGCTGAAGTTGTTATCTGGAACAAATACATGCCTTTGAATGGGTTGTGTGTGTTCATTGCTGTGTTGGGTATCTAGGCTTCACTTCGTAAATAAATTCAGAGGAGCCTAGAGAGAGATTTAAAGTGATTTATGAGATTCATGGTTTAGTGTGGCTGGTCAGCTGAATCCCTTTTCAGACTCCACTGAACATATTGACTACATCTTAAGCTACCTGCATAGCTTAAGTATGCAGCATGCTTGTAGACACTTAAATTTTGAAGTCTTTGTCTCAAAATGGAAGTGCTCTGCATTTCTGCAAAAAGTGAGTTAAAATTCTGTTTGTAATATTAAAAAAAACTTTTAATGACACGATGTTCTTGATCAACTGTTTTAACATAAGTAAGTGTGGATTGCAAATATGTTCATGTATTGCCAATTTTTGTCTGTTTTTCATTGATAGCATTCACTGACATCAGGGAAGATTCAGTATGGAAAATGAAAGGAAAAAGATGTGTACTCATGCTCTCTTATGTGGAAGGTGTTTAGACATGTAAAAAACTTACAAAATCAAAACTCAGTGGTATACATAGGAAAGCCTGTAGATTTTTCTAGGCTTAAGTTCTTAAAGGCGGTTTCCAGTACTGTTCAAATAGATGTTAATTTTTCGATGTCTAAATGGAAGTTGATTGTGAATGCAGAGAGGATGAGAGAAAGTACTTTCTCTTATGCTTAGCTTAAAGACTGTGAATGATCTTTTTAACTTCAACAGAACAACTCATGAATGTCATTATTTAAGCATGTACTCTCAAGTGCTTTATTTATCAGGATCTTGATGAATAAATACAGGATACTAGTAGAATGCTAGATACAGTATAGAAAAATAGTTTGTTTCGTTCCTTAGCTACTTTAAAGTAGTCAGTGTTTCTAAAAGAAGGCTTTATTAAATTTAATTATGTTCTTAAATATTAAACTCTGAAAGAGAATTGTGTTGCTATACAAAAAGACAGCAAGGAAAGTTGCCTTTCTCACATCCATATGCTCTTTAATTTTGTTCATCTTTTTGATTCTATATGCACCAGACTTTCCTAACACTTTTTCGTGATTTCAGAGGTAGTTTTAGTATTTCTTATGTGTTCCCTTACTCTCTGGATTATGTTTATATTTGTAAAAGTTCTCAGCAGTGACCAGTGAGGGGACACAAAGTAGTAGACACAAATTGAAACACACAGAATTCTATGTGAATACAAGAAAACACTTTTGTCCTGTGAAAGTCATCAAACACTGCCCTAGGTTGCCTAATTTATGGGGTTTCCATCCTTGGAGATATTAAAATGCCAGCTGGACGTGGTTGTAGACAACCCTGTTTAGGTGACTTTGCTTTAGCAGGGTTATTAGGATCTCAGTAGGTCCTTTCCAACTTAAATGATTCTTTAATTTATATTAGACATAAGTTAAATGAGTATGTATTAAGAGTAGCTGCTTCACATCCGTTTTGCATATGCAGACTGGGAAGTCAGGAACTGACAATATATCACATACTTTTTAAGAAGGGTTTTCTTGCATGTGTTTGAAAGATATTTATCCACGTTGTCTACTTGACACATCTAAATGAAATAATGGCTAACACGTTTTCTGCCTTCACTTCCACATATGCTGTTGTTCATTAGTACAACTTTCCTTACACTGATCTCATGCTTTCCTGCCTCACAATGTGCTGAATCAACTAGAATGGCAAAGGTGAATGTCCTTTCATGCGTGAGCTGTCAGAGGTTTCCTGGGATGACAGACTGTCCATCTTTGCTGTGATTTCACTGTTGCTTTCAGATGGTATAATTTTCTGTTGGATAAGTTTTCATCTAGATGAGTTTAATGATCTGTCTCCTTATATGGCAGGGTAGCTCTCTATGTTGGCATAAATTAAATCATCTGAGTGCCTGGAAGGTGGTGAGCCTATGTTTACTTCGTCCTAAAGCATTTGTGGAACTTCATTGTTATGAAGTTTTTCATAAAACTGTCTTTGTGTATGGATTTTTTTTCCAGCTCTATAGGAAGTCTGCATACATGGAGAGGATTTTGCATAGCCACATCTCCTCTTCATGTGGAGATGTGAACAAAACTATTTGGCTCATCTGCCTCATGCTATAGGCAAAGCAGCTAATTGTCAGAGTAAGAATGGCGGTGTAGATGTGAAGTATAATCAAGCACCATTCAAATACAAGACATTTTGGACCAGTACAGGTAGGGGCTGACCTGCTGGAAAGCAGCTCTATGGAGAAGGTGTCCTGGTGTCCATGAGCCAGCAGTGTGCCCTTGTGGCTAAGAAGGCCAAAGGTGTCTGAGGAGCACTAGGAAGAGCATTGCCAGCAGTTTGAGGGAGATGATCCTGCCCTTCCATTCAGCCCTGGTGAGGCCATACCTGGAGTTCTGTGCCCAGTTCTGGGCTCCTCAGGAAAGGACACATGAGGCTTTTGGAGCGGCTCCAGCTGAGAGCTACAAAAATAATTAAGGAGCATCTCTCTTAGGAGGAAAGGCTGAGGGAGCTGGGCCTGTTCAGTCTTGAGAAGAGACAAATGAGAGGGGACCTCATCTATGTCAGAAAGTATCTGAAGGGAGGGTACCAACAAGAGGATGGAACCAGGCTCTTCTTAGTGCTGCTGAGCAATAAATAGGACAAAAGGCAACAGGCAGAAACTGATACACAGGAAGTTCCATTTGAATATGAGGAAAAACTTCTTTACTGTGTGGGTGAGCACACACTGCAGCAGATTACCCAGAGATGTTGTGGAGTCTCCCTCACTGAAGATACTCAAGAAGCTTCTGGATGCAGTCCTGTGCCATGTGCTCTGGGATGACCCTGCTTGAGCAGAGTGATTGGACCAGCTGACCTATTGTGGTCACTTCCAACCTTATTCAGTCTGTGATTCTATGATTTTATTGAGTTCAATGTGGCATTAAATGACTTTCTATTAGATAGCAAATAATTACTGTAAGTGTTCATTAAACTTATCATTTAGTTCTATTTACAAATTTATTTTCCTATTGCTCTAAATAAAGAGGCTCTTTGATGGTTCTTCAGTGAGGAGACTCCTTTGTTAGTGCTCCTTATGCAAATAGACCAAGACTTTCTAGATTAATTGTTTTTGTATTCAGAGTATTTTGCTATTAAAATGGCAATAAAGGAAAAAATTATGGATTTTCTTCTTATATCCCTAATGTTCTTTAAACATGAGAGTTAGTGTACACAATACTATTGCATTCTGTTTGTGCTTACATTTGTGTCGTGAGCGCAGGGACTCCCCAGTGCAGGTTGTGAGCAGGGATATGGAATCAGTGTGTAAATCACAATTCCCAGGGGAAGGAGCCAGCAGAGCACAACAGGAACTTTGCAGGCCACCCCTGCAATGCAGGATGGAGCTGCTACTTCCTCTCATTAGCTTCACTGATGTGTCTTAAGACTACATTACAATTATGACTACACTACATTTTCAAGTTGTTTAATTTAGTATTTTAAAACAGGAGTCTACTTAATTCTGAAGCTTCTGTTAGTTCTGTTGGTTATTAGTGTTTGTAGAAGTGAACACTAACTACTAAACCATGACTGTCATTTGATTTTTCCCTTTTGTTATGATATCTTGTTGTTAAAACCTAAGCAAATGTAAAAAAATCCTAACATGTTGTACAGTTCTCTGTTGACTTGTTTCAAATTTGTTGAAGCATTCATAGGTAATGCAGCCTGCACAGAAAATCTGTTAAGCTTTCAAGATAATTTTAGTTCTTTGCCACTGTGTAAGACATAATACCTAAATTCAAACACAACCTTGGAGGGTTGGGGTAGAGACAAGACAAACTAGGATTCAACAAATACGGTCAACCCAAGTAAAAATATCTTCTTTATCATAGTATAGACACTTGTAGAGGGATTATGAGATTGGTATAATTACTGTTTGTTTCTGGAATGCATAACATCATCAGAACTACATGAAATATTAAGAATCTTCTTTTGTCTCTCCAGCGCTTTAGCTCCCAGTAATGATCACTACTTCTTTAATATTATGGCCTTTCTTGTTTTCCTGATACATGACAGTCTTATGCTTTGCTCTGCCACTTGCATTGTTCTTGACTGTCTATTTTGAGAGCTATTCTGCCCTTTCTTCCAGTCTCACAGGGGTTCTTGGTTCTTTTTCACTTTTCCTTCTCCATCCTATTCATGGGTGATCTAAGCCTTTCTTACAACTTCACTGTCAGCTTGTGCTGATGATTTGCATATCTACTTTTTTTTCCCTGACTTGTCTTCCTTAGTTAGGATGTGCATTTCAGGGCATCTCTATGACAGTTCTCCCCAGATAGCTGATGACAATTACTGATACCAGGAATTCCTCTATTTCTCAATAGAGGTCTTGCTGCTTTTATTTCATAACTTTTTGTAGTAGATACTCCATAGGATTTTTTTGTTCAACATATTTTTCTCTTACATTTTCCAGACAATCTGTACTGTACTTTTCCCCTCACAGAATTTCAAAAAGCCCAGTTCTTATTCTTGTTTTGAATTTTTGTCTAATATGAATAATATGAATCCCTTTAAATCAGATAGAATATGTAATTTTCTTCTTCTATCATTACTCAGATCTTCCATCATTCAGTTCCTTCATTTTCTTGCCATTTTTCTCTGTAAGTATTCATGTGGTTATCCCAATTTAGTTTCTTTTCTCAGAGCAGTAATTCAGGAATGACTGATCAAAAAACTCCCAACTATTTCAAAGTAGATATAAATCTATGCTAAAATGTCTGTTCTGTGCTTATTTGGAATTAGTGGTAATGTGAAGCTGAAACAATGATATGCATGCCGCAGTATGTAGGTGAATATGAGGAGGTTCTAAAGTGATGTCTAATGTGACATCAGAAATGGACAGTACTTTTTTTTGTTCCACTAAATCTTTGTTGCCTTTAGCTATTAAGATTCATTTTGGAACAACAAAATTTTCAGCATAGGAACCTTCAGTTGGGCACTAATTGCTCTGATGAAGTATACATATCAATTATTATTAATAATACCCCCATATTTAAAATTAGTGAATTAATTTGATATGCCTGGGGTTTTTTGGTTTAAATTTTGTTTTTAATTTCAATGGGTCTATTTACCTATTTGAAAACATATGTCTATGAACAAACATTAATTTCTGTATTCAAGATTTTTGGCTGCACTAATCTGTTTTTACTGCATGTTTAATTAAGCAGTTAACAAACTTGTACACAGGAGTCAGTGGGTAAGATTCATTGCAGGTAACTCAGTTATCTTTAGTAACATTCCATAGGGTAGTAATATCTTTCAGTGAAGCTAAAAATCAAAATTCTCTAAAATGCTCACTCAAGACTAAGGACAATGTCTGAATTGCAACTCGAGCATCATTACTGAGCTGCGATACTGTCATGACTTTCTGAACAATGCAAGTTTACAAAGTGAAAATAGCTGTTGTGGGAAACATCTTTCAGAGATGACTCCATATGTCCTGTTTTTGAAAGCCATGGCTGGTGGTAACTGAAGGAAGATAAATTTCAATTCAGGTTGGAGGTTTGTGGGTTAAATTCTGGAACTGTATTTTGCCACAGTAGAGAGGGAAAAATAGTACTGGATTTTTATTTAATTAAAAAAGTTTATTATAAGAAAGAATAGTGTGCTTTATATAGCTGTCTTAGTTTGTATTAATCCTGATGCTTGAGAAATACTGAGTTAATGCAATCAGAAGTTGAATTGTATGTTGTCAATTGCACGTGCTGACAGAGGTTGCAAAAAATGCCTTTGGGAACTTCGTTTGAAGGTAACTTATGAGTTAAAAAAATTGTACCTTTTTTTCTTTTTGTCTTTTAAATGCCTCTGGTTGAACACTCCAAAACTGGTAATTTGTGAAGTTGAACAATACCCTTTTCTCTAATGTTTATATACTGAATTTAGCTACTATTATTTGGAAAGATTGAGTATTATTGCACTAAGGATGCTTCAACCCATTCTAGCAGAGTAATAAAGTACACTTGTATTTAGCTGATTACTGTGATTTCTTTTCATTCCAGTTGCAAGGTTTCACAATGCTTTAATTTCATCCAGGCAAGCTTGTATTTCTTCACTGTCTTAATCAGCACTGACAATTCACCAACCTTCCTACCTTTGTTTCCACATCCCCTAACTGCAGCTTTCATATTTTCCCGGTTTTTTTTCCTTCCCCTTGAAATTAAAAATGTTTTCTCTCTCTAGAACCATTAAGCTGTTATTTTAAGGATATATTTTTTACAGCCATGGAAATGAGAATGTGCAGCTTTTTTGAGCAATGTGGTGCTAAACACATAGGTAGTTGTGCTTCATTTCTTTTTAAGCTAATCTTTTGTGGGAGGAGATGTGTTTATAAATGCCATCAAATACCTTTCAATGTGTTTCAGTTTGTTTTCCATGTAAGTTTGCATTTAAAAGATGTGATACCATTGCTTTTCAATTTAAATGCAGTAGTATCCAGTAAGGAAGTTGCAGTACCTGTATTTTTAAGGGCAACATATGTTGTTGAAACGGATTGATTGTGTTAATCTGATCAAACTGTCAAAGCAGTCCTTCTTAAAATATTCTTCTTCATAAACATATTAATCATTTGAACTTGTATTTTATGCCCTTTTCTTAGCAGAAAGTAAGCATTGATCACACTCAAAGGATTTAGAAATGAGAATATTAACAAAGATTTAATTATCAAGTTGGTATGCAACTGTGACTAATGAACAGAAAAACTTTATTTTATGCCAGTTGCTCATCAACAATAATTAAAATATAGGTTATCAACTTAGAGCTGATACTTTAAAAAGAACTAAGATACATATTTTTTAGACTTGTTAATATAGCGTTCCAATCAAAGATACTTTCCTTTTTGAGGATAGCTGATTAGTAGTGATTCATACAAAGCTTACATTATCTTCCTGTATGATGAGCTTTCAACCTGCAGATTAAGCCATATTTTAAAACAGATTCATTATAAGAGATTAATTTCTAATTTTGGTGTGGTGATGTTTTTTTCCTACTGACTAAAACTGAGATTTTTTTTTAGAGGGAGTTTGGTAAGAATTCCAGAAAACTTTATCATCTGGAAGCAACTAGAAATAGTATCAGCACTTGTAACATTATTTGAGATAATTCTGTTTCAAGATAACTACAGCAGAACTATGTCAGAGTGTTTAAAATGTCTTTTTTGATATGTTTCTGAATGTCCTCAAGTCTGATGTCATCTTTTCTTAGATAGTTTTGGTATTAAAATTCAGGAAACTGTAATTATTTTTAGTTGGTAAATCTACTTAAATTGAAAAAAAAATATTTTCTTAGCTGGACCAAGGATTTCAGTGAAGTGGAAGAAATAAAAGACATGTCTAAGTATTTATCCCAGTATACTTTAGATATACGTAGTTATTTTAACTCTGTCATGACTTTCTGTTGCACTACATTACTTCAGAGACTTGAGCGCAGAGGAAACATTAATAGTTGTGATGCTCTATTATTATAATGTGAAACTGAAAAAAGGTTGCACAGGAATATTACTGTTGGAGAGCAGATTACAGGGTTTAAAATACCCCACTAAACACATTTCAGGATAGTTTGCAGTTAAAATATCTGTGGTGAACGTTTTTTTTGTCATCGATTTTGACATAATACAGTTGTTGGTTAGTTACTAATTCGGAGAAGAAGGTACACGCCTCTGGGATGTATTAGTGGAAAGATTTATTTTAATGTAATGGTATACTTTTTTCACCATGAAGGAGCTTAGTGTGTTGATTACAAATGTTAAAAAAAGGTCAATCAGTTAACTTTCAAATGTACAATAGATGAAGTTTAAACAAACCAGATTTTCCTGTGTTGCATATTTGAACAAAAAAGTACTATCTGGTAGCATAAAAAGTAGGAAGTTTTCAGATCAAAATACAATTTTTAAGTTGATGAACAGAAAGCACTGCAAATGTCTCTGTATTTTTCCTACATGTGCTAATTGTATATGCATTATGTAACTGTTACATATTTAATTCTGAACATGTTATTATTTAGTATCATCACAAGTGATCAGGAAAGGAAGGTGAATAACAGGATAGGAAAGCCTGCAGCTGGTAACAGCTTGTTCAGAATAAGTATAAAACTGAATTTATGGACCAAGAAAAGTAGAAAGACCTTCTGAGACAGAATGACAGCAATACAATGGCACTAGAAATTCCCATTCATGTAAAAGGAAAGTGACATAGAAAGATCTGAGGAGAAAAAGGAAATTATGTTTTCATACATAGTCTTTAAGCATGAACTATGCGTTGCCACTTGGGAACAAAAACTGGAGGTCATAGTACTTCTATGAAAATGTTAGAATGGAGAATGAAAGCGACCTTAAATTGGCCATTATATAAGTCTGTGGTATTCCTATGAACACAGTCAGTGTTGGAGGAAGTCAAGAATAAGTAAAAATTCTCCTTCAGACGCCTTAGCCTGGAGGAAGAAGGGTTGACAGGAGAATGGAGCACAGGTGTACAAATTACATGTGACAAAGGGAAAAGTTTAGTCACATTTAAAAGTAGGTGTGTTGAATGTGGAATAAATAAGGGACAGAAGTTAAGATAAAATAAGAATTACAGAGGAAGGATCTGCTGCCTTTTCCTGAGTGGAGAAAAAAAAGGAGACTACAGCTGCCATTTCCTGGATAACACAAGGTCACAAAGGTTCCTTGAACACAGATAAACACCTGCAGCTGGAAAACGACTAAGAAAATTTGTGAGAGAAAAATCTATTATTAGGAATTGAAGCAGATTCCAATATCTAGTTCAAGACACCTCTGTGCTAAGATGCTGAAGGATGGGAAGCAGTTACCTAAAGCTTACACTTCCTGAATTTTCCCTTACTTTACTAAATACTAAATTATGTTTTCTATCATTTTGCTAAGTCTAGTTAATTAACAGAAAATTATGCGAAGTCAGAGTAATGTTGCAGGTACTTTTATCGCAGTAAATAAGTCTCGCAAAGGACTTTTTAATGAGGAATTGAACATTTACTCATTTTGGTATTAAACTGTAATGAGCATCTGTTTTCTTTTAGATGTGTTTGAATTTATATTTGTATGATTTAAGCTACTCTATGCATTTTATCACCATAGGTTTTTTTCAGATTGATCAGCTTGTCGCTATAAATATTTTTTCCTGCTGCCATTTCCGAAAGATCTGCTAGTATCAGTAGAAAAGTAGATTTTGTAGACGTAAATCTTCATTAAGTGTTTTTACTCACCATTGCAGTAATTTTTTGTTCTTGTTACCTTTATTCCACTTCATTATTTTTAGAAGTGCAAATAAATCCTGAATCAGAAAACTCTTCATATTTAGAAGAAGTTCTTGGAAACATGAAGATGAACACACATGCAAGCATTCATACTTGTGCTAATGCAAGCCTAATTTTCCACCTAATCCTGAAACTGATGCCCATGAGTTCATTAATGTTGTGTACAAATTGTGGTAACAACCTTGATAGGTCTTTAGCTCATCAAGCAGGTGTCTTATTGCAATCTACCTTTGGCGCAGCCCAAGTTCTTTTGAGTAATATTAACTGATTTCTGTTAATGCCTTCCCTTCCTTACATTACTGGGAAAGGGTGTGTTATGGTTTGACTCTGACACACAGCCGACATTTCTGAGAGAAGGAGAAAAAAACCCCTCAATTTTGTAATAAGGATTATAAGCTACTTTTTATTAACTATTTCACAAGCTAAACAGGCTCTAACTTAGAATATTAAGAATTCATTACTACTAAAATCAGAGTTTAAGAGTTTAAGAGTGAGAAGTTTGATAGATAGTTTGATAGTGAGAAGTTTCACCTCCACCCCTCCCTCTAAGATCTGTCTCCTTCCCTTACCTCAGGCTTTCCCGTTGGGTTTGTTCCCAAAAACAGTCTGTTAAAAACTGCTTCGTGGGTTGTACTGACAACAGCTTTCCAGGTATTGTTGTCACGTAAGTCACTTTACCATAGGTGCAGTCATTCAGGTGCTGCTTGGCTGCTTCAGTGTAGGTTCTTACGGGCCACCAGTCCTCCCAGGAAATGCTGCTCTGCTGCTCCAGCGTGGGTCTCTTCTTCCCACAGCCTACAGGACTCTATAAGGCCCCCGCTCCAGACACAGACATCAAACATCCCACAGGATCACAGTCTCTTTTTCCAGCACTTATCTGCTCCAGCCTGGAATCTTCCATGGGTTTGCAGGCAAATCTTTGCTCCTATGATCCCCCATGAGTTGCAGGGGCCCTATTTCAGTGTTTAAGGCATCTTCTCTTTCTCCTTCTCTCCGACCTTGGTGTTAATCAAACTTCTCACTCTCCTCTCCCTTAAGTGGCCATGATGTTCTGCCTTGCCTTTTTTTTTCTTCTCCTTCTTAAATGTTATCACAGAGGAGTTACCAGCTGACTGTGGCTAGCTTGGAGCTAAGAAATTTCCAGCAGCTTCTTAAAGAAGTCTCTCTCATAGCCCCCCCAGCTAATAAAAAACTCTTGACGACTTAAAACCACAACAGGGTGTCATCAAACCACTATATACTGAGGTGTAGTACACTTCAGATGCAATTTTAGTTATATACTTTCACTGGTGAAGGTATTTTGTGAACCTTCACCCTGAGTTTTGATCTGTTTGGAAGCGTGACTGGGAGGTGCGGGAAAATATTTAACACATTCCCACTGGAAAAAATTGCTTCTTATGTCACTGGATCAATGTAGTTCCTCAAGAAAATGTGATCGGTTGAGTCACTCATTAAGTTTTATTGCATCTCCAGTCAGAGTTGTCAGTTCATGTTCTCAAAACGGTGTTCCAAAGCCCTATTCACTTTCCACATCAATGCCTTATTCCTTAAAAGAGGCACAAGGGTCGTCCCCTGTTTCTCCAAGCTTGAGTTGATGCTGGCATACTTCACAGCAGAGAGATTTCAGTGTATTCCTGTTCACTCAAAAATGGACTGTAGAGTGTAGTGCACTGTTGAAATAATTTGCTTCTGATCAAACACAAAGGCATTTCACAGTCTACAGCACCATCCTTTCTCTTCATCCTTTTTGGAGCAGCACAGGAATTTAAATAAGGTCACATACAAGGAAGTTTATTTCTCTTTAATATAAACATTTTAACAGACGGGAGAAAATCAGAATCTCTCAGTGACTGTCAGGAAATAGAAGCATAAAATCACCGATTTTGTGATTATGAAGTATAAGATATAAAGAATCAATGAACTTGCAGACTAGTATTGTTTTTAAAGGGAATGTCCTGAAAAAGAATTTTTTCTTAGGTTGGTTTCTTCATTTTCTTTGCTAAGCTTTCTGATGTCTTTCCTCCCCTCAGCTACTCAATCTTATATTCACAAGATTGTGTACATTTTTCCATATCATTATGAAAATAAGTTTTAATTGAAATATTTTAAAAATATTTAGTAGAAGAAATCTTTCTAGATGAGCAACACCACTTTATAGCTGGTCAGAAAGTGGAGTTTATAATAAATAATGATTGAAATATAAGGTTTTGGAAAGCATTTTATAATGTATTTATTACTGAAAATCCATCAGTATACTTGAGCTAGAAAAATGAATTTTTTATTTTTCTTGCTAAAGCGTAGCTTACTTTCATGGTGGAGTGTTGATGTATTTGAAATTAGATAAGTAAAAGTAGAAAGGTATGAGTTAGTCCTAAAACTAGTATTGAGTTATGAATGATGGTTCAGTTTCCTTCCTGAGTTGTTTGATAACTTTGTCAATGTGACAGTCTAGATTCTGGGACTATACTTGCCTTTATATCAGACTTCATATAAACTTTAGCCTTGTTTTGGCTAAAGCAATGTGCACAACACTAAACAGTACAGGGAGGAAACAGATTCTACTTAGAATATCAACAATCACCCATTTTTTGATCTGACCTCTTGTTTTCTTCACTTTATTAACATGAACAAAACCAAGTCTATTCTTATGTCCTTGCATCAGCAAAAATAAAAATAAGAATAATTGAGTATTAATAGAAGAGATGTTGTGTATTGAAATTGCGAATCTTTCCCACTAGTTGAATAATTATTCTGCTCATCCTTTTCTTCTGGCAAGTGGAACACAACTGCTGCCAGTTGTCTATTAATTGCATCAACTTCCAACTCGTTGTATAAAACTCTGATATGCTCCATTTATTATGTTATTCTGTAGATATGTTTCTTAGCATTCCCACTCAACAGATATTTATTTTTATCATGCATGCATTCCTCTGCCAGAGTAAGAGAGTGTGAAAGAATGTGTTGAGCAGTGTCACGAGAAGCTCATTGCTATTCTAACAGCATGACTGCGCTCCTTTAGGAGGGCATTCAATCCTTGGCATTCATTCCCTCACACTGATGTGATAACAGAATAAAAGAGCTTTACAGCTGATTGAAGTCAAGTAGTAGAGCCATTGTAAAGGCTCACAAGAAGATTATTGATGAATACCATTACTGCTGGAGGTTGGACTAGCAATTGTGCATGTCCGTGCTTTCTTAAAGAGACTGAATAATGAAAGAGAGAATGTGTTAATAATTCTGAATTAGGTATGCTTTTCTTTCTTGAAGGGAAGATGGTGGTGTCCATTCAACTTCAGAGTGCTAAGAATTATGTGATAAATGTTTACCAAGATCTGAGAAATCTTTATTTTTAAGTGGTAATTTGAGTTGTGGCTTATTAGAAAAGCTGTGGCTTTCTCATCTATTTCTGAATATCAGAATAGAGGAAATTGAGCATGATATTCTGTGTTAGTCTGGAGTCAAAATGTGTTTGGCCACTCCAGGAATTAATGGAAATTCACAGTTTTTTCGATCTTTTCCACTGCAACATTCTTGTTTTTCTTATGACAGGAGACAGATTGAAGGCTTTGAATTTATTGCAGTACGTGGAACATTCTTTGCATATAAGTGAAGCAGATGACTGAGATAAAGCCAAAGGCTCTTCTGTGGTTTTCTTTGGCTGAACATTTTTGAAACTAAAATACTTTGTGTCTGATTGTTTTTACCTGTAGAGAGAGAGTGTATGGGAAAACATTACATCATGTTCTCAGTCTCATTTTTTTCTGTTATGCTTGTAAGTAATGATGAATAGGAGATAAAAAAACTTTGCAAGAAGACTTTCGTGTGTAAGAGGATAGTTCTTAACTACATGTACTACTATCTCTGACGAGACCCTGGATGCCCAGTAGAAACTCAGGTTGGCCTGAGCTTTGAGGTGGGCTATCACTTTCACTTAGAAACATTCCAAAATGGCTTTTTATATTGTTTTATAGTTAGAACAATTAGTTAGAATAATTATTTTCCATACTAGTCATAAACTTCTTTCTGTTCATGGGAGAGCAGAAGTAAAGAAGAGTTTCTAGGCAACTCTAAATCTATGCAATGCATGGTTGTAGGATGAGTTTGCTTTCAGGTTCAATTTCTGTCTCGGAGTGTCTGCTCTGTCAAACAGAATAGTGCAATAGGAATGGATCTATGGATCTGTACCATGCAATACATGATACAGTATGTGAGAATGTATTTCAAAAGAATGCTTCCAATCCAAAGCAAAACACTGCAGTAGCTGTGTCATTCAGAAATTACTTTCTGAATCCTGGCAAGCTCTTCAGAGCCCTCTCTGGCCTCTACAAGATTCCTTTCATCAGACTCTGCTTCCTGAGCCTCTCATCAGTCTTTCTGGCTCTGGTTGGTGCAGGTCCCCAGTTCTTTGCTGTGATCTTTCTTCTGGTCTTCACTGTGGTCCCTGGAACTTTCCTTCCTTACTTGCTCTGAAGGGAAGGTCCTAAGGGACCTCACTTTTCCTCTGGAGACATCATCCTGACCTCCTGCTGTCTGTTTTTGAAAAGGAATGTAACCCACACTAACAGAAGACACGTAATAATCTTTTACAACACTGTTAAATTGGATCATCGTAAATACCCGTATGATTACTGTACATTGTATTGTATAACCCTTAATATGTATTTCATTGTTTTTGATAGATTACAATAGTTACATGCTGTGATTTTTTTTGTCCTTTATCTGACTTTGAGAACAATGGCACTAATTCTGTAGATTGTGTTGATACCTCTGAATGAAAAAGGTATTATGAAAAGTAATAAATGGAAATGATGCCTCCAACTTATAGTTGCTCTGAATTTGTTTCTAATGGAACTTTTATGGAACACAATAAATAGTATTGAAAATGCAAGTTTTATGTAGTGACTTAGGAAATAGTAATAATATCTTGAATAAGCTAAATAGATATAAAAAGCTATACAGCAGTTTTTTTACATTAGTGGCAGAAATGAATATTTTAGAGAGGAAGTATATTCTCGTAGATAGGGCAATAGAGAGAACACTTTCTTTCTTTTTCATTTAAATACAGTCCATTTTTTTCTCTTTTGCAAAAAGTTATGGATGAAAATTTCCAGATAACATCATCTACTTTTTTTTTTAACATTCCTTTTTTTTCTGTAAAAGGAGAACAGATTTTTTTAAAGCTTTGTATAAATTATTAAATACAAATCAGCTCAACAAAGACTGTATCTTCTCATTGTCCTGTAATAAATTCTCATGTTGCTGAAAAAATTCTTATACATTGTGCTCAAAATTCCATAAAATGCTAATAGTAGCATTTTCATGATTGAGCCTTTAAGTTCTAATAGTCCTCCTGTTTGCTAATAAACAGGTGGTGGTTCTTTCTAATTCTTTTCTTGTTCATAGCAATTTATCAAACCTGTGGAAAAGCAGTGTGTCAGTGGGAAAACAAATCAATCTGTCTTTTCTGAGAGGTCTAAACAGCTTTCATTAATGATACTTTTTTTAAAGCTTAGATTGCAGACAGAGGTATGTTTTAACTCCTAGGCATGTTTTAACTTCATTTAAGTATTTGAGAAAAAAATTGTTTTTCTGGGGAGGGTATGCTGTTGGTTTATTTTGAAACAAGCTGACACCTGCTTTTCAAGAAAACATTTTCTTTATTAAAAACTTCAGTTTCCCATAAGGTACAGTTTGAAATATGTTTTATTTCATGATACTGTATCACTTTTTGAAGTTAAATATTTAAGTGCAGACTAAATTGTATATGATTGCATTTTTATTTTTTTTAAGTGTGATTATTAATATTATCTCTGAATACCTGCTATGTAAATTAGGTATGTGATAAAGAGGTTTTCGGTTTTCTGACTTGCAGATTCCCTTCCTCTCTGGTATTGAGTCCCCTTTCATTACATGTGCATTCTTCATGTCTTTTGTTCTAACTGGGCTATGACTTCTTTTTTTCATTTTGTTTTAAATTCTTTTTGTCTCTGGTCCCTGTACCCATTATGGAAATAGAACTCTGCAGCTTGGTTCCTTGTAGGCTCTCAGTGAACACTGCTGACAGCCTTTGCTTCCTGCCTGTTTCCATAGTAGCAGCACCTTGTCATTTTTCAGAAATGATTATTAATTTGGTTTATACTTTAAGTGCCCAGGGGTGCAGCAGCCTTTCACAGCCTTCAAAGGCTAGCCATGCTTTAGTGAGGTAACATGAAAAATAAACGGCCTTAGAAATGTTCCTGATACAGTCCTTGCTGTCTGAATGTTATGTGGCAAATACAGATTCTTGAAAGGTGGCCGGGATCCATCTCCAGTAGCTCATTACTAGTCCTAAGAATTGTAAAACTTCTGGAATCAGCTGTTTGGCACTGCTGTTTCTCTCCCTGTGCCTGGAGCAGCAGTTTCTGCATGG
>WEIV01027833.1:71080-179640 GCA_013390005.1 Calyptomena viridis | reverse complement strand
ACTGAAATATCTTGAGTCAAAAAAAAAAAAAAACCCACATGTGAATATATTTTAAAGGCAAACTTTCAGTCCCTCCTAACTCAATATTTGGGCCTCTGAGCAGCACTATCATTGTGATAACAATATAGGTTACACCTGGAGAGAGGGACAATGATATATTCATGAGAGACGAGTTTATCAACAAATACCAAATACATAATATGGTGTCTGGTTTTGTAAAAAGTTTTATTGGTCAACTGTAACTATATGTGTTGCTCTAACAACAACATAGAAACTACATTATGTGATATAAGTGATCATGTTCTAACTTAGCAGTTATTTAAGGCTCAGAGATTCTTTTCATCCATCATTTTTTATTAAGTTCTCGAACTAAAATTTATGTGTATGTCTATAGAAGAACACAAAGCAACTCTGAGCAGAATCTCCACTAGAACAGAAGGCTTTAAGACAACTGGTCTTGTAAGAGAAGAGAGTGTTAGCATAGGAGATAATCCTTTCCTTTTGCACTGGCTCCAATATAAAAGGGTTATCAAACAAATACATGATTATTCAGCTCATAAAACCACTCTCAACAAGCAAGGACTCCACAGGAAATCCATTATGGATAGTATAGCTTTTGCTCTGTTGACTTCTGATGGATGTACAGAGGGCTGGACTTTAGCTTGATAATCAAAGCCCCACAGCAAATAAGAAAACATAGGAAATTTCAAAAAAGCAATTCCTGCAGGGAAGCAGATCTGTGACAAGATCCAGCCTGAGCAGCATTAAAAAAACCCACCCCAAAACACACACAATAAATAAACAAGGAACCACACTAAGAAAGGTCTTCCCATTTCTGTTCACATCAGAGATTCAGAAGACCCAGATATTTGTGTTTAAGTGGAAGATGCTTGTCATGAGCAAGGTTAATATCTCTCCATACCCAGACAGGCTCAGCATGCAGCCTGCAGAAAGGATAACACAAGGGCTGGTCAGGTAGTGTGCTGATAGACACAATAAGGAGATTATCCAGAAGCAGAAAAAAATCATCCACAGAGAATATTTGGGGAAATCATAGACAGACTCAAACATTTTTATGGTATGAAATTTTTAGTGAGTGTTTTACTCACAGGTCATAAGTCTAGCAACCCTTATTACTGCTTAGTTTATTAATTTTATACTCCCTTCTAGAAATAACTAAAATGTTGGGCTTGGGGGACTGGTTTCCTGTTCCCTGTGTCTGCTCCACACACCCCTCCCACCCTACCTGGAAAAAGAGAGGGTCCTTTTCTCAAAATAGATTTATTGTTAAGTGCTATGGATCTTTCTCATTCTTGATTTTTCTGTTGTGTTACCATAGCCAAGGCAATAACACTGTATCTCATCAGATCATATGATTCATAAAACAGTAACTAATGGCAGCAGCAATAACAAATCACTGCTTTTATCATTTTCATTAACAGCACTTGAACGAGCTCAGGTACACTTTTCCACTGGCAGAAAAAACTAAAAGGCATTTGCTCACATTAATCATTCAAAGCTACCACTGAAAAATATAAAAACCTTGAAAAATAGCTAAATGGGCAGAATTCTGTTTCTTCCCTCATTTATTTAACAAGAATAAAAACAAAATTAAAAAACCCCAAACTGGCAATTCTTCAAACATTAAATTTGGTGAGATTAAATACAGATTAATAAAATCACTATAGCAATTAACTGTATTGAATCCTAGAAACTGTTGAGCTACGGAGTCTCCCTAAAAAAACCCTCAGACTGGACAGATGGTTTGAGGGTTTATTTGGTTTCATTTTGTTTTTAAAGGAGCTGACAATTATATAATTTTTTCTTTGTAAATATAAGCTGTGTTGGCTTACTTTCCTGATAACAGCTATGAAATTCATACTCTATTATTATGCCGCTGTTTTCATGAGTTTTACATCCACTCTTGGCGTAGAGATAAGTGTAGAATAAATAACACAGATCAGGCCTATCAAACCAAGTACAAATCTGCCTATAACTAGAGTCAACCAAACCAAAACTTCAAGAATAGCACAGCCTAGTATTTTTGGTACAGATGTGTGTAAATGAGAACATATAGTCTCTCCACTGTATGATCAGACTTCAGAGGATAAGTTGAGAAGTTGCTAGGAGGTTATTTTCTCAAGTTTTCTCCATTTTTTTTTTTTACTTCCATATTAACTCTATTTTTGCTTTTACATCCCAATAAATCAATGTCAGACAGTCTCGCTCTAAGTGTAGCAACAAGCCATTATACAGAACGTGGTACTGTAGACAAGTGATTTAAACGAGTCATGAGCAGAGATGCTTATCACCAATTACAGTGCAGATGAGGATGTTTGGGAGCTTACAACCTCAGAGGAAAGGGAAATGACTGCAGCATTTCCAAACATTACCAAATGTACAGTACTGTTGCAACCACAAGGCCCATCAGAAACTGATGTTTGGTCTAATGTTCGTTAAACAGAGGAAAGAGTGCAATGGAAGAATTCTTCCAAAAAGAAAATTTTGCTGCACATGCCAGTGAGCTGGAATTCATAGTTACAGAGCAGAGCTGTTTCTGGGCAAAGACTGCATCCCCACACAGGCTTTCCTACAGTCTCCCACAACAAAGCTTCACAGAGGTGGTAATCAGGTAACCTCTCTCAGTAGAATTATCCATTTAACAACTGTGCTACTGAAAAATTACAAGATGCTTTGAGATGAAAATATTAAATTTCAAACTCAAAAATTTTTAGAAAAATAAGCTTTTAAAAATTCAAATTTAAAGTGGCAGAGCCAACTCAGGGTCTGACTAGACTACACAAAGGATTCTAACTTTTTTTTTAATTAAAAAAACCCCACACAGGTGAAGCAATGTAAAAAGACAAAGACACAATTGTATATTGAGGAAGAAAGTAGTGCAGCTGAGCTCTCTGAGATATTATAAATCACGGGCATGCAGACTAAGAACTGTGAATTCTCACTACACCAGGAACAAGATTGCAATCACTGCAGCCAAATTGTGCAATTGGTTCTTCAGAAAGGAATGTAAATTAGAAAGCAGATAGCATCATATTATGGATTCCAGGCAGTGTTTTCCCCTCGACTTTCATGTTCCTGCACGTCCTTACAGAAACAGTGACATGAATGGGACATCATGAAGTGCACAGCAAACAGTCAGTGTGATGTACATACACATTCTGTCTTGACTCAGCTGCATAAACACTTGATAGTATGTAGAGCCCCATGGGGTATCTAAGGCTTCTCCTAGGACTAGTCCACTCCCTGCTGGTAAGTGGATACCACAGGGTGTCCCAGAGCATCTGAGCAGGACTAGGTGCCTGTGTTTACACTGAATGAAGCCTGCTTTTTTGACTGTATTAGCTAAAGGTTTCACATTTGTTAGACTTTATCCATCACTAGCATCTTAAACCATTTACTGAAGAACTTATCTATAATTATTTTCTCTCTAAAAACACCATGGTAATAATCTCAAGCGTTCTGTACTTCAGATTTTGCTTAACCAAAAATACAACGTAACTATCTAGGCACTATGAGCAGCTCCTTACTGCAAGGACATTCACAAAACTGGGAAATGGGGTAAATCTGCTTGAGAATTTTTACACAAGCAGAGGGTTTTAACCATGGCAAACCTCCACTGATGAGCTACAGGCACTTTCACACTCATAGCTCTCCAATGCTGTGCCCTCTCTCTGGATTTCTGCATTAGTTGCACAGATCCCAGGATAAGGGGAAAATCCTGATGCTTTACAGCACAAGGGTAGGAAACAGGGCTGCAGTTCCTCTTCCACAAACCCATCCCCCTGCCATTATTACAGGACTCCATGGATCCATAACCTGCACTTCTTAGTGGCAAACAACTCAGAAGCCAAAACCTAAACCTAGTAGCAAAGACATCATAGAAGCATTGCCTTCCTGTCCAGCTGGAAAGAGCAGCAGCTTTGTAATGGTAGTAAAAAGTGCTCTGCCAGGCTGGTGTCAAGGCCCAAGGTATAACACCACCACAACTGGAAGACTCATTTCATAAGCATTGGAATAATCAGAAACAACAAATTGTCACTGTATTTGCCAGGTGCTGAAGGAACCTGGCATTGGTCTAATGACAGAATTAATTTGTTGCCTCTGTGTTGTGTCCTGGCTTGCCTATCTTGCCAGTCTCAGATTGCTAAGTCAAAACTGGCCCAGAACACCCATCACGGGGCTGTTGCTACACACAGCACCAGCCAAGGCAAATAGCTTTTCCTCCCACACTCCTTGTCTGCAAATGGTGATTCCAGTAATCACCTCAGAAACAACAGGTGAGTAAATAAGAACAAGATTTTCCCCCCTCCTGAAGAAATGGTTACCTTCTGAATTGTTTCATGGAGATATTTCCTTTCTACCGTGCCATGATCTGCTTTGCCTTTGGTTAGAGGAAAAGAGTGCAGGACTGTAACTTTGTATACATAAGAACACAGAGAAAGAACTATCAAAAGTCCCCAAAGCAGTTTTGAGACATCTGCAATGCTAAAGATTTATCATTCACAACGCATGACCCAGTCAATTATTAATGAGTCACTCAGTACCATGACAGACTCCATCAGTATTCAACAGCAGTAATCAGTACTGTTTTCTATTAATTCTTCCCTACCAATGAATACATAATTAGTTTTTAATAACATAATTCAAAAAGTTCACAACTAATGAAAAAAATTCAAAAGGAAGTAATATCTAGCCTGTGCACCATTGCCCATGTTCCTTCACTCATAATTTTGTCTGTTGCTGACATAATCTTATAATGATGAAAGCAGATTTTATTATTAATATATGCAATTTGATTTCAGTTTGGATAACAATGCATAAATTACTTGTTTATTCCTCATCATCTTCACACTCTCCTCCTTATTTTTAATTTTAGCTGTATTTTTGTAACAGTTTCTGCTGGTGGACATCCTGCTCCTGTTTTCTAGAACGTATTTTCCTTTATTTCTCTCAGTAGCTCCACAAATTCCTTCCTTTTCCATCTGCCTCCTGTTTCTTTACATTCAATACAGACCTTTTTTTTTTTTAAAGCATGTTTAACATTCACATATTTCAGGATATTTTAGAGAGTTTGATGTTTGTTTAGGATTTTACCGCATGGTTCTAGATTAGCATCCATCACTTCCAGCCCTTTTGGATAAGTTCAGGAGTAACCTTGATGCTACTTGAAAAACCTCTCTCCACTTTGTCTGCACTGAGCCTTCCAGAATGGTGGTGCTGGAGACCAGTCTCTTCATGGTCAGCCCAGATAACACATTCAAAGCATCCCTAATACATCAGCACACAAGAAAGGCCTCCCAGAAATGCTGTCCACAGGCAGCTTTCCTGCAGTGCCACCCAAACCACAGCCAGGTAAAACCACAGCAGCTCCCTGGTGCCCAGGAGAAGTGCTGCCCATCCAGCTCATGAGTCGAGTAGGTTCCTTGATTGACTCACAGGATTAACTAGAAGACTAAAATGATGAATAGAACATTATCAAATATAATCCCAGAACACAAACACAGCAAGTGTGTTCCACTGATCAAATTACAGTGAGGCAACTCTAGCTACACTTTTTGCTGCTACTTCAGCACAGGAATTACTTCCTAGCAGGACAATTTGTGCTAAGTAGGATAAAATTGCTCAGAGAATAATAGGCCTGTATTGTCTTCAGAATCGTAGTACACTGAATGAACAGTTCACTGACATTTAAAAGCAGTTAGTTTTACATTGCTAAGTACTGAAGAGTGGGTGAAATCTACCTCTAGTGTCAATTATAGAAGTTATAACTTGCAAAAAACAGTTATCAAGATAATTATATTCTGTTTACTTCTGCTTCTCTAATAAACTTGTAAGGTAGAGCATTACAAAAACTTTCAGCATGATTAGAAATGAGTTTGAACAGCAAAGATGAAATCTAGCAAAGAAATTATCTGTTTTAACAGATAAAAGTTTAACAGAATATGCTCATAATTTTGGCTCTAATAACTTAGCCTGGACTCACTGATTATTGTGCAGTGGTACCTGAAGCTAATTGTCTAAATCTAGGTAGCTCTTCCACAGCTTTTGGAAGAATTCTTCCAATTTCTATATCTGCACTGGGTCTGACAGACATTTGGGCTATAAAAATAGCTTTTCACCCAGCATCTAATGGTTTACAAGTAAAGCCAGCTACCTGGAGTACATCAACAGCACTTATACAAAGGTGTTAATCTACTCCACCTGCACTTCACATCAGCAGGAGAAAGATCACTTCCAGTGCCAAGAGCTACCCAACCTCACAAGCACCAGTTTAGAACCACTGCTGGAAAAACGGTCGGATAAAAGCACCTCTCATGAATTTGAGGCAGTTAGGCTTTAGCAATGATGTAACTTGGAAGGATTTCTGGACAGAGAGAACTAGACTGTCACGTATTTACAATGTTAATGGTGGTAGTCCTCCCAAAAAGCCCCAGGGCATCAGCACGTGCTGCTGTTAAAAAAAAAAACCCAAACAACAAAACACATGAAGGAGTTGCAGAGCTGACAAGCCAGCAGGTAACAAACTTCATGAGACATAGGAGTATAGCAGGTTTCCTGGGGAAATGTTGTCCCAAATAAAACAGCCAGCATCAAGAAGTCCTGGAGAGGACCAAAATCTCCACAACCTGATCTTGTCCCCTGCACCCCCCATTCTGGCCAGGGCCCACACCCTCAGAGAGCCCACTCCCAGCCAGGACAAGCACTTGAGAAGAATCCCTGGAGCCATCCCAGGAGAAAACAGCAGGACAACCTGATGAGTTGCCATCAGGGCAGGCTCTGCCTCACAAGGCAGCTGGGAACGGAAAACCACAGCAGCCTGGGGCTCCTTTACCTGCTACAACCAAGCAGATCAACACTGCACCCACAAAAAAGGGGCAGCCTGGCCAGGGTTGTGCTTTGTGTCATCCATCAGCTACAGAAATGCTTTAGGGGTTATTACCATGCTGATAATGGTAATTTTAAAGCATTCAAATAAACAGGGTTAAAAATTAAGTCATGTGAATAAAACTCAGCTCTCTATTACGATAGATTCTTTTAAAATTTCAAACTAAAACCAGAATATCCACATTACCACATCAAGCTATCTTAAATTACAGCTTCTATTTCAGTAAGAGCACATAATTCCGTATTTTTATATTAGAAAAGTATTTTTAATATGCACAGCTTAAAACCCCACAAAACAGTCAATCATGTAGTTGTACAGAGGCATTTAGAGAAGCAAACTGCACCAATCATAAGTCAGAAAACTAAAGTTTCCAACAGACTTTTCTCATTGCATTTTATTTGAGTTTTTAAATTTAAAAACACAATTAACATATGTCCAACAGGCTTCAGAAGGCAAAATGTTTTAATCAGAACACCACTCCTGCAAGACCAGAAATAACAAAAGTTAAGAAAGTAGAGACACAAAGCTATAAAAAGACTGGCTTCCCATTTAGCCTAGCAAAAATCTCTCAAATGCTCACAAACAATTTAAAGTCTACCACATATGGAGGAGATCAGAAGCTTTCTTCTCCCTCCCAACTTGTGCACAGTCCATTCCTGTAAATGTACCAGCATATATTGCACCAGTAAGATCTAAGACTGATCATATTTAGTCCAGATGTGCAATAATATCACTGAAGCAATGAAAAAAGTATTTATGACTAATGTTGTAAAGGGGGTAATTTGGATCCAATGGGAAATACCATTATAGAAACTCAACATTCCTTTGGTTCTTAATGAATTAAAATGGGGTTTAGTCAGTTTTCCACTGTTGCTATTTTTATTTTGTTAGGGGCTCTATTTTTCTCTTTTCCCTTGGCCAAACAGCTCTGTTCATAGACATACAAAGCACACCTGCCTGGACAGGCATAGCAAAGCCTTGTCTTATGTGATAAAGAAAATAAAGCCCTCAAACACATTCAGGAAACTGAAATTGTTGCTGCTTCTTGTCTAAAGAGCACTATCAGGAAACAATTACATCGTTAGATTTGCCATTTAAATTCAGCTGCTTACCATTAACCTTTTTAATGAAAGATTTGAAAATAATTTACATCAGCAAATTATTAAAGTCTGTGAGAATTAATAAGTGATAAAGCTCACTGAGGCTAAAAGCACAACACGTACTCTGCTTTGCTGCAGCATGATAAATGAGACCACAGATGGGACCACACTACCCAGTGCAGAATTAATCCCAGATGGATTGTCAGATAAGTGAAGAAAGAAATGCAGTGTCACAAGAGGGATGTGGCTATACCTACATTAACTGAAAAAGTACAAAAGAAACAAGCACAAAGTGGCTCCTGAAAAGCAAAAGGCAAAGTGAATTGACTTTCATAAAAAGTAGAGCACTTTAAATTTTTATATAATGCATAAATTTTCTAACTTATAGATTGATACTTTATTCCTGGGTCAGTCCTGCACTGGTCTTGACCTGTACTGACCTGGGAATGTAAGGTACAAGTTGCACCTGGACATGGACTGGGGGAGCAAAGAAGAATTTCCTTGTGATAAAGAAGTGGTATTTCAAAGGTAGCTTGACAAACAGAAGAGCATTTAGGGAAAAGATCAGGAAACACACAAGTTACACCATTTTACATGCCTCCTTTCAACCCTCTCCAAAGCCCCATTGATTTCAACATCCAAAAAGGACCAGTTATGTCACTCACTTTAATATTAAACTTAGTTGAAACCAGTTGCAGTTAACATTGCTGTTCAGCCAAAACTGCCCAGAGAGAAGGGACAGCCAGCAACTGGATACAGCTTGTGATTTCTGTAATGTAGCCATAGCTCCTATGCTTCCCTACATTTCTAATTCATGTTTTTGAAAATAACACTAGTGTCAGACCTGTCTGAAAGTCCCCAAAGACATCTGAAAGGTCTCCTCAGCTCCCAGCAAGAAAGTAGTTACCCAACACTGCTTAAACCAGTACTAGAGTTGTCACAGCAGTTCCCAGGGAATGTGTGGCTAATCCTATACAATCACAAAAATCAATTGGACTCTCAAAATAAGTTCACCAGCAGCATTAACAAAATTCATAGCCTCTTCAGTGTATAAAAAGATGTAGTTAGCTTAAAGAGTTATTTGTTCTTTTAACTGTTATTTGTTTCTGTACTTGTTTTTACTTAATTTTCTTGTTCTTTGTTAAAGATCACATTTAAAAATATGCAGGCCTGACTTCCTTGTTTAATTACAACTCCCCAGTTCAGTTCTTAGACCCAGTATCTTCCACGGGAGAGTTTTACTTCAATATAATGAAATCTTTACAACCATACCACATCTGTACAACCTCCTGCTGTAACCCTTTTTTCCTATTCTTGCTAGTAATGTAACATAATAAAGCAACAACACAATTCTATCTAATGACAGATTATGTCAGAGCACTCCTAGAACTGTGTCCAGAGTGGGGTGTGTAATAGGTACTGTCTGTGGAGAAGAAAAAGAAAATAAATAAAAAAACCCACCAGCAAGCCCACACACTTCCTTTACCTTTCAAATTCTTATTGCATCAGCTTCTCCCTCCAACAGTACATTCCTGAGGACCCAGCAGGAGGCTTTTGTTTTCTACAAAACTTTTTGTACTCCCCACCATTAGAAGCACCTGGCTTCAGGAAAATTCCTGAATTTTTTGAATAGTTAATTCAAGTTGAATTATATTGGTTAGTTGCTGTGCAGACCCTCTAGGTCCTCAACAAGAGCAGTCACATGTTTTGCCTTAACTTTCTTCAGTTTCTTTTACCCACTTGAAGAAAAATCTTATTCTTTTATTTTTGGTTGTGCTCACATTTGAAGAGAAGCTACTTATTCCTGCCATCCAGTTTGAAGAGCAATGTAGCTTTATCTGCTATTACAAGTATGTAGCATGTAAGGCCTCAGCATGCTAAGATGGTGCTACTGCTGATTAGATAGTAGACATTAATTGTCAGTCTTTAAAGACTGACTAAGAGTTGTTAGGCATGGTTACAAAGACTAACTTTTTATATGCCAAATATTTATACATATGTATTGTATGGTGTCCACACAAATACTTGTTAAGCAAGAAAAGCATGGGGAGTGCTCTGCATTTTGTTACAACTACATAATATTCTGTATGGCAGAAGACTTCAAATATTACAGGTGTGTTTGATGTCTCTGCTTTTAACTGAAGTGTGAGCACTGTTCAGGGTTCAGTCAATAAACCAAGCCAAAAAAGATTGGAGATACTCTCCAGGCAATCAGCTAAGTCCAACTCTCAGATTTGCCCATCTTCCCTTCACAGACTCACACTGAAGACCTAAAATCTGTTAAACCTCAACAACTTCTTCATAAGAACTCTTTCCCATAATTGATAAGACACTCCTGAAACTCACTTATAAAGTGATTTCTTTTTTCTCTCATTACAATTTAGACAGTGATACTGCCAAAAGCTCTGCTTGTCCTTGATCTTGTCACACTTCAGTCCATATAAGGCAGCAGGACCTACCTGTTTAGAGTAAAACTCATGTTTGCCTCCACTTTTTGAAGGCTGCAGTTAGTTTGTTTAACAACAGGAAGGTGACGTAGCTAAATAGCTGACATTACCAAAGCTGGAATGGGTACATGCACACTGCAGAACTCAGTGGCCAATCAAGCAGCTCATGCTGTTCTAACATATTAATGTACACTAAGATGCATCACTTGTGTTCTCTTTTAGTAATTCCTTAAAAAGATGCTGCTATCAGATAGAGATTATTTCTGCCTTCTCACTATTGTAAGCAATGTTACTCTGAATAAGGTTTTTTTCAGAGACTTCTACATTCTGGAAACTTGCCAGCTATTAGTCATAAATAGATGAACTAGTACTGATATATATGTGCAAAAGAAGGAAAAAAAAAATCTTCAAACATGGACTAAAACAACCTAAATAAAAGTCTGAGTAATGTTCTGTCTAAATAGCATGCTGATGGAATTCTACACCAACACAAGCTGGAATTCTGGTCCTCCATGAAGTATTGATACAATTCCTTGACTTTCTCTAGAAATTGAAATATCATATAGAAAATGTCAGCATCAAAACTGGTGAGCATATTAGGCCAATTTAGGTCACGTATCTGAAGGGAGAAACCTGAAAGTGAACTTGTCAAAATTCACATGCAAGTTCTTTAGATGTTTAGAGTCTTTTTTATATAACCATTATTCTCATTTGGACCACTTGTCAGTTGAGAATCACATGGATTTTTCTTTCAATTATTATTTGCATGACAGTTGTGCCTATTTCTCCATGAAGATGTACCTCTTTTCTGACCCAGCCACTCCAGCCTTTTTCACCTGGTCAGTGCTACTGCAAAGAGTGGCACACTTAAAGCAAAAGTGAACTCTCAGCTCCTCTGAGCACTCAAACTGCTGACTAGTTGCTTTTGTAAGTGCTCCAATTACCAAATACAAAAAGCAGCTTGGTCCATCCTCATATGGAAAAGCATATTTAGTGCCTGGAATGAAATCTAAAATCCTGGCCTGTCCTCCATCCCATCCATCATTGCTAGCATGAAGGAGGAGGAAAAAAACCACATTTAAATGACCTGAAAATTAGCCTTCAGATTTCAGTACTGGCTGGTTACATACTGGGTACACAAGTTCTGCAACTTTTGTACAAGTTTGTTTACTGCTCAAAACTTCTTCACAAATGTCTGATATGTAGGTATTTTGGAATACTAATTTCCCAATGATCTCTTCATTCAACATCAATAGATATTAGAGCTTTTTAATTTGCTGCCCTGATGAGATGTGGTAAAGGTACAGTTTGACAGATCACAAAGCCAGCAGGTCTCTGCACTTACAGCTTAGGTTCAGTAGGACACTAAAGTGGCAAACAAAAGAAGAAGGAAAATCCAACCAATCATCCTTTGAAAGGCCATTTCTCTTACTCCAGTTAAGAGACAACACATACCAGAGTACACTGTCTCCTTAGCATTAACAAAGCATACTCTAAAAGGACAGATGCAACCCCAAGGCCTGGCAAGGAGCCTAGAAGCACATTTCTTTCCTGATACCAGTCTTGGACGTTTTTCAGAAATAATACTTTCCTTTTCAGAGGCTAAATGTCTTGCATCATGCACGCAAGTTCAGAAGTAGGCAAACCTAAAATACCACCTTGTACCACCAAAATTTTCTGGTTACGATTTAAAGAGGGGCATTTAAACATCTCTTTAAAGCCTATATAAAAATCAGTGCTCTGTTTTGATCAAAGGTTTTGCCACCAAACGTTTCTCATCCAAGGAATTCCCACTCCATAACGTTATGCACAATCAATCACTCTCACATTGTTCAGAGAAAGCAGGGACAGGATAAAAATCCAGCCAATATCTGCTTTGTAAAATTAAGAGTACTCCTTGTTGGTCTCTCCACTCATTGCTGGGATTCGTGTCAGTAAATACGGTGGACTTCTTTTTCCTATTTTAAATGTCTCACTTTTCTTCTAACATACTATGCATCCTCAGTATTCTAAATCTCATCTTCCATCCTGTGTACACAAAAACTGCAGTTTTGGGGAAGAAGGTTAAACTTTGCTGCACTGTCATCAATGCTCCCTTTCCTCATGCAGATGTCTGAACTGAGCCATTTTTCCACACAGAACTGTACAAGTGCTCTTGATAGCACCTCCTGAGAGATGTTCTGATACCACAGGTTTAGGGATTGACCCACTTGATCAAATGTTTCCCAGGAACAAAAGATATGTGGCTCTGGTGTCAGCTGGAGTAAGTTGTACTGAATAAGAGTAGATCTACTGATTAAGAATATGTCGGTGCTAGTTTAACTTCTCAGAATAAACTCTTTTATACAGTGTTCCAGGAACATTACCAAATAATTTGTGTGTATGGGGTGACTCAGTGTGCTGGTGAAACAGAATAATAGTTCAGAGGAACAAAACCAAGGAAGTTAGGGTTTCACGTGCTGATGCTACTGGAAAACTCAGCCACCTAACACTTCACAAGTTATTGAAGTACTAATGCTAATACCTCCTCAAATAAAATAAAATTGCATAGTGCTTGCTCAACAATCTAAGAAAGAATGACTACTATAGAACAGGTGTTTCAGTTCATTTGTTATAATGCACTAGTTCCAAAGCTGTGCTCCATTAGACAATAATCCAAGACCCAGCCACAGTCTGACACAGATCCAGTAGTATTAGCATTAAACGAAAAGATCAGCTTTTCCAAAATCATACAAAATACACATTGCTTGGGACACTGGCAGTGGCTGAGGCTCTTACTGTGCTTGGCTTCAGCTGCACGATTTCCAGGGCTCCCCCCCAGGCTCATGGAAACACCCCCCCCATTTCATCCATGCTTGCTGACAGGGGTGAGCTCTGCAACAACCATATCAGTGTTAAAGATTACTTCTGTAGGCACAAGTTCTCCAGGTAACCTTATGAGTGGCAATCACCAATAGTCAAGTTCCATAAGAAAAGTGTTAGGAAAGACTTAGCCAGTGTCAGTTGCAACTGAGTGCAGGCCAGGAATGACACCCATCAGTTTTGGATGTCCGTTTGTGTTTCCAGGAGCCACACCAGTCATTTCTGTGCTCATTCAAAGCCAGAAGTAGATGTTTTAAGCCCCCACAGTACACAGGTTTAGGTTATGCCACAGTGAATTTCCACATCCCAGGAAAACCTGGCTGAAATGATGATTAATTCAGCACCCTCAGCTGCTGTATGGAAGAAAAAGCTCTTGTTAAATGTGGTTACACAAAGCTGAGCAGCAGTGAGTTGAGCCAGTGATGGAAAGCCAGCCATCTACTGCTTTAGATAGATATCTTGAAAACAAATGGAAGACGTTGGGTTTTGAAGCCACCTCAGTGTCCAGGCAACTGTTTTCAAAAGTGTTTCTCTCTGGAAAATAATTTCACAAGAGCTAAGAAATCTCTGCCAGCAGCAGCTCATATAGCACTGATTTTTATCAAAACTGAAAAGGCCAGTGAAGTCATCATTTTCTTCTTCCATAGAAAGCTACTGACAAGTTCTGATAAGGAGAGAACTTTTATACACACAGTACCTGTAACCAGGGCAACTGAAGGGCTCAGCTGAGCAAAGACTTCCATGTCTGAAAAGATTGAAATTATGCAAGTAAGACATCTATGCTAATTTTACCTTTAGTTTGTGTATGTTTATGCCATAGAATTAGAATAACACACAAAACCAAACTTAGTGTATATGTCCTTATAAGCTTATTAGCAGGAGTAAGAGACCAAGGAGGGAAGAAAGACAAGAAAGCTGAAGTTCACCAGCTACATCTCTGACTGCCACATACCTCCAAGTTATATTTGCCATCAGTAAAATGTTCCATTACTTATCATATGGATCTGCTGAATGGTTTTATGCTAAGCTTCAAATCCTTTATGTCATTAAGCCCCCGTAAATGAGAAAAAGAGCACCAACCACACAGTCATCACACTCATTTAGAAGGTGATCCAACAGCACAGATCAGATTAGAGATGTAACTGAAATAAATCCATCCTTGTGCTTAAGTGAGCAAGTATAAAGTCAGGCATGCTGAACTACAAAAATCCTCAGCCAGAGATTTAGATGAGATGTAAAGATGGCCCGAGTTATTTCCTCATCATGCACAGCACACCACTGTGCTGCTCTGTCTCTTCCATCAGATAGAGGCCAAAACCCTACTCAAAACCAAGTTATTTACATCAAGAACAAACTTTTCATCCATGCTTAATCTTACATTCTTACAATCTTACAAAACTATAATACTTGGAACAGAAAACCCAACAACAAAAGTGAAATGAGCAACATGTACTTGCCACTGTAATTGGAATCAGAGAGATTAAAAGGTCTACCCACTGTGCAAATAAAGGATCAAAGCAAACAGCATTGCTTCTGGTACCCAGGAGGTGGGTATTCATTTTTTTCCTTTTTTTTTTTTTGTTCAAATAAAACATTTTGTTTGTTCATTCTTCCATCTTTCAATAGACCCATGAATGTCCCAGTCAATGAGGCATACTTCCTCTTGGGATACTAGGAAAGAGTACACCACATGGAGAGAGCTACCTCCATCACAAAAACATTTATCCACTGTTGTCTTCAGAATACCATCCATGTGATCTCTTAGTTTTTCTGTTTGGATATTTTTGGTCTCTCCTGAAGCCCAGACTACAGGAAAAAGAGCACTTGCTATTTGGTGAGATACAACAGTTTTGCCCATAAAAACCTCTTGCCAGGGACAGGAGCCACAAGGTGACAGCAGACAAGTGAAAGCGAAGCTTCTAAAATAAGATGTAAAGCAATACAGAAGTCACAATGTAAAAGATCACATCCCAGGCTCCACCAACATTGTGACCTCAGGAAAAACTCTGCAGTAGAAGATTTGGCTACTTTCCCCAGTGTAACAGGCCCCACCAGCACAGCTGCCTCCCTTCAGCTCATGGCCAAGGCAGACAAAAGCCACCCAGGTGATAGACAGACACCTCACCTTCCCCTGCCCAGAATAACCCCGGGAGGAACAAGAGCTGGGAAAGGCCAGGTCCTTTGCTACTCTGCCCAAACTACAATATGTGCAGGACACCAAATCATAGTAAAATTGAAATAAAGCAAGAACTGGTTTTTTTTGCCTGCACCAATCAATTGATTTTGGTTACATTTTATACCACATGTTTTCTTTATAGATTCTGAAAAGAAAGACTGAATAAAAATATTTTTGAAGATATACGGTAAAGGAAGATTTTTTTAAAAAGGTGAGTGATCCCATTCAGAGAGATATAATTAAGAGATGTCTTTCTAACAGCCACAAGCAATCTAAATTCTTCCCAACTCGTTGCAGATTAAGGATATTTTGTTTTTATGTTGCAAACAAAGAAATCAAAGGCAGTTAATGAGACAACCTTTGCACAAAGTCACACATACAAGGCAGGATGGGAACATCAAGCTTCATCTCCAACATAGCATTAAATACAACAATTACCTTCCCATTAATATGTCCCTGACCAAAGCTGTACTGACTTCAGGCCACAGAGATCTGGCCAGATTTAACACACAAAAAATCCCACACTCCATGTACACAAACACATAACTTGCTCCAACTTAACAACATCACTTTTCTGTCTTTCTGTGCCAGAAGTACAAAATACTTCAGAACAGATTGTTCAAATTTCCTTGTAAATTTATAACTGGAACATTAATTTTTGGTGACATTTACTTTTTTGCCCTGTTTTTCTTTTCAGATACTATCTCCTGCAACGTAGTAGCAATATTTCAAAAACTGTAATTATGCAAAACTCTAATAAAACAAGTGCCAAATTACCTCAAGGAAGGTAAACATGAAGGGGCAATTGATTAACCCCAGCTAGGTTTCTGTGACATAAACCAGATACATAACCTCCTTTTTAACATTTGCATTATCAAAAACATTTACTGTACATCCACAACTTTTTCCAAGAGAATATTTCAGATGAAAAGGAAATGTGCTCTGACATCAGTTTTCTTCAGGAAAAGACATAGTGACAATTTCAGCATTTTCATCAGTGACTTTTCATTACTAAAAGCCCTCATATTTCTAAATAGCATACCTCAGTGACTTCTTTTTAACACTTTAATCTGTAAAAGTATTTTTAAAGCCATTCACAGCCTAACTTTTACACAAGAAAGTGTTTCACATAGCCTGCCCTCTTCTTTCTCCCCTTCCTCCTTTATGTTTAAAAAATGCAAACATTAAACTAGGAGGACAAAATAAAGCACTAGAGTTTCCAAAGAACACATAACACAGCTTGCACAAATTTGCAGGTAGTGCATTTTCTGTATAAATGTGACTTATTTCAGTGGAAAAACTGACTGACTTGTTGTGATGCATAAAAATGAAGACAATCCAGCCTGGAAAACAGAGCTGCAAATAGAAGGATCAGGTATATTAATGGCATTCTTCACAAAGGCAGATGCTCCTATAAATAGATTATGCAAAGTAGTTGCAGAAATAGCAGATCACACAACAAAATAACATTAAATTCATCACAATGAAATGGGAATGTTATCAGTAGCAAACCCATCCCTAATTCAGTTCCAAGTATGTGCTACATTTTAGGTTAGACATCATTGCATATAGACTACGATGCAATCAAAATGCCACAGCTCTTAAATGAGATACTTTCAGGTTCTGCATTGGATTTCGAAAGCAAATTAAGTGATAGAAGTGAAGCATCAACTTGTTCCCTATTTTTTTCTGTTATTACTATTGCTGACAGGGTCATGTACCTGTCCAGGTAAACAGCTGCAGGGACACAAGGCATTGCTTAGGTAAATCAGCCAGCACAGCTCACTAAGTGCCAAAAACCAAAAGGAACATCTGCCAGAGCTTCCAGAGAAGGTCTGAGCTCAGATGTGGTAGCATTGCCTTCTGCTAAATATCCCTGGGTACAGGGCATAGAGGAGAAGGCAACAACTGAGGAACTTGGCTAAAGATTCCTTCCTCAGGAAAAGTACAAAGACAGGTTTAAATTCGAGAAGAACAGAAGAGCACACACACACATCTGTGTAGTGCTGCTAGTCAGATGCTAACTGCCAGCTCCATAAATCCTACTGAGCTTAATTAACTAGTCAATTAATTTATTAACTAGCTTTCCCAGAATCACAGAATATTCTGAGTTAGAAGGGACCCACAAAGTTCATCAAATCCAAATCCTAAGTGACTAGCCTGTAGGAGCTTTAATAAATTACTGAGCAGCGAGTACCTTCTGTCTCCCTGGTAGTAGTTCAAATCTACATCCCCTCTCTCCAAGTTTATTTCTCAGTGGTTATGGGAATTACTACTATAAAAATCATATAAAAAGAAAAAAGAATACAAAAAGGAAACAGAATTAATAAGACACATATCTTTTGCATACTCTGACTGGACAAACCTTAGCCTTCTATTGAACCTACAGATTGTCTTTGGAGTACTTTCCAAGCAGAAACAAGCTTGACTGGCACCTTACCAAAGCAGACACAAGCTCTTTCCTATGCTACAAGACATACAAGTTGTACAGCAAAAAACCCCAAAGACAGATTCCTGGCCTTGCAGGCAGGTCCAGCACACCACTGAACTCCAGGCAGTTGCAGAATGTCCCTTCCCAACATCTTGGCATATTGACAGAGCAAGGTGAGCTCTTGTCTGCAGACACTGCAAACTTCTGAGAACTTATGGTTCTGGGCACTGTAACACCTACTACCATGTCACCACAGTGTTCACTTAGTTTTTGCTGCTCCAAAACATGTCCCTCTAATGAGCTAAACCGAGTCCACAGGCTCTGTTTTAAAACACAGTTTCCCTCAGAGGTAAAGCAGGTGACATTTACCCAGGCTATAGGAAATCCAGGTTCAGATTTTTCCTCTCCTTGAAGGGGTTCAAGCCCACATCACAGAGAACTTCTGATAAAGTTTGAGTGGTTATTCAATTGATCATTTACTTTATCTATTTACTTAAATCATATTTTACTACTTAACATATTTACTTAAAACTGTGGTACTAGAATTTCACTGAACTCACATGCAGGTTGTATATCCAGCCATCTGTACTGGAGAATCTTCCTGGAGGAATGTTCTAGCTCAGCTACTCAAATGATTCGGTGCAAATATCCTGTAAGTAAATTAGAAAAGTAATTCAGCATAGCTTTCACTTCTTAAATCGCTCCTCTATATATTTGATGCCTTAAACAAAATAAACTCTTTACGTTAAAACTTACAAAAGTTCTTCTTTCCCAAATACATGCCATCCTACTCAAAACCTCCTCTCACTTCAGCATCCTTATATAACAGCAGTTAATTACTCAATTAGCAGATATCACATCACCTGTTTACCATTTAGGACAGTCCCAGGCCAATGGGGATTCAAGACTGTGATCAGCAGCTGCTGCTAAATGAGCTGTTAAACCTCACCTGCAGTGGGGTGGGAGGTGCTGCTTGTTCCAAGTTAGGCTACCCTTACTCAAATTAGCCATACAGCTAGTTTTAGATCTCTGTATATCCACACAAAATATGGCATATTCTTGTTGGTATTTCTCGTCTGTGATGTTCTCTGAAACATATTTTTGTCTAGTTTGAAGAATTGCATTTCATTTACAAGTACACATCCTTGGTATGCAAAGAAAACATGGTGTTAAACTTGGATTTGCAAGACCCCTCAACATAACAACATACTTAGAGAATTAGAGAAAAATGAAACAGCCATTCCATTAGGGACATTAACAAAAGGAGAACTTTCTGCTTGTGGTCTATATGCCCAAGAGAACACTTAACTGCTCAGCTGCTTAAAAAAAATAGCAGAGTTCATCTCTAGGTCTCTATTGCAATGACTTGTGATCACTAGTGGCAAAAGTAGAAAAGCTTTGCAGAGTCTGCCAATTAATTCAGCACAAATTTCCAGTAAAGAGGGACTGGTGGAGAGTCCTGGCCACATTTCTCCCGAGTTCTGAGGAAATACAGAGTAGAAGATTAAAATGTGGTGATCTGAGCTTGTCCTTGTTTTCTTTACACGAGTTGCATCACAGGACAGCTATCACAGTTACTGTCTGGAGAAACCATCAAGTAGCAATGGCTGACACATTGCACTTTAAGAAACCTGTGCCAAACTTCTCCAAAAACCAGGTGCCAAAAGTTAAATCCTTGTCTGTGTTTATGCACACAGTTGTGTGACCCACACCTTATTAGCTTCCACAGACTTTGGTTTAGAAGCCTGAATCACAACTGGGAAAGGTTTTAATCACACATTTGGTCACTCTGCCCTTTCTGAAATTCCAGCCATCTATTGACACGCTTGTACACAAAGTTGGAAGCTTAGGTCTGGGAGGCAATGTGAAGCATATAAGCCTCCTCAAGCCAGTAACAGATAACTAACCTCACAAGATAGCACAAGAAATCATTTCACCAGGAGAAGCCCATTGCCAAAGGATGAGAGTTTAGCAGGTAACTAACCATTGTGCATGAGACTACGTCACTCCTGGCTGACGAGGAAGTGATTTTAAAGGGCTGCTGTGATTTTCACATTACACGACTGCTACAGTATGTCTTGCCAAATAGTAAAATAACTTTGTCCAAAAATGATGGATTGATTTTCAGTAATAGTGAAACATCCTCAGTATCAGTTTAAGGAAGAGAATGGAACAAAAAGCACATCTGATGCCCGCACAAATATTTTCTTCCCAAATCCCATTAGTCTTTAAAAAACGCCTCGTTGACTAAATTCTGGCATCAGACTAAGAAACAGTCTGAACTTACAACAGAACATGAGATAAGACCAATTTTCATAAATTTTGTGGTTCAGTACATTCAGTTTGTACTGCAGCTTCTCAGATTTATTGCAATTTCAGCTCAGCTCAATGTATTGTACACAGAGGAACTCTCTCACCTTCAGTGTGAGTTCTCCAAGCCATAGAAGATGGACAAACATAATTTTGTATACTTCCTCCTGCTTCTATTTTATATAAGTCAATATTACTCCAGTCTTCAGTATTTGTAGTATTGATAGCATTTGGTGCAATTCACAAAAACTGCCCCTATTCCTTAAATTTCCTTTTCACTAACAGAAGGAAGGAAAAATACTTATGCTGAGAACAAAAAAACTCTGTTGCAAGACCACAGTCATCCCTACAGCCCCCCTTTTACAAGTACAGTTCAGCACTATGCAGCAAACCCTGGCTGTAACCATGAGCATTATAAAACCAACCAATTCATCCTCAAAGGAACTGCTTGCCAAATTTAAAAGTCCAAAACTGCTGCTTTCCATTTCTCTCTAAACATACACAAGAAAACACGAAGTCATGGCATTCTGCAACCCATGTCATAATCAATATTGTTCCTGACCTTCTCAAAGTCTTTTTTCCTTTTTCTCCCTCTCATATTCCTCTGCTGCTATTCTTATGTTTTAGTTAAGTTCTCAAATTGAATTATGTCCAAATTTTATCTCTCCTCTATTAGAGGAAGGGACAGTTCGTATCCAGCTCGCTAACATCTTCTTTGAGATTTCCCTTCCAATTTCAGGGATGATTCAGCTGATAATGAAACAACCACTAAAACCTCACAGCCTAAACTAGCAATTTTAGTTTATCTTGGAATGATACGCTGCAAATCTTGATAAGGCCTCAGGGGCTGGCAAGTGAGTTATCATCCCTGCAGAGCCAGATGGCTGAGGACAGGAATTGCTGCATCCATCCAGAGGTCCCTGTTCTTCAGCTAGATAGTCCATAAGACTATCCACAGTGTTATAGGGAACTGCAGAAATTCCTTGGTTTTGTCACAAGCTTGCTAGCAAAGCTAGTCATAAATTAACATGCATGCTAGAGGAAGTCACTCAGACCCTGACTGTGTCTTTCTATGAAAGAGTCCAGCCTCATCCCTATGAATAGAGGATTCAATAAATATTTTGGTTAATAGTGTAAAATATTATTTTATGCAATGTAAGACTTATCAGATAAGTTTACCTGGAAATAATGTCAAATGTTTGCACTGTGATTAGTAAGGTAAAGCCAGAAAATCACAAACAGGAAAAAATTGTTATGCTTTATGGGTTAAACAAGTCCTCTGACTCATTCTCCGACAGATAAAAGATTAAGCACATTGCTTTTCTGGCGACAGGAATTATAGAACTGCAATTAGACAACAAGTAGATGGCTGTAATAAGACGGTCTCTTCAGAATAAATTCCTTATAGCCATGAACAGTATCTGTGAACAGGTGCATTTAGTGGCTCAGTCTCTTTATGTCCACGATTACTTGTGAGAGCTCTATGTTCAATCCACAAGCATTAAAGAAATGTTAATATATATGGACAGACAAGAGAACCTCCCTGAAGATATTGCAGCAGATTTGCCCCTGCAGTGTGGGAGCCCGATCTGTCCCTGCAGTGTACCCCTGCACTCTGACTTGTGACTTCTCACGAGAGGGTAAATTGCATTTCTTCCTGCTCAGAACACATTTGTGTCCTTCCCTGTGTTGTTCTTCTGTGGAAGATTTTAAATGGCTGAAGTGGATCTCCAGCCAGCCCTGCCCAGCAGGGTGGGGCGTGTCTGAGGGGTTGTTCTCCCAGAAGTAGCAAAGCCCACCTCGTTTCTCAAATTGCTTGTATTTGTCGCTACTCATACAAGAAATTCCCACCCTAGACAATGCTAACTGTGAATGTTTACTCTCATGAGACAGAAGAAATATTTCCACCACATCCACCCTTTCCAGCCTCCCCCAGTACAGAAGAGCACCTCCTGCCTGCAAATCATCCTGTCCTTTTCTTCTTTGTTTAATCTGGTTCACTGGTGGCCAGTTCCTTGAACCTGGTTTATTGCCAGAATCTGGCTTATTGTCTTTTTAATGAAGCCCAAGTATGCCATCATCTCTTGCCTACCTGACACTTCTGAATTTTCTGAGCTTATACACTGAAATCAAAGAATTCTTTTCTCTCCAAGCAGTCACGATGATGCACTTCATGTCCCAGAAGCCTTTCCTGGGTTTTGGAAAGTAAGACCTCTCTGGCACTGAGCTTAGCATTGCGTGAAGAAAACAAGCCAATGCCTCCTAATAATTCATCATTTGCTTCCCCTGTTTACAGATAAGCTATAAAGATGTTAAGTGGGATCATCTAAATCTTCAGGTCAACATGACAATATTGCACAAAAGTGTATTAACTTCCCATCTTAAATAACAATCCAAAAATAAATCAAGCTAAACAATGCACTTAGTCTTCAACTTTGTTCCAGTATCAGGGAGCTGTTATTAAAAAAAATATCCCACTGAAAGAGACTTCTATAAATCCTCTTCTGTCTAGTTATGAGAAGAGATGATGTTCAGGACTCAGAATGCCTCCTAGAAGTACCATGCAATCATAAGGGAAAAGGAAGACAAACATTTTGGAAACAAGACAAGAGATGCCTTTTTCAGAGAACTTGAAGTCCAGTTCTTGAGACTGGTTCCTGTTAGAAGAAGGTCCTTCTAGGCTCCTTAAGCAAATTGATCACTAAGGTATAATAACTCTAAATAGCAAAGCTATACAATAAAACAAGTTGGTTGTTAGCTATGCTACACAATGAGAAGAAAATGCCACACAACAGGAATAAAGCATTTTTGAATTTTTAGCACCTCCATGACATCTATTTACAACAAACCAACCAAAACTCCAAAGTTTATGCCTGCAAAGCCAAGGCAAAATACATAATCAGTAGAAATGAAATTATATAGCACTTTTACATGCTCATAGGCACCGAAAATTTTCCTTGTAGGAATTTCTGTGAGTAGTTGTTAAGACTATTTACCTTTTGAGGCATCTGTTTCCTTTTTAAAATTAGGAAGCAAAAATTCTAGATGTCTATGTTCTTATGACTTTCACACACACATATCCCACCAAGCTGGTATTTCCACAAAATATTTTGCAGCAGATTTGGTCTCAAGTTGTTCTTTTAACAACCTATTTCTAGTTTAAGAAAAAACACAGATAAGGAGTTGACTTTATTTCTGTTGCAGAAATTCTCTCATTGCTAGAGGGAAACTGGAGAGCCAAGAGCACATCCACTGCAGGTTTAGAGAAGGAATATTTTGAGTCATTCTTAGAATATATTTGGAAAAAAAGAGTTAGATAAACACTCTTGTTATTATTCCTTGCTTCTTTCCCAGCAAACTTGTAAGAAGAACTTTTGCTAGAAAAGGAGCTCTGGCAGCCATCCTTTCCCTGCTATTTTAAATCTACCTGTGGTCCTGAGAAGTTGGTGCTTTTGATACTGTACTGCAAGAGACAGAATAATTTAATACAAGCAGCCTTCAGAGTCTTTAAATATCATAGTGAGAAGCTTGTTTTCCACTATTTAAATATGAAATTGGATTATTTTAATATCTTCCTGCAGTTAAACTCTTTATCTCATTTTAATTTTGGAATACATGCAACCAAAATAATACCAATATGTTCTCCAAAGTACCTTCTAAAAATGTAAGATGTTCTTGCCTCTCGGAGCTTGTGCCTCTCCTGCTACTTCCCAGGGACTAGAAAAATGCAAGAACTTTAGAACTGGAATCCTCACTGCACAAGTGGATTGCTTATGTTTTTGACAACCAGCCCTCCCCGAAAACTTGCTATGCCCTGTGTATAATAATATATACGAGTACTAGAACAGGCTGCTATAAGTGCAGCTTGACCATAGCTGACCTCATTACAGCCACAAACCCCACACCAGTGGCAGGATGGGATGTTAAAGCATCTGCTTTTTAAAATGTACCTGCAATCTTGACTGTAGTGTTCAGCCCACAGTACATCTACAAAAACATCTCAATTTATCAGACTGTGGCATCCAAGCCCTTGAGCCATGCAAAGTCCATTAATAATATTTACAGACCTCAGCACTATCCCCAGCTACATCTATCAACCAGAATGCAGCTGAAGTCACCACCCACACCTGCTATTGCAGCTATGGCCAGCTGTGGTCCACTGTAACAGTGCTGCCTTTACTGAGCCCTCTCCTCAACTCCAGCTTAAAGCTGACAGCTGCTCCTAGAACATCTGTATAGGCTGCACTGCACTGGGATTCCTGCCACAGTGGTTCTCATGTGTTGCTTTACTCCTGAGTCAGTTTGTCATCTTGAAAAAAAGTCAATAAATAGGACAAATAAATCAGAAAGCACAGGCATATTTTTATTTGAAGATTAAAAACCTGGCCATTTCACAAGTACTCTGAACTGTGCCAAATATAGTGTAATGGCGCATATAATAAAAAGAAATTATTTTATGTCATCTGTATCCATGGTGAAATCTGCTGATCAGCAATAAGGAAAGGCTGGTGTTTTCTCCTTGTAAAGGAAAGGAATCAAAACTTGCTTCTCCAGTGTCCATCAGTTCAGGGTTAAAAGGAAATGTTTTATAGAGCAGGGAATTTTTTAAAGATGTTTTCCTTCATCTAGCTGCTATGTTGTGCTTTTTTTTCTCATTAATTACAGAGTCCCAAGGACAAGGGAAAAAGTCACAATTCCAGATACAGATTAAACATTGTGCTATGGGACCATATCCAATCTTTCAACCCAGACCTGTCTTTTAATTGTTACAACACACACTTGTAAAAACTGGCTTTATTCTTATTTATCAATTATCACTAAAAAGGAGAAGTCGTTTGATCCACAAAATAGCTTTTTTTCCTTCTAAATGTCTATCCCTCAATATCCTTTTGTAGGTGTCCAAAACTCCAGGCATGGAATTTGCAAAGGAGTAATCATCTCACACTCCTCAGGGTGTAATGCTATCCAGCCAAGGCAGGGTAAGACATAAAGAAGCACGGACAGGAGCTTTACCCTTCACCCTCTTCCCATTATGTCTTATGTCAGATATAGTGACTGGGAAAGGGACAAGAGCACCAGTTTGGTACTGGAATAGCCAGCTGAATCACACCCAGAGGTTATATGAGGGCTAGACCCAGAGCAGCAAGACCACCCTCTGCAGAAGCAAATGAGCATTTGATGTGTTTAGCTGTAAGGTGAAACCCCATCACTCCATATCCCTTTTTTGGATGCACAAGTGAGACAGCTGGACTCTGCCAGCACGAACATCTGGGAGTTATAGAGACTGAAATGGCTCATGTTTAAAGTCACTAATAGTTGTTCCATCCCATAATATAAACATTGTTCTGTAAACATCTTTTTTCTCTTTTGCAAGAATTAATTGTCTAGCAGATGCTCCATTTTTCTTATTCCTTCCTTCCTTATTAGTACAGTAGTTTTCATATGGAAAAGACAAAGACAAATCCAAACTTGCCACCACGAGGGTAAAGTAGTCCTTACATTGTGATAAACAAACATAAGCAACTTCTTGGTTTCTTCTTGAGGTAATATCTTCTCTCAACTTCCAGGAAGGACAAGTCCATGTCCTTGGACACAGCTGACATTTCTGCCTGGAATATGACTTGCTGAGCTCAACATTTTTATTGCCTTCTATGTTGCAAAGTTTTGACATCCACGACACAAAGATATAAATTACCAAGCACAAAATTAATCTCTGACAGCAAACCTGTACATCTCAGAGCCACAAAAAGACACAAATATTGTAACTGAAATAAAGAATGTTTTCTGATGAAAAGGAACACACACTTGTTTATTCCTGCCCTGCCATTTCAGCTATACTCACAGCTGCAAAAGCAGTAAAGCAGTTACCTAAAGTGACATTTTAGGTGGAGAAAACACTGAACTACTACAAAATCATCCAAACTTTAGGCAGGCACAGTCCTGTGAATCTTTAAAAAGGGTGCTTGATAAAAAATGAGATATTGAGAGAGATGAACAGACATCCAGCTACTTGGCAAAGAGAAAATGGAGCAGTCTGGTATTGCAAGCTGCCCTACTGTTTGTAGCACCAAAGGTGTCTGCAATGCTGTAGCTACTTCTCACCCACAGCTCTTGAGATCCTTTACCTGAGGTGCTGTGGCAGCACTTTTTCCTCTTAGATGGTTACTGAAACTTTTCCCCTTTCTGCCTCTGTCTCCCCTAAAGTAACATGCATTATTAGATTTGATGTATGCCATGAGTTATAAAACACACTAATAAATTTTTTTGCATAGGAATATTTCTCAGCATCCTTTGTGCCACAAGTCCTGTTTCATAAATAAGTTAAGGATGAAGTTTAGCATATTCCATTAGATATTATTGCACTCTAAGAGAAGGAATAACCCAGTGTCGGTTGGAAATTTTTCAGAAAAAATACTGAAAATCCCTCCTGAATTACAAAGGAATCAAGAGTCTACTGACATTTTTCTTGCAGGACAAAAAAAGCATCTTTTGTATTTTCTCCAAGGGCTTCCCTTGCCTCTGGGGTTTTTGTATATTAACGCAGCTGCCTGGAAGATTTTCTATTCAGCCTGTTAAATATTTCAAACATATGAAAAGATATCATCTGGAATGGTAGACTTGGACAGACACCATAGTCAGCTGATGTGGCTGTAAGAGCAGATATGGTCACTGACTGCAAGACCAGCCACAAGAAAATGCAAATCCAGCAGAGGAAGGGGGAAAGATCTCTATATCATCTGCTTGGTGACTGCCAGAAGCCTGGCAAAGTGGGAGAATAATCTGGATGAGGCATAAAAGTCAGTCTTATTGCAACTACATATTCTAGCAAAATGTTTTCTTTTGGAAGAATCAGCATTTTGTACCAGAAAACCAGTCAGCTGGAACATCTGCAAACAGCTCCAGTATTCAGCTTAGTCATTCATGTTTTTCTACCCATCTTCCAGCTAATTAGCTATAGCTAAGACAACGTGGAGATTTGCTACCTCTGCAGGTAGCATCTCTGTGTGAATTGTGCACAAACTGCCAAAAACAGGATGTCTGTCAACAGCCTGTGTGGACTGTTTGTAATCATCACTTGTTGCTTATTAGACACAGCTCCTAACACAGCCATTAGATATGTTTTTGTTTCTTGTAAAAGATTAACTTATTTTTCTCGCCTCTTTTATTTTTGACTGATAAACATTTTACAAGTGACAGGATACTAAATAATTTTGCTTATCTGATTTTATCTATACCTCATCTTCTAAACATACTTCGAGCCAGGATAAAATTAGAAAGAGATGTTCTAAGTCCTTGGCACTTAAAATCTCTATTTTGGCTCAGTGGACAAGACTAACTGGATGTGATTATTTATATAGCTGTGTAAATGTTCGTGGTACTATTTAACCAAATAAAGTATTGGGCCTGAGTCTAGCAGAACCTTGCACATATACAAGATTCTTCCTTGTAGAGTTTTCAGGGGTAAATGCTTTAAGCCCTGATTGTGTGGTGGTCTGAGCAATAAATAAAATTTCTAAAGGCATAGAAAATGGCACAACAGGGCAGACCATTACCTCATCTAGCTCAGAAGTCTGTCTCCAGCAGTGGTGAAGTAGCTAAGTAGGGAAAACACAAGAAACCAACTGCTTTCTTGCTCTGCTTCCCTCACAGCAGCTCAGCATTCACAACTATTACACTAGGGATGTTAGAGGATCCTCATCCTTTTCAGCATTTATTTGTGGATCTGCTGTCCACGATTTTTTTTCACTTTGAACCCACGGGCTGCCCCCTCTCCACAGCCTCCTGTGGAAGCAAGTTCAGATGATCATTCCCTGTTGGCTGAAGACATGTTTGTTTCTATTCTAACTGGTCTCCTACTGCTTTTATTAAGTGATCCCCCAGTTGTAGTTTCATCCCTCTGATCCCTGTAATTTCCCTTCTTTGCATTATCTCCTTGCCACTGCTAGACAAGCCCAGAGCAACTGTCCTTCAATATCCATCTACAAACCTATTGCCCATGCACATCCCAGCCTGCTCCCAGCAGGATCTAACAGCATGTCCCATAAGAGCCCAAATAACATGGAACACTTACAATCACTACATTTTTCTAGTGGTTCTGAAAACGATATTCCAAAAATGGCAGGAATGAAGCATCAAACTAATTGCTTAGTAACGTTTTTGTCTTACACCTTGAGTACTTGCAGTGTTTCTTGAGTGCATCCACACTTAACTACTGACTAAAACTGGTTAGGAAAAATGAAAAAAAGGAGCAAAAGTAATGTTTCAGTATTCCACAAAATGCATGCCTAGAAAATGAAAGGTTCCTTGTGCAGCTCTGAAAAAGGCACTGCAGTAACCAAGGAGCCAGCAGAAAAGAAGCTCAATTTATCTGGGAGCTGATGAAAAACTGACCTGGTAATGACTGAGCAAAGCGTGACTGTGGCAAAGTCAACAACACAAATGGATGCGGTTACCTACAGAGGATTTCTCCTTAAAATGGTTTAATAAAAAGAATCATTGGAACTCTCAATCTCTCTCTAAAATTACCCTAAATTCCAAAAAGCGTATTTTGTCCAAAAAGCACAAAATGCTGGTATCACACTCTGAGAACATTCCAGTTCAAACTGAGCTTGGCTGTACATGAGGATAATTCCACATACATTTGTGTCTCCTTCGTGAAAAGGTTGTTTAAAAAAAGATACCTATTTAAAACCAGCAACTGGATTAAGCAGGAAGCTCAACGTAATTACATCTGTGGCTGAAAGCATTCAAAGGTTACATGTATCTTAAGGAAAAGAAGTCCCTGAGCCTGTAAACTCTTGAGAATTAATGACAAAGACATGAGACAAAAGACAGAACAAACACCACCTCTCTAAAAGATGAGAGACAAGGCAGCTGCACAAATCAGTATCCAGGTGCCTATGATTTAAATATCTTGTCATACCAACAAAACTGACCTAAAAATCTCATCACAGCCTCTCCACAGCAAACGTAGTCTTCCATACAGCTTTTCTTCTGCATTGTTCTGAGTAAGTTTAAAAGTTCATCATGTCTTTCAAATGCATTCCAGAATTCTGTGATTTAGGTCAAAGCTAATCACTATCCTCTGGGAAGCTGGTGATTAACAGCAGGGCAAAATACAGGCCAATATAGAAACTTTTGAGATTGCAAAATCTAAAAATCCACTGTTACTGTAAAAATAACAGGATGCTTTCCAGATAATTTCTTTTAGATTTCTGAAAACAAAAAAAAAAGAGTAGAAATATGACCCAACTCTCCTCTATATACTCCAGGAGAGGCTACATTCCAGACAGAGCTATTTTAGCTCAGAGTCTGCAAAGCAGAAAAATTTTGTACTTAATTTCATTGCAAAAAGAATATCTGCTGGCACTTACATTATCTACTTTCTATACTTTTGCTAAACAGTTTATAATTTGTCAGTATAATCAAATCTCAGTTACTATTTCAACTTACTGATCCAGCCCTCGGACTACACTTCCAGCAACATACAACTTGTGCAAATAAGATATATGTCAGCTATGGTGCAGCTTAGAACAACCAATGCAGGCACCCACAAATTTTCAGGATGCCCTTCCCATTTACCCCAGTGTATTTCTTGGCAAAAGGGAAATCTAGGAGCTGCTCATTGGGAGCTTTTTTACCTAGGAGACCTGACAGAGCTGGAAAATTGCTTTAAATCTACTAAATGGTACCACATGACCAGGTCAGTATAGGAGATTGTGGAAAACATTCCCAGTTTCTTGTTTCATTATGCTCTGGGTAAATATTTATAAATAAATATGCTCTTAAAACTTGAGCAATGGCAAATGGTAATGACCTGCTGCTTTTAAAAGCTTAAAACATTGGACCAGTATTGCTATTTCACCGAGCATTTGAACACCAGAACTACAATTACAGCAGCACTGAATGCACAGTTCTAGGAGGAGAGAAAACACAAAAAGTAAAATAACAAAAATACAGGAAGGGAAACTTTAAGTGTTGTTATTCAGAGTTAGGTCCCAGCTGCCAACACCACTTCAAAGGGCTTGCTGAGCCCCAGAGCTTCTCGCACAGGAAGAAGGAAGCCACGAACAGATATTTCTATGGAAGAGAAGCAGTAAGCACATGGTCCTACACCTGCCTGGCAAAGGGACAGGGTCCAAAGTGAACCCCCGCCCGTGCAGGGCTGGGGCTGCCCAGCTCTGCCCTCCGAGGGTGTCACAGAGCTGGAGCCGGGGCTGTTGAAGCTGCTGCAGCTCAGCACAGCTGCGTGGGGACCGGCACCGGCACCGGGCTGTTCCCACAGCCCTGAGCTCGGCCTGACCGCGGCTTCGGGGGCGGATAAAGCCGCGATCGGCACCGACGCACGAGTGGCACATGTTCGGTTCTCACCCCTCGATAAGATCTCCTCCCTTTCCGGGCACAAGTGTGTTTGAACGTGCAGTCGCAACATAGATCATGCCAGCAGAAGTGGAGGTTCATAGAGAACAAGGAACAACCTGTACACTTCTAAAGACCGCTTTACCCAGAGAGGGTCCAGCCAGGCTCACAGGTGCTTTTCCTGTGCTCCGGCTGGCTGGATGTCGGGAAGATCTAGCGGGAAATCCTCGCTGCCATGTGCACACGCAGCTGTGCTCCAGCTGAGAAAGGCTGCTTTTCACTGCTATGACCATCACGGTAACCCAGCTCCATCACCAAGACAGCCAGCCCAAAATACAGGCAGACACACTGACTGGAGGTCTGACTGTACTTATTCAAGCAGACTTTCCTTATCTCGTGTCTCCAGTTCAGAAAGGACTCACTGTAACAGTGTTATAAATACATGCTGATTCTTCAGTCATAAAAAGCAAGCATACGGGCAAGCAAAACCAAGTCTTACTAGATTTCCCTCCATAAGGGATTAAAAATAATGGGCATGTAATTTAATAAAAAGCTGTTGATTTCTCAGCTGTACTTCTAACTGAAAATAAAGTCCATCAGAAGAGAAAATGATCTAGTTAGTAATGCATTATAAATGTAAATGCAAACTGTCAAAGAAAACAAAAGTAGCTCAGTCATTTTGAGTTGTAACAAAATAACCTTTTGTTTCAATTTGTTTTAATAAATGCAAATTAAATAATACTGGCAGACAGAAGATTTAGTAAAAAGTATTCAAAGTAGCATGCCTGCATGATGCATACAGAGTAGCTGGGTAATGCCCACTGAAAAACCAAAACCACGGCAGAGAACATCACCACATCCTTCTTTGCTCTCCATTTACTCGCAAACTACCTGTCTAGAAATTGTCAATGCAAAAATACTCTCTACATTCAAGAGCTTTTCCATGTATTGATTCTGTGCCCAGTTCCAAATCTTTGTTGTTTACTATATATGGAGATACAGTATTTGTCTGAAATTAAGAAAATGCACTATGTAAAGAAGCAATAATTCCATAATACATGGAAGAAATAGTCCTCACTTCTCTTGTAACCAAAACAAGCAGAAGATAATCAATATGGTAAGCATTAGTTACTCGGATATTGGTATAGGACATAGCAGAAAGTAATTTCCTCCATATAATTTTAGTTCTCTCCATTACTCTTTGCAAGTTACCTGTGCCCCCTATGATTCCTGATATGCTCACGTATATCCCAGAGAGCTGCTGTAACCCAGCTTGTCCTTTGGTTTCTTTCTCAGTTATAAACTTGCCAGGAATGTTGTCCCAGTTTTCAAATAACAGTTTTTATTGGAAAACTACCAGAAAAACAAACTTATTTAAAACAAAGACATTGAGTAAACAACTCAACTTAAAAAAAATCCATCACAGCTAAACACCAGTTTAATGTTAACTGTTAAATAAGTTCACCACTCCAGGATTGATATAGCTGTCAATGACTGCAATAGCAGCCTCTTAAACTTCAGAGTGCAGCCTGTGGTAATGTAGAGTCCTTTCCTAGTGCCCTTTCCTAGCCTTTCCTAGTGCCTAATGGTGCCCTTTCCTAGCACCATAATCATGCCAGAAAACGTGTTTTTTTAATGCAAATTTACCTGTCACTGTTGTCTGTCATGACAGCAAGTGCTTTGAGTACATCTAAAGCTGGTATATCAGCTTTACTGTTTTCTGTGGAGTTTGGCCTGTTTAACATACATTCAAACACAATAGGTGACATCATTATTCTATCCACATATTTAGAAGTTTGGACTGCTATTTTCTGCATGGAACAATGCACCTAAACTCAGCTATGAATTGCTCTGCTCTGAAGACCTGCATGAATGCTGAAGTAATATGTGATGAGAAAAATGTTCTAGGGGAGCAAGGTACCTGCCTATAGCACTCACAGGACTGAGACATTATTTTACACCACTTGTCACTAAGGAATGACTGATCCATCAAGGTACTTGGCTATGTCTCTCTCCAAGACAACCCAAAAGAGTGTGGACCCTGGCTATGGTCTGACCTCCTCAGTCTACTCTTTAAACAGCCAGAAGGGAATTGTCACACTTGGATAAAGCCAGACAAATATCACCTTATTCTTCATTTCTCTTCCAGCCTTCACTTCAGGAGTAGTCCAGGGTGCCACTGGATAAATGTGGGATTAATAATACTGCACAGGAAACCTTCATTCTGACCTTTTCTAACTCCAGAGAGCCTAACTTAGAAACTTTGGAATAGTTTTTGTCCATATGATAACTAGAGAGGGTGCAAGGCAGCCCTTACTCAGATGAAATGCCCCCTTTGACAGGTGGATTTGCTCAGACAGTGCTGTCTTCCCTCTCCATTACCATGCAGCCTTTACACGTGAAAGAAATTCATTACCTTTCTACTCTTCACAGAAAAAACCTTTACTGCAACATTGAAACTGCTAAAAAGAAAATTCCACTCTAAGATAGTTCTAAGGAAAGGAAAAATTTACACTGACAAATTTGATATTTTGCTAGTGTTTTTATTTTCCACTAAGAAAGTTTAATTAAACTCTGATAGTTCTACCCAGCATGGAGAACAGGGCATTCCAAGAAGTGGTTTTGTTTAAACTTTTCTGCCCATCATGAAATACAAAAGACTGACATTTTTATCTCCATCTCAAAGGAAATGCTTATATTCATTTATTGTTTTCAAAGCTTATTTTAATTTTAACTTTGTAGGTGGTGCAAAAATGTTTATACTCTTATCTTTAGCTTTCTTGCTGTTGTGCTCCTGACAGTATTCACCTGTAGGAGTTGTAAAAGGGATTGATTCTCTAAGCCACAGAGACTTTCTGAATCAATGTCTGACTAATAACATTTAGGCATTTACAGAGAGTTTCATTAATAGGGATTAAATAGTCATTGAAAGGACAGTATGTTGACTGTGTTACATGCAGATGATATGATAAAGATGATGCCCACATCCAGCTTAACAAACACATTTGATTGTTTAATGTCCCTCTGCACACCCAGTTTGACAAATATGGCCTGGGGGGGAGGGGAAACAAAATAGGCTGCAACTGGAACAGAACATGGAGCCAGTGTTCTGCATCACCTAGCCAACCTCAAACAAGATTAATCATATCTCTTTACCTGAGATGGTGTAACCCAGCTCATATTTGCTGAGAAAATTTCACTGTTAAAAATACACTGCTTCTTGCTAAGCTGGTTGCTTTTTGTATTTACAAAAGATGTAAGGAATATGAGAATGTCCTGTCCTTTAGAATGCAGACTATACTAACAGGTCTCCTTTCAGCTTGTCTTGGCAGAAGGGATAAAACAGATCTTACATGAGTAGGACAGCCATCCCAGGGTCCCCAGGGAACCTGCTGTTCCAACTCCTGCCCGCTGTTGTTCCAGTTGTTGTTCCCTTCAAAACTAACATTTCCAAACATCAACGGGTAGAGGTGGAATCACAATCAACTGCTCAATGTCTGGATTCATATTCTTTTTACAGCATCACTAAAACAGAGATGTACACACCCACACAACAGCAAGCCTGTAAGTAGACATACAGTCCCAGCTGATCCCCTTCTTGACAAATTTCAGCTCTATTTTTAGAACTTTCATACACTAATGTCAGTGTTTATGTACAACACGGTGGCTGAGGGCTGGGAATGAGGAGTTCTCAGAGAACTCTGTCTAGTTCATATGCTACTCAGACAGAGGTTTTTGCTGTCAAGTGAAACGAGATCTATTTGTAATGAGATCTTTTTTTCAGGAAAGATTGAACATTTAATTGGTCCAGTCTTAGTGTTAAACCATAGTAGTGCTAAATTTAGACCCAGAAATGGCTTCTGATGATTTGCACATTTTCAGTTTTCTGACTGGAAAATATTAGTGGGGGAAGTACAACAGCCAGTCAGGCACAGCCTGCAGGGCCAAAGTCAGAGAATGCAATAACTTGACTTCAGCAAGCTTCAAACAACTAAAAAAATCAACTGAAAACTATAAAAATAAAGAAATACAAGCAAAACAGTACCCCCCCCCCCAACCAAACAAAAACAACCACACAAAAAAAACCCACACCAAAAAATCCAAAAAACCCAACAGCCCCCACTACATGCAATTGAAATTGTAGTAGGGACTAAAAAGGCAGGATGCAATGAGCAGGATTAAAAGCAGACTAACAGTTTGAGTAAACTTTTTCACTTATACAAAAAAAATCAGAAAGATTCATAATAACATTAATCTAGAAAATAGCACCCTGCCATACAGAACAGGCTTGGCTGCTGTTATTCAGCACTGCACAGCACAGAAGCAGATCACTTCTGCCCATGGCCGGGCACCTCTGTGCCCTTTTGTACTGATACAGATCAGTCCCCTGCACTTCAGAGAAGACACAGCCCAAAAGAGAGTTAAGAACAGAGGGTCATGATGCTATTATAAGCAGCACAGTGGTGTGCTTCGCTCATCTCCGGCTCTGATGCTTACACAAACCATTTCACAAACAACACCCTACAGTCATAAGTTCAAGAACAATAAAAACGCAATAAAAAGTGCACCTCCGTAATATGCATTACAAAACAAAGACATCACTCAACATCTTGCTCCCTCTTTTGAATATGATTTTTCATCTAGGCAAAGACCCCAAGGGTTCAATAAGTTATCCCTGAAATGACTAATGCATGGTTTGAACTACCATGCAAAACCATGTTCTGCCCTCTTGGCTTTATGAAATTCAGCTATAAAGTCTCTGGACAATTTTTTCTATGTCCTATCAGCCAAGTAAAAGAAAGAAACAAGTGTTGGCATTTCACAAAATGCAGACACTGATTTAAGCATCATGCAGTGAGAACAGCTACTCACTGGGGAGATGAACAAGATCAGCATAGCTATTACGACATACAACGTAATTGAGATGGAAAAAACTTAATCTTCCATCCTGGATGTTTATTGCATATGTTACAGTCCTCTGTACATCCAGCTGTTTCTGATACTCATAGGAATCATATAAGCAGAAAAAGAACAGAACATTCTCAAGAAAGAGAAGTGTGATCTCCAGGGTGAGCACTTGTGCCATTAAATGTCTGACATCAGATTTCGCTGCAGGCGATAACAAATTTGTCACCAAGTTCAATAGCAAAGTTTGGCTACAGGCTCTCCCCTCCCACCACTTTCCATTGGCCTTGCCTCTTGCCAATGGTTTTAGTGTTACAGGAATAGACTGGAGCTTTAAGGAGGACTTAAAGGAGAAGCTTTGGTACTACGTGTGCATTTGTCTTCAGCTACCAAGAGCTTCCCTGTTTTGAAAGAGCAGAGGTCAGCACACCTGCAGACAGATCTGGTGGGCTGCTCTGGATGCTGCTTTGAGTCCTGTTCCCAATGAAAGGAATCATGAGACGGCGGCACTTATTTTCCACAAGTGTTATGCACTGTGCTGCACTAACACATCCGAACCTGTTCCACAATTGTAATCCAGGGCTTTTCTCTAAAACATTAATTCCTAATTTTCCTGAAATTTTCAATATACTGTTGCAAGAGAGAGCGCAGGACAGGATTGAGATGCCAAATCTCCTTTGTCAGGTCAGTGTATGGCATCATTCATGTGAAACAGATCCCCCCTTTAGAAAGGCAAGGTAATGACCTGAGCCATTTTGCTCTGAAAAACTAGGAATTGTTAAAACAAAGTAGTCCTTAGGTTTGGTGTCTTTAAAACTGCTCAGTGAGTCCAAATGCTCTTGCAGGCAGTGCAGCAGTCCAGGGCTCAAGGGGAGCCAGCATCCCCCTCCCAGCAGCATCCTCCCTGCCATCCCAGGCCTGACTGGGTCCTTGCACAGTACACCGGTGACTGTGTGAGGTCAGGGGCTTTTTCTTGGTTTTTAAACCTAAATGGAAAATATGTTTTATCGCGCCGATGTGTAATTGATGTCCTGGCAAAGGTAAGCATTCCTGACAGAAAACACATCATACAGCACGATGAAGTGAGAAAGCATTTTGTAAAGTTTCCCTTTTACTGAAAAAAAATCCATGCTTTTTAAGTATAATAGATATATAAATGAAAGATATACCTTAATGCAGCCAATAAAATTAAATTTTAAACTAAAGAGGTTTTAAACCAAATGCTACCATAAGTATGTTTTATAAGGTCATCTAACCTCATAATTCCATATTCAGCTTATTTTTTTTTACCTTTTTTTTTCCACTGTTGAAACTATACTACCTTCCTTAACTGGCACTTCCATTTTATGGATTTGTGATAGAAGCAATTAAAAAGTCTGAAATAAAAACTATCAGATAAATACATGATTCATACTACAATTTTCCACAGGCTGTCTACTGCCAACTTTACAACTTGGCAGATGCTGGGAATATCCCAGCTCTACCCTTGCAAGTCTCCTCTAGGAACAACAAGAAAATGTTTCATCAGGTTTCAAAAAAAATCAGCAAGATCTCTGGTGTGCTATGGGTAAGCTCCCAAAATATCAATGCTTAACCAAACCTCAGCGTGGCTCACTAAACTTTGAAGTTTTCCACTTCCCAATATTTAATAAATTTTCCCCCATTCGACTTCGAGAATCAGTTAAAAGAAACTTGAAACCAGTATCAAAACTGGGGAATCTACAAGCAAGGTGGCAGGTGAGGACGTGCTGTTCTCCTCGCACAGCATTTGATCCTTCACAGGGGCTGCAGCCCGGGCAAGGCCCAGGGCTGAGTTTCTGTGTCATTCTAAGACAGCCTGTCCCCGCAGCCTGGGGGCCGCCTGCTGCCAGGTTCGCACGTGTGGAGAGTGTTCCCGTCCTCACACGTGTTACAGGCTGTTCAGCAGCTCCTGCCCCAATCGCTGGGCTGACCCTGGCACTCAAGGCGAGTGACGACGGAAGCGCCTGGCGAGTCAGCACAGGTCCATCCATCACACAGGCCCTGCCCGCTCCGGTCTTTTCTTTGGCAAGTTTCCCCCACAAAGTTTCTGGAACTGATGCTTTTACAGCACTTAGAGTCTTACCTTTGTTAGTGTTTCCACACTTTCTCCCTTCCATGGTAACCACCTTCGCAATTTTCCTTTAAAAAAAATGTACATACCGTACACAGGGCTAAGAGCTACCTGTTGCAAAAATAATTTAAAGGGAATTGGTAATATTTAGAGGATGGAACTTTACTTTCCTATCAGAACATCAATATATACTCAAAAGAACTTACAACCAGCAGCACTGAAAAGCATCCTTGTTTAAATGCTGTCAGAAATTAAATGGCATTCCTTTTCTCCAGACATCTCCTTTAAAGCAAAATAGCTTTGTACAGCTTTGTGAGTGTTTAGCACACAGAGAGGTTGTAAGACTACAGTGATTACCTAAAAGGATCAGACAATTATGCCACATGACTGTGTTGAAGTCAGCCAGTGTTTTGGGAGTCAAATAGCATCCCTGAACACTGATTTATGGCAGGAAAGTCATGCTTTAGAGTACTGTGGAAAGGAAGACGTGCACAGAAGAGAGCAGGAAAGCAGGGTGGGTTAAAGAGAAACTCACATGATTCCTAAATCCAAATTCTTTGGACATGATACCGTCCAGCTGGACAGCACTGAGAAAGCCCACATGGCCTTTTCAACAAGCGGAGGGCTAGGGTAAGTCAGTGCAAGTTCAACTTCGAACGCTGGGAGTAATTTACACAATTCACTGGTAGGTGGCAACACTGTACAGCGCTAAAGCACATGTGCGGACACGCGACTGAAGGGCCCGGGTTAGCAGAAGGGTGACATCGAAAATACCGTATACTCAAACTTAGGGTTATTTCATTTTTGAAGAAAAATAGCTAAACCCTTTCTTATGCTTTTTCATATACTGACCGCACCCAAAAGTCTGAGTAACCTGAAAAGAAACACATACACCTGCAGAAGAGTGAGGTACATTTTTGATTGATGGAAAAGAAGCAACAGCCAGTCCTTTGCCGCTAAAAGCTTTGCAAGGAGGCGTTAGCACAGCAAGCTGCGCAAGGAAGGAGAANGCGCGGAGCGCAGGGAGCGGGGGCGATGCAGAGCGCGCTGTTCCTGGCGGTGCAGCACGGCGGGCGCATGGAGCAGGGCGGCCGCCGCCGCAGCGACGCGGAGGAGGCGGAGAAGGGCAGGATGAAGAGAACGATGTGAGTCCCCTCGCCAGCAACTCCCGGCTCTCGGGAGAACCTGTTGTTTGAGGTGGGGGACGGGAGAGGGGGAATAGTTTCCTTGCCCTCGGGTGCTGTGGGTGAGTCGTACAGAACTGGCGAAGCCACCTGAGGAAAATTACTGCAGCTCTTGCCAGTAAAGGGGTTGGTGACTGAAGCTCTGCGAGCTGTCATTTTTAACACATCTCTCTCTTCTTTCTTCCAGTATTAAAGATTGGAAGACGAGGCTGAGCTACTTCCTGCAGAACTCTTCCAATTCTAATAAAAGGAAATCTAAGAAGGCAGGGAAACACCGCAACTACTTCAGGTAAGTTATGAGAAAGAGACTTTTTTTAAACAAACTCAAGTGTTCTACAAAAACAGTAAAGCTTGAGCAGTGGAGTCTGATATTCCCCCTCTCTCCCTGCAGACCTTCCCCTGAAGAAGCCCAGCTGTGGTCAGAAGCCTTTGATGAACTTCTTGCTAACAAATGTAAGTTTGTCTTCAAAAAGTGACATTCAGGAGCAAAGGGATGGTGAAGTTTGTATGTCTGTAAGAGATTGTTTTCCTCCATGTCAGCATTGTACATTATTTGTGTAAATAGCTTCTGTTCTGATCTTGCAAGTGAAATGCTTGGAACAGCTTAAAGCCAAAACCCATTCTTTAAAAAATCATAAGCTAATAATAAAACAAAGAAAACCTTATTGTAGTGGATTTTTTTCTGTAACCCCTGTAGCTAAAATCATACCTATCAGCTTGGCTTTGCCAAGTGTGCAAAGAGCATTTGTTCCCTGAGCTCACTGCATAATCANGCTAAACCCTTTCTTATGCTTTTTCATATACTGACCGCACCCAAAAGTCTGAGTAACCTGAAAAGAAACACATACACCTGCAGAAGAGTGAGGTACATTTTTGATTGATGGAAAAGAAGCAACAGCCAGTCCTTTGCCGCTAAAAGCTTTGCAAGGAGGCGTTAGCACAGCAAGCTGCGCAAGGAAGGAGAAATAACCAAAACATAAAGGGGGGGAACGAAAGAAAAGTAAGGAAAAACAAAATAAAGCGGAAAAGAGACGCGATCCTGGGGGCAGGCGAATTTTCCTATACTGGGAAAAGACACCCAGCCCTCCCTGCCGGTCGCTCCCCCCGCCGCCCGGCCCGGAGCACCTCCCTCCCTCCCTCCCCGCGGGCGGCCCCGCCCGGTCCCGCCGGGCTATNAGTGTTCTACAAAAACAGTAAAGCTTGAGCAGTGGAGTCTGATATTCCCCCTCTCTCCCTGCAGACCTTCCCCTGAAGAAGCCCAGCTGTGGTCAGAAGCCTTTGATGAACTTCTTGCTAACAAATGTAAGTTTGTCTTCAAAAAGTGACATTCAGGAGCAAAGGGATGGTGAAGTTTGTATGTCTGTAAGAGATTGTTTTCCTCCATGTCAGCATTGTACATTATTTGTGTAAATAGCTTCTGTTCTGATCTTGCAAGTGAAATGCTTGGAACAGCTTAAAGCCAAAACCCATTCTTTAAAAAATCATAAGCTAATAATAAAACAAAGAAAACCTTATTGTAGTGGATTTTTTTCTGTAACCCCTGTAGCTAAAATCATACCTATCAGCTTGGCTTTGCCAAGTGTGCAAAGAGCATTTGTTCCCTGAGCTCACTGCATAATCAAGACAAATGCCTTCCAGTAATGAGAAGGATTCTGCAACACAGGTTCAGTGATCTCGGGGTTTTACTCTAGCTCTACAAGAAGCAGCATTCAACAGCAAAGCAGAAAGACTAAGAAATAATACTATGTGCTCTTTGAACTTGAGTCATTCTTTCCATTGAAAGAGTATTTCAGAGTTCTGTAGCAGTCATATTTACTGCAGTATAAAGGTTAACACAGGCAAACTTTTCTAGGGAAAAGTGCTTTTTAATGTATATATAGGCATTGCAAAAAGGAACATATCAACTAGAAATGGCTTTAATTTTTTGTGTTTCCCTAAAAAGTGGCTAGCTCAAAGTGAAGCCTGCCAAATTGTTAGAGCATTTAGTTCCTTGCATATGTAAGTGTGGGCATTTTTTTATTGCTATATCACACCCATGCAAATAAGACCTACAGCAAAATATTTTGGTAGAAACAGATGTGACCAATGGGTAATTCAAGCTTTCTGAAACAGTTAATTTATGGTGGCTTCTTTTTTTTCCCCTTTCCCTAGATGGTCTTGCTGCTTTTCGAGCTTTTCTGAAGTCTGAATTCTGTGAAGAGAATATTGAGTTCTGGTTGGCCTGTGAAGACTTCAAGAAAACCAAGTCACCCCAGAAACTGACATCAAAAGCAAAAAAGATCTACAATGACTTCATTGAAAAGGAGGCTCCCAAAGAGGTAATGAAAACCTGGCTAAACTTAACTGCTCTATTCTGCAAGTTCTTACAGCCTTTATTTCTTTCAACTCATGTTAAGACACAGATGTCAAACTGCATTGTACATACCTCAGTGTTGATATCTGTGTCTGAATGCAACTCTCTCCCAAACTGCCTTTTCACTGAGCTAGAAAATGGCACAAGCAGTGTCTCAGAGCATTTCAACTTTAACTGAGGAAGGACAAAAATCTGAATTACTTTGGCTCTTTGTGTAAAAGAATTTTCTTAAAGAAAGCTTCATTAATTTGACCCTGTAGAAATAGGGTCTTGCTTCTTTTACCTATTCAGAAATTGTATTGTGTACTATACTTGAATTCAGTTCCCAGAAGTAAATGTCCTTCTTTCTGTATTTCAGATAAACATAGACTTCCAAACCAAGAACATGATTGCACAGAATATCCAAGAAGCCACACATACATGTTTCAGTGCAGCTCAGAAGAGAGTTTACAGCTTAATGGAGAATAACTCATACCCACGGTTTTTGGAATCTGAATTCTATCAGGAACTGTGCAAGAAGACACCAATCACCAGAGCAGCCCAGGGGACATGAGCAATGGAGAAAAGGGAGAAGCAGCCTCTCAGCTGGTGAGGAAATAAAGCCACAGCTCATGGCAGCATCCTGACCCAGAAGACTGAGACACTGAGCACTCAGTCCCTTTGCCACCATGCAAGGACAAATACTGACTTTGGTGTAGAGCTGATGGCCAAGAAGGACATTTGGAGGGTGTTCAGGAGTGATGGCAGAAGCGTGCCAACCAGCTGCTGGCAATGCCTTTCTCTGCCACTGCTGCAGCGAGAACTGACTCCGTGCATTAGACCAAACTGTACTATGTAGGAGCCCTTCTGTCACGGCTGAGGAGCAATGTGGCAGGTCCCAACAGAGCTTCCTTCATGTGAACAGAAGCTGCTCTCTGCATTTTGGGAGTGCTGGGAACTTGAGTAATTGGTTGCCTATTTATTTTTCCTAAACATGGACCAGCGTTGCTGTTGTCAGTCGCTCAGTGTGTTCACACCGGTTCTGTAAACTGCCTTGAGCTGCCAAGAGCTGTGCTGGGTTTCTGTGCCACCTCCAGACAGTAACAGCACTGTGCAGTGTGAGGTAAGGGAGGGACAGAACTCAGTTCCCAGAAGAACAGGTTCTGCAACTGAAGCATGCAGGGCTAAGTTGTATCAGCAGAGGTGTGTGGGGCCAGACTGAGTGCAGAACTTGGCCGAGGAGAACAGGAGCTGTATAGTATTATATTTATACATGGATTATGATTGTGTTGAATGCTGCAATGTCATAATTCTGTCTAGAAGACAGCAAGCTTCAGTGAAGTTTTACTGTTTTTAATAAACTATTTTGATACAAATTTTCTTTCGCTTGATTTGTTTTGCACACACACACGTACTGTCTGACACTGGACTCCAAAGTATTGGGACTGTGAGTCCTGAGGGAGATCTTAACAGGGCTAATTTTAAAGCAGTTAGCTCTTAATCTATGGAGCAGTTGGTTTGTTTTTTTTCAACAGAATAAGAGTCTTCAGAAAGCTTAACAGGGGACACACGTTATATCACATCCTCTGTCTTAAACACATTTCCAAGAAACCAATCTTTACCACAGTACAAGGCACATGTACAGCTACACATGACAGATCAAATAGAGAGCAGCAGTATTGCTGGAGGTCACAGGATGCCATTTGGACCCATAGTACTGCACTTGCTTTCTGCTTCAGAAAGGGCTTAGAAGGAATTTAGTATCAGGCTGCAAAACCTGTGAAGATGCAGTAGAGGCAATACTACACCAAAGGTGTTGTGACTCCCAGCTAGGTTAGCAATTCTTACACAGAAAGTTACTGGTTATCATTATTTCTTGTCAGTTCTTCTGACAACATCCCAAAACTTCCAAAAACAGTCCCTAGTCTGTTAGTTTTTAGCATCTGAACATTATGTCTGATCAGGTCCTGGCTCCTTGACTCCAATCCTCAGGTCACAGCTTTAAATTGATTATTTCATACATATCCACAGCAGTCACTTCTGTAATGGTGCACTTCTCCAATCATCAAGAAAATCAAGAAGAAAACTCTAATTACAGAAATTTCCACTTCAATTACACATAGAAAAACTGTTCAAAAGAACTACTTCATGTCTGTATACATACATTGCAGGAATGAGCCTACAGGAAAGACAGAGAAGAACTTTTTATAAGAACATGTAGTGACAGGACAAGAGGGAAAGTATTCAAACTAAAAGAGTAGGTTTAGATTAGATGTTAGGAGGAATTTCTTTGATGTGAGGGTGGTGAGGCCCTGACACTGGTTGTCCAGAGAAGTTGTGGATGCCCCATCCCTGGAGGTGTTCAAGGCCAGGCTGGATGGAGTTCTGAGCAACCTGGTCTAGTGAAAGGTGTCCCTGCCCATGGCAGAGGGATTGGAACTAGAAAGTCTTTAAGGTGCCTTCCAAACCAAACCATTCTACGATCATATGATGATTCTATGTATAGCAGTGTCTATATATACATATACACATATGTACATCTTCCATACTGACTCTATACATGGAAATAAATTTGGTAAAGCCCCCACCTTGCTATAGCCCTGTTTCTGGGGCTGTGAGAGCTGTCTCTCATACAGCCATATTTGCTGATCAGTTACATCCACATAAAGCAAGCACAAGAAAAACTCAGGCCAAGAATTTACTGCAACAGATGTTTTTTTTTTTACTAACCAGGAAAAACCAATTTGGACCGATAATTGCTTTTGCAATATAACAAAATAATCTAAAGAGGATGAAAATAGCCAGAAGTATACCTAATAATGACTAGGATGCAGGGCAGTAATAACTCCATGAATCTTCATTGGCTTCAGTGAAACTGAACTATTCTATGCCAATTTGGGATGTGGTAATTAACCACTGTTGGTGTCTGGTTTTAAGGAAAGAAATAATTGTAGTTCCAGCAGGTGCCTGAACTATTTATAGCACAGTATGTAGCTCAAGGGGAAATCGGGTGGGGCTGTTAGGCCTGGCATCTCTGCTTGAGGGCTGTCCTTGTGCATTTTTAAAATTTGAATCACGAATATTGAGTCTTAGAAAGGCCAGGCAGGCAGCTCTGTAGCTTCCACAGACCATGCCCCCAGGGTAGCAAACCAACCAAGCCCTGCTGAGTCCCTGGCACAGTCTGTCTGCAGCATTTGAGAGCCCTGGCTCTCCAAAGCTGAGATGTGCAGCAAAACAGTTTTGTGCATCAATTGCAAAAAAAAAAGTAAAATAAAACAGACCTGTGCACACAACATTCCTTCCAACTGCAGCTTTTCTGTTTTTTTTTTTTATCAGAGCCCTGTTTTCCCAGCTCCCAAGAGTAAGCTTCACCACAAAAAGGGTACTACATTGGGAGTGCTGCAACCCAAGACATTACCATGAACATTTCCTGGGGCAAAAAAACAACTCTTGCTTTAAGAGATGCTGGTTCTGTATTCTGGGCTGTATTACAGCTGCAGTTAAAATCGGTACTCTGGTATCAGTATCCAATGGCAACAAATAATAAACTGCTCATTCTCCCACAGCCCAAACATTCACACACCCCTCAGTCCCACTGGGCTGCCCACAGCCAAACACAACACAATGCCAGGGAAAAGACTGGTCTGGGAACAGCAAAGGGAGGGTGACAGAGCTGGGGTCCTGCAGGCCAAGGTGTGCGTGCTGCTAAGCAGCTGGCCAGGGCACCATCCCTTTTTTAGCTTCCATCAGGTTATAAAGCTGCTTCAGCCCTATTTAGGATATGGGCTGGAGCCACCCAGGCAGAAAAATAAGAAGGGGTCTCAGTGGGTAGCTGCAAAGTAGCACATAACCTAAGTCTGCAAATGAGCTTAGTATTGGTAGGGGAAGGAAATACTGAGAAAAGCTGAGGAGAGAAATTGCCATGTGTAAGAAGGCACCCCAGTGCACCCTTCAACTGCACAGCAACCCCTGTCTGATCCCAGGCAACTCAATGCCAACCCATGCCCTGCTAACATGCCTGATACTGGCACACAAAGTCTGGGGATTTACAATTGCTGAAAAATACTGGCAAAACTAAAATAAAAGCAACTTTTAAATAGCCACATGTCAGTGTTTTTAAACTACAATCTCACAATATTTGGTGCTTTTCTTAGCTGCTAGAAGCAAACATCTTCCGTGCTTTTGTGTCACAAAAAAATGCATCTCTCACCCTTATGATAATGAAGGAAAGCTGAAAATTGCAACTGGAGCATCTCTAGTAATTCCCCAAACCAGAACTCAATGCAAAGACTACACATCCACTAAAGAAACACCCCGGCCTAATTATCTGCACCAACCTAGATTTTGGAAAACTAGGTCAGGAGTTTCAACTGTCCACATCTGGCAATAGCTTGGTTTTTTTAAGGGCTTGTGCAGCATAGAGCAACCTGAAGGAGAGTCCTCCATGCTGTCAACAGACAACATGTAAATTAACCTCCTAAAACACAACATCAAAGCAGCTGACACTCATCCAGTGCTCTGTGGCCCAAAAACTGGAGAGGGCCTCTGAGAACAGGGTGAGCTCAACGGGGAGGATGATTCACACTCCAGCCAAATGGGAAAGCAATGCCACACAGTAAACAAAGGGCAATGCAGGGCTCTTGCTCCATGTATTTGTGTATTGTGGCTGAAAGATATACTGAGATTATAAATAAAATCAATCTGCTTTTCCACTTAAAATTCTAGATCTCCTTCTGGAGAAGGGGACACTAATGATGGCTTAAAGGGTTTTATAGGCACGCATGCATCTGTGTGAAAGGGTTTCTTGGCTAAGGCTTCGTAATTTGGCAACTTGCACAGAGCAGAAAAGTGACCTTTAGAAGTAGTCTTAGGATCTTCACAGATTTTTGGTTTTTTTCCCAAATTTGACTTACTGTGATTCAAGAGGGAAAAGATGGCCAGAACCTGGGAGAGCATCCCAAATTCCACTTCCCTGGTAGAATTCCACCTCCTGGGGGCAAAACATTAGCAATAGCTCCTCTTTTATCCCACCAGCACAGCGATTCCTGGTGTGCTTACCAGCTCACATGTGCCAAGGAGCACGAGACAGAGACAGAACTGGCAGCAAGGCTTCTACATTAACCCAAGGTCCACCCCAGAGACAAGCCAGAAACAGGGCTGGTGACAGACCTACCTACAGCACAGGTCCTGGATCCATCCCAGAGCAAGAGCCAGATGTAAGGTCCCACCTACAGCAACATTCAGAGGAGAGACAGAGGCCTCACAGCTGAGCTTAAATGGAGCCCTGGCCAATTAGGCCAATAGGCAGCAGGTGGGGAGCACAGGTGGGGCTGGTCAGGGGCCATTAGTGCCCTCAGGGCCCTGACACAAATACCAAGAAGTCCTTTTCTGAGGGTTCCTGCACTGGCCATACGAGCCCATCAATTCCCAAACCCAAAACTATTTCTGAGGAGGCTCCACAGTTGGATTTGTGGTGAACACTCTCAGTAACTGGCCTTGGACAGTTCTGTATCTGTGCTAATTGGCATTACCCTGAGTGCCCTAACTGGGAAATGAGGGCTGGCCAGCACAGAAGCCCAGGGAAAACAGTCCCACTGTTATTCTACGTAGGAGTTTCAAATGCAAGTCCTTTGGCAATCTTTCATTAAAATAATCATTTAGATCAGAGTTTCCAACAGTTACAAAGTACCCATGAGCAGCAATTAAACAATGTTCCATTAAAAATATTAAATATTCCATTCAAGATAATCTAATTGACATAAATTAGTACTTATGTTCCCCAGCCAGTTTTCCCACTTGGGATCTCATGGAATAAGTTCCGTTTCTGCATTACAGATTTAGACTAGAGAGCAGCCCAATGGCTTTTTGGATGGGAGCCTGACTTTGGGCTTTCAGGGCATGTGGTACTCATATGATATTTATAGGGCTCAGAAGGCTGGCCATCCAATATGGAAAGGACATTCAGGAATAGAGTGGGCTGTTTATTGAGTTGGTGTGTCCTTATGCCTTTGCGGGTGTCCAAGGGAAATGGAAATAACAGGAGCATGACAGGACATATGTATGGCAGAGGGGCAGCAAGGGTCTGCCCTTGCACCCACTTGATTTAACTACTGATTTTAAAGGCCAGCAGGATTAACTGGTTCACTGGGACTGCCAGAGCTGATGGGGCTGAGCTTGGGAGGTGAAGGGGCACTGGGTGAGAGCCGTCCCCACTGTCCTGGGGCCATCTCAGCTGTGGCATGTGCAGATGTTGGAGGCTTCCCCCGCTCTCAGCAGGGTTTGTACTGCGTCAGAGGGATTATCTGCCGTGTGTGGCTGCCCTCCCTGGCGCCCGCCCAGCCTGAATACGTCTGTTTGCAGAGCTGAGCTGTCTCTGCCTTGGCTGCGGTTGGTTCCTGCTGTTTACTTTCCCTGATACCTACTGTGGGCTGGGACCGGGCGTCTGAGCACTGGGAGGAATGACTGCCAGGCAGGGCAAGACTCTTCCAGCCACCTTTGGTGTCATCTGCAGACTGAAATGTCATTTTTGCCACTCGTCCTCCCTGTGGGCTGCTGTGTTTTGAAGCAGGGTCCTTCTATTTTCCAAAGGACAGGTCAGCTTGCTTGGCGGCAGCAGCCCTTCAAGATGAAAATGCTTGATAAATATACAGCATAAATGGGTCACAGTTGAAAGCTGAGGGAAGGATCAGCTGTGACATTAGGATTAGAGAGTCACAGAGCTCTGTGGAGGTCAGGGTGGAGTGACATAGTTAGATGATCCTACTGGCTGCAGCTCTGTGATGCTATGGAGATTACACATTGTCCAACAGGCTAATGCCTATGTGAACAAATAGGTCACTACTGCTAGTATACAGAATTTTCACAATAAAGACTCTTGGTTCATCTTTTTAGAGGGAAAAACAGCTCTGCTGTACAGTGCTGGCTGTGAGAAGAGGTTGGATTAGCCTAACACAAAGGGACCAAATTAATTTTCATCTAGAATTCTGACAACTAGGTTATGTCTCTAGAGAGACACATATCAGAGCCAAATATGTAATTTTGAGGAACCTACTAGGTTAGGACTCAGCTCAGCTCTCATACAGCTCTTTCCATAAGTCAGAAAGGAAAGAACAATGGATGTCTTTTGCTAGCACTAAAGTAACAACATATAAAATAATGACATTTTTCTCTCAATTTTACCTACAGCTCACTTTTGCTACCCGTTCATTGGGCCCAATCCTGATAGAAGCTATCCCACTCCACAGCACCTACAGCATGTAGGGTGCTATAGAAGTGCTGCAGTTACCCCAAGCTTCACCACTGTATATATGCCTTATTAATGCTGAGAAGGTCCAGTCTTTGGCAGTCCCTTGCAATAGTCTGGCAAGTAAAAGGTTCCCAACATCTGGAAAAGTCCACGTGGGAGAGATTTTTTTCAGAACAATTTCTCAAAGGTTCAGAGGCCTCTGTGGGTCTCTCACTAGGTTATGTGTCCTCTGTGCCTTGGAGCTGCCTTGGGGGTACTTGTGGTGCTGTAAAACCACTTCATGTGATAATGAAGCTCTAGCACAGCCTTCCACTTTGGAAAGAAGTTGATACAAGTGTGAGAATAGTACTTGGCATCAGCCTTTATATCTCTTTTTAAAATTAGATCCTAGGACAGTTCCCAGCTAATCTGAGCTTTGCTCAGCCACAAAGACCCTCCCAGTGCTGGCAGTGGTCACTGAGCACAGGCCTTTACAGTGTGGCTTAAAAGTTCATGTCTGGAATGGAGCAGTGGAATTTGGACATTTAATACCTAGGAGACAAACAGGTCATCTTCCTGGAGATCAACATTTAAGCTAAGTGTTGAGATACAAAACCTGAAAAGGCCTGAAGAGCATCAGCCCTCCTTTCCAGCCAACCTCCCATCTCCATTTTACTCATTTCCCATCCAAGTATTTCTTCCCTGCAGTCTAAAATATTACGTATGCAAAATAATGTCCTGAAGTTGTTTGACTCTAAGGAAGTAATTTTTATGAAGCATGGTGTTCTGAAACACAAACACACTTGTAAACCATTTCTTCATTTTTATGTGTCCTTACAAAACCAGAAAACTACAATGGTACAAACCCCACTGTGCTCTGTCAGAGCCCCTCTTTGCACACTGAAAGGTCTCTTGGTGTGCTCATGCCCTGAAACTTCTGGAGAAGGTACTCACACTTCTCACAAAAGGATTTTAGCAAATCTGTTAGTATTTTTTTCTTGAGGTTGCTAATTGTGGGAGAACCTCCTGAAAGTGGCTTTTACCTGCCTTCCCTTTTTGTTTCATTGGAAGAAATACATTTCTTAATCAGTTCTACTAGCCACCATAAAACAGTTATTCTCCTTCAGTAATTTAATTTCTCTGAGAAAACCAAATGTTTATCAGGGCAACAAACTAATTACAATATCTGCATCAAAAAGAGCAGCAAGCAGCAATATAGGAGCTGTACCCCACATCTCAGCCAATGCACCTGTCCTGCAGCGTGCCTGTGGTATTTAACCTGGAGTAATTATTACATAAAGCCTAGCTGAGCAAAGTCTGATTTTTTTATGGTGTTCACCAAGTGTTTGAGCAAGGAGTTGGATCAGGTGTCAACCCCAGTACAAATACACTGCTGAACTCCTGCCCTCTGCAGAGCTAAGGGTTTGCAGAGGGAGAACCAGCTCAGTGAAATATCAGCATTGCCCAGATGACCACCAGTGCATCCAGGGATAACTACAGCCCTTCTCCAGCCTCCTCTGAACTAGAGGCTGGACATTCCTCAGCAGGTTCATCCCCACTGCCTCCCTCTGTGATAAAGATGAGGAAACCACTGTTAGTTAAGTGACACACATAAGAGCCAAAGCGATACAGCAGGAAATATCAAATAGAGATCCTCAGCTTTGTGCAGGGCAATTATATCAATCTAGAGCATCCAGAAGATCTCAGCTAATGCAGTGTAACTGAAACACCAAGACAGGGACTATGCCTATAATCAGGTTGTAATAACCAGCTCCCAAAAGTAACACCTAGAAACCTCAGGGGGTGGTGGGTGTCTGTGAAACACCCCTGCAGCACTTACCAGTATGCTCTTAGGAGTATAACTCCAGCCCAACAGTTTAGCATAATTACAGGACTACTGGGACTGAAGAGAAGCACCCTTGGCACGGGAAGTGGCTTCTCTAGGGAAGACAGAGCATTCCTGCCAGGCCAGCCACATGGCTGGCAGCATGGTCAAAACAGGACGTTGTAGAGGATGGCTGGCCACTAGTGAGGGGAAGAGGCCTGCCAAGCATTTTCTTCAGCCCCATGAATCATCACTGAGTAAAGGTTTTAGTGGCAGCCTCAGGATGGGAGAGTCATCCCCCGTTCACATATGAGCAGGTAGAATCAGCTTGGACTCCAAGAGGAGTCTGTGAGGAACATATTTTCCACTAGGAAGTAGTAAGTGACTAACAATGATGGCAGTCATTAACAAGATGACAAGTTAGGAAATAATGTCCAAAGACAGGAGCAGCTCCTCTGAGTAAGCTCTGGCTGGGGGAGCATTGCCCCACAGCTGCCCAAGGGGAAGGCTGGGCTTGTGCAGGTGCTGCTGGTGACAACTGGAGGACCAAGAATAGATGCCACCAGAAACAAACAAATATGAGGGGAACGAAGTACTATTTACAGGCAAAGAACATATCAGCTTCTGCGTTTGGATGGTTTTAGTGCCACAGACACTAGAGGAGCGTGGGTGAACTGTCACTAAGGAAGTGTGGGTGTAGCTGATTGCCAGCAGATAGGAAATATTCCCCCTTCTCAGATCAAGAGGAACTGGCAGGAGCATCACTGCTTGCACTCCCCGAGGATAGAAATAATGCAGCTGCTTTGCTGCTTTACTGACAACAAAGCGTAGCTTGTGCCTGTGGGACTTAATATGGCCCAAATTACTTTTTCCTGGAACAAGCCACTTGTTGAACTGACATAACCACAAATGAATACACAGGGTTATTTTAATAGCAGTTTACCAAAAACAGCCACATTTGGGCATCTTTTTTAAATCTCAACATGCTGCTAACAGGCGTATCAAAGGACCTTGAGTGACATCCCCAGCTGGGTGACAGCTGTTTGGTCACGTCCTTCCCAGTCCCACTGCACTGGGTGACTGACAGGACACAGGATATGCCTTTGCTGGGAGAGCATCAGCATTCAATGAGCTTTCCATTGGGTGTTGCTGGCTGCACAGATTCAGGGAATTTTGCTCAGCCAAACGAAGGATATGGTCATGGTGTTACGCTTGGGTCTGACGTACCAGCAGCGGCTCTAGCGGGAAGCAGGACAGTCATGCTCCCCCGCTCCCTCCCCTCTCCGGTCCCTGCATGGCCCTCACTGCCCTTGCATGGGATTTAGCAGCTGTGCAGCTGCTGTGAAGCTGGATGAGCAAGACGGTCAGGCAGGAAATTGTTCTTTTTTTGGTGCTTTGTTTTCCATGGGATCAAATCACTGATCCAACTTACCCTGCAGACACCCAGATGAGGGTGATGGAGAAGAGAGGAACACACTGGGGAGGGCCCATGGGTGGAGCTACAGGTGGCTGACTGACGTGGAGGTTCAAGTCCCTTGTCACTGTTTTGTCATACTTTGTTGCACTCTACCTCCACCTGCCTTTGGTGCACCACCAGCCTCTTCACGAGGAATGCCATTCATCTGGAAATGGCACTATTAATTTTCTGCCCCTCCTTCCTTGATAACCCAGCCAGACTGGTCACAGAGCAGCACATCAGGAGACATTTACAGACTGTGGGAGCAGCTGAAATGGTAGATATTACCAACAAACTGTGAATGTGGTGATGTTCAAACAGGGAAAGAGCAGCTTGGGTCAGTCATTAGGAAAGAGGTTTCACATTACAGATCACCTGAGTACCTACTGACGCTTAACAGATTTGTTGGGAGATACAAAGTTCAGCTGTGGCCTGGAAATAATTTTGGTACATTGGTAACGTGACCTGGTCTGAGTCACTGGCATAATGCAAATGGGCAAAAGTGTCAATGGACAAAGCTGTTCAGCACCATCCTTTTCCAAAAGCAGCTTACCTGGTTTCCAAACAGAGCTAGAAAAGCACTGATGAAAATTCACATCTTCCGGCAGTACATCTTCATTTATTTAGTGGCTTTCCAATGACGAGTACATTTCCAGAATAAGTAAAACCCATGCTGTTATGGAACAGGGAATACTGCCTACAGGGTATTGATTTTTATAAGGCAAATATCAGACAACAAATCCACTGCCAGGAGACAGTTTTATCATCGATTAAGGTAGCTAGCTGAGTTTGCCGATTTCTACAATATTTCAACTCCATCAAACTAGTTTCTGAAACTAGTTAGGATCATACTGACTTATTCAAGAATCCAGTATATTTGAGATGCGGTTAGTTTTAACTTAGTTTGTTGCTGCATCTTTCTTACTGTGTAGCTTATAGATATTTTGCCCCTCTCAAGGCACTACCTGTAACAGAAAAGAAGTTTTACTGGAAGCAGGCAGGACTCAGCAGCAGCTGAACATGATGTTATTATTGACTGCAGTTACCACACTTACATTTTCACTGGGGCCAAACAGTTCCGATTAAAGCAAGGTCTTTAACTGTTCTTGCTTGAACAGCTTTAACTTTTACCTGAAATTTGCTCAAGTTTCAATGAAATTTTATTTAGAGTACATGTGTGTTTCTAACTAACCCATATCTCCAAGTTTAATCTCTCCCAAAGAGACAGGAAAGCATTTCTTGTGAATAAGGATGAAGCAAGGGAGTCCTGTGATTGACCCCTGCTGCATTTTCAGAAATGCCAAGAGACTTGGATAAGTTGATGTAGCAGGTTATTTGCCTTTCCCAGAGCCTGATGACCGATGATAATTATTTCTATTCTTGCAGTCTTCTCTGACTACCGTTTCTAGTTACTGTCATAGCTGCAGTATTGCAAAACTCAGGGAATCCTTTTCACCCACATTTTCTCCTTGGCAGGAATAAATGAAGTCAACAATATTGGATGCCTTTTTTTTCTCCGTCTTCCTTTTACGAACAAAGAACCCAATCTGTCCTTGGTCACTAAGAGCTGGATCTAATGGACAGAAAATAACTGTGAGATGACCTTAGAGCCAGGTTTCTGGTTTGAAATGTCTTTGAAATGTAGCTTTTCTGTATCACCAAATGACGCCAGTTGCTGACGGGCACATCTTGAGCTGCACATTGCCAGCTCAACTTTCCTTCCATTAACCTCTGCAGAAGCCACTTTCCTCTCAGAACATCTGGTGTGTTTTCCAAAATAGATTCCTCATGCAGGCAGCATTTACATTTCCGATTAACCTTTCACAAGAAGCCGGGTTTGTCTGAAACCAAGCTGGTGTTGGAAGCTCAGCCAGCATCGCTTCAGTCACATCATACCTGCAGTAATGCTATTTTGCTTCCGCTCAGGGTGAGGACCGAGCCCTCCAAGACCTACAGCTCTGCTGGAAAGTCTCAGCTTCAACATTTTCCCTCATTTATCATAGAATCATAGAACAGTTTGGGCTGGAATGGACCTTAAAGATCATCTAGTTCCAACCCCTCTGGCAGAGACACCCTTCACTAGATCAGGTTGCTCCAAGCCCTATCCAATCTGGCCTTGAACACTTCCAGGGAAGAGGGAAATCACAGCCTCTCTGGGAAACCAGTACCAGTGTCTGACCACCCTCACAGTAAGGGATTTCTTCCTAATATCTCATTTAAACCCATTCTCTTTCAATATTTCTCTTTCCCCCTTGTCGTGTCACTACATGCCCTCATAAAAAGCCTCTGATACAAAAGGCTAAATGGTACAGCTCTTGATTTAGACTCAAAATAAAGCACAGTGGGTTACATTACAAGATACATGAGCACTTTGTTGGTGGCTTAAAGCATTTTTTTTTCTGACTGCTGTTAAATAATATATCCAAATTATTGATTATTAGCTAGATCTGGTACCAAGGGAAATCATCCCATTTACTCCAAGGACTGATCATGTATTTCTACCTATCAGTTAGAGCTTTGATAGGAGTTAACATCTGTAAAGATTGTCTTTAAAATAAAAATACTCATTAATATTAAAATAAAACATATAAAATAGTAACTGTTTTGAATAAATAGATATTCCTCTAAAGTTTAGCCTTTCAGAAAAGCCTGAAATTCAAATCAAGTAATCAGCCATAGAAACATTAACTTCATCTTTTGTCATTGCTCTATCTGAGCACCTGTACAGGGATTTTGTAAGAATGCAGCCAAATACATTGAAGAGGGGGTTATTTATTTATTTTCTTTAATGAAAGTTGTAAAGACATGTAAATTGAAGAAATGCAATACCAGATGTTAGGAAAGGCTCAACAATGGGCACAAGAAACAAAATAAAATAAATGTACACACTAAACTTACTCTTACAATTCTTTGATATTTAAGACTAACCAACACTGTTTTAAGAAAAAAGTATTATCCAGAACATAAAAGGAAGGAGTTTTTCTGCACCACTGAGCATAAATGTTGTGCTCGGTTCTGGGCCATTAATTTTGAATTAATTAGGCATATGTGTAAACCGCAGTCAAACTTGTGACTTGAAACTTTAAATCTTGCAGAAGAACCTGCCATGTTTTGCAGCTGGTGTGGTGTGGTGATGGGGCAGCCCTGGCACTGGAGGCACCTTTCCTTCTGTCCTGGAGCACCCCCAGGTTATCAAAAAGATTCTTCTCTCTATACCTGTTGTTAGTGGCCAACATGAGCTTTCCAGCTCTGCAGATTTCTGGTTTTGCCTCCTGAAAGATATTTGCCAAGATTTCATGTCTGAAAAATGGTCACCATCTTCAACAGTTCTGGGAATAGGGGAGTGACAAGATCTTTCAGCTTCCCTGGTGCCTGGTCCCCTGTGTGGACATGTGGGAAATGGAGCTGAGAAACCTCATTTTGGGGACACATAGAAAGAACTAAGGATATACACCCTAGCTTAGACTTGACTCTGCCATACAAGGCTGGCACACTTTGTTACAAAAAGGTAAGTTACATCTTTCTTGCTTCTCAAACTAAAATGAGGCCTTTTAAACAAAGTGTAGACTTTGCAAAAAAGAGATGGTTGGCATAAAGACTGGCATTTATAAATGTCAGCATAACAGAATTTTCTATCCAAAATATCCTCTCAGTTCCTTAGTCTGGAAAAATATGAAGCAATTCAATGAGGTTACAGTGATGCTTTGACTTACTGGAAAAAAAAAAGGTTTTAATTCTTTCCACAGTTCCATTAAACATTTTTTTTTTCATAGGAGAATTTGCTGGAATAGTTGATGTGGAATAAAATAACCCACAGTACTCAATCCAGGATAGAAATATTCAAATGCTGGTACCCAGCTGTATTTTCCTCAATTAGTTCAGCCGACTGAAGGAATTATATTAAGCTAAAATAGACTTTCATTTGCAGAAAGGTTCCAGGAACACAGACATTCAGGAATTGCTTTACATTTTAAACAAACCTGAGCTAATTCCAGAGCAATTTCCTAACACTGGATCTTATTTTGTTGCCATACATTACTCTGAGGAGATGGAAAATAGATGTACAAAATCCCCAGGCAACATCAGAACAGCTTTCAGAAGCAATTTTGGCTTCCCTGGGCTCCTGCTGCCTTCAGTAGCCAGTGCTCAAGAGAAATCCCATTACTGCACTGGACAACTTTCCCATTCAGAGATTTGTTTCCCACAGAAAAGCCCATGGGAACAAGATGATAAGCAGAAAGCCCTGGATTGTGAAATCAGATCCATGTTCATCTCCCCACTGGGGAACTGGCAGAGGGTGTGTTCTCAAGCAAGACTTCACACCGTGTTCCCCAACAGCCAGTTTTGAAGGGGTTTAATATTTTAAGATTTAAAAAAAAAAGGTGGCAGAGGGGCCTGTTTAAAATTTTGCAAATAGTGCAGAGAAGTTTATAAAAAAAAATCCAAACCAAACACTTCTTGCTTCACACAATGCGGGAAGTGTCTGGCACCCAACTGCATCTGCTGGGAGGCAAATCTAAACCAAACAAGTGGGAACATATCTTTGCACACTCTGTAATTACACTCTGGATCATCCAGAGGCCGAAAGTATCAACGGGAGTCAAGATATGACTAGCTAGATTGAAAACCAAAACCATAAAGTTATACTGAGTGATTATTAGAGCTGATGGCTTGCTTGCAAGAAATCTCTAAGCAGTGGTTTACAGCCAGAGCAAAACCAGAGAGGGATCACCTTGTCTGCCCACTTCAATGTGCTGAGTAAGGCAAGGAGCAGGGATTGATGCCACTGTGCAGAGCACCATTAAGAATAAAGGGGTTCAGCTGACATGCAGACCCAGGAATGGGAATGGGTTAAAGCAAAGCTGAAAAACTTCTCAAGACTTTTGCTGAAGTTGTAATTAGGACTAAAGAGCTTCACATTTTCCCTGCCCCTCCTGTACACTCTTGTAAGCACACATATCCAGTGCTGTCAGTTGCAGAATTTTGCAGCTAAAGACGGGGCAAAAATCCAGCCATTAATAAACGGCAAAAAATGTGTGTGATTAAAAGTTCTCATTCTGCATGATCACCGCAGAAGCCCAGGACAAGCTTATTTAACCTCACGGACAAGCACGTACACTTCAACATGAAAGTACTTGCCTAGTTTATATCAGAGATGTGTTTCTATATTATGCCAAATCACACCTAGGGCTTGAATAACATAGCACAAGGCACTGAAAAAAGAGGCAAACCCAGCATTATGCTGCAAAAACACAGTCTGAAAATCATGTGCTATTGTCAGAGACTGGAATGCAGTCCCACAGCAGCGTAACCGGGGACTTCCCATCTATATTTAGGATGTTGCAATCCTACCCTCTCGCCCACACGTCCTCACCCCCAGCAGGATGCCAGCTCTGGCATTTCTGGCCCAGAAAGCGAGCCAGCTCCCTACATCCCCTACCACGTTGCTGTCACAAGCATCATCAGCAGTTGGGTTGGGGTGAGAGTGCGTGGCAGGGCTTGATGGCAAAAAGCGTTCATCATTTCCAACTACTTGGAAGTAGTAGTGTTTGAGAGAAAGGTTAAGAAGTGACTCAGAGCTGTCAAACCCTTGATAGCAGACAGTGTTAAACCTATGTGCACAGTTCCCACAGGAGCTGTTTGCACTGCACCCAGAGCCTGACCCGCAGAGTGGGCTTTGATAACCTCTCCTGCTGCAAGACACACCAGGATTAGTAACAACCCTGCAGCCAATTACGCTTCACCTGCACGTCCCAGTGAGTATGAAGGTGGTATTTACACTGTGGTACCTGTGCACATTCCCACACTTCCAGCCAACGGGAGCAGGGACTTACATCAATTCCCCATCATCACACGTGTTATAGAAAGGTGCACCCTTCGCTGCTCACACGCCATTCTACACAAAACCAAAAGGAATGTTCAGTGTAAAAATAGAAAGCCTAAGCTCCCGGCTTGTTTGATTTGCTGTTCACACAGGCCAGTCCAGAAAGCTTAGGTGCAGTCTTTGTTCTCACTCCGTCAATTTGAGACTAACTCAAACAGTTGTCAGGTGGCACAAGGCTTTTTTTAGTGAAGCCCCATGTTAACCCAGCACTCCCACTCACACTACTCATTATGCCACTTCCTAATATTTTCTGTATCTGTCACTGTTGCAACCCAGAACACACATATTGAAATCTGCCTTTCCCTTTTGATTCATTTGGAGATGTCATTGTGCACAGTGGTGGATGTCAGCGTGGTGGCACTTACACACCCTCATGACACAGCTTCCTGAGTGGAGCAGTAAAAGTAAGGCAGGGAGGCAGTGGCAGAAAACAATCACGGCATGTTAATTAATTGGGTATTTAGTAATATGTTGTAGTGAGAGTATTTGACAAAGTTTGGGCAAGGAAAATGGAAAGTGAAAGTTTAAGACTTAGAACCAGATGTTGATTAAAAGCATGCTGCACTTGGGCAGCATTTCTAACTTACGGGACTTTTTCTGCTTTACCAGAGCCCTCATTTATTGGAGCTGTTGTTTAATATGACTAATTCAATTTTCTTTTAAAAACATGTTTATAGCATTTATGGTTGCGGAATAAAGACTGAAATGTGACTTCCAAAAGCATGAAAGGCTGCATACAAGGCTGATAAGCCAAACTTTGCTCCCCAACCCAAATTCCCTTTTTCTTATTCTTAACTTTTTAATTCTTATTGAGTGTTCAGGACTAACAGAAAACGTTGCAATGGCCACTGCCTGTGCCTGGAGACCCTGTTGCTGCAGCACACAGGATCTGCTGGAAGGTGAGAGACTCACCACCGTGGACCACGTAAAAATTATTATTTCGACCTAGTTGTGCAGGGTAAGAGCCAGACTTTCAGCAGCATCTTCTTAAAATAGCAACTGTTTTACTCAGTTTATAAATCTAAATACCATTTATGGACATAACCCCTCAGACAGGGTGGGATCCTCTTTTGATGTATGGACCTTGTGTTTCAGGCTCCAACAATCAAATGAAACTGCCAAGATAAAGGCACATAATGGAAAAACCTACAGACGAACAGCAGAGGTTATGTATGAGCGTGGAGCTGCCTGCAGATCCAGAAAAAGGCACTGCATCACTGTTCATTTAACACTGTCTGAGCACAAGGGGTGAAAGAGCCCCGGTCTCTGTCACTGTCGCAGGGGACGGCTGCATCCAAACCCCTGCCATCAGCAGCAGGGACAGCACATCCCAGGGCAGCCTGGGGTCGCAGCCAGGGCATGCACGAAGGGCAAGAGGACTAGCACAGATTGCTGCAAGAGCAGGCAAGAATTGCCTCGATGATGACCAAGAAGCAGTTGCACCATTAGCGCAGAAAGAAACGGGCTGCTAACGTTTGTCACCTCTCCAGGGAGTGTCGCAATGCCTGTGCGTCCCTCGGTGCAACACCTCGTACCTAATTCAGTGCAACCTGCGCAAGGTCTCACCAAGTAGGACTTTTTCGTGTGCGTAATTCTAAATTTTACTAGGGCCTTAAGATTTTCAGAGTGTTTTAGGTGTTGGTTTGGGGTTTTTTGTTACCACATTTAGCAGTACGTTATTCCAGCTTCCAGAGACAACTTGTGGAGCTGGACAGGGAGATGTTAAAAATGCTGAGTCAATCTCAGGGTAAAGGCAATTCTTTCCTGAAGTGTATTGTCCATTTCTCACACCTGCATCTACACAGATTTAGGATCTGAGCACATAGATATCACTAAGTACAGTGGATTTACATTTATTTTTGATCGTACAACATCTTTCCTCCATGTTGATGACACAGCAATGAAAAATTTAGAGAAAGAAGAAATAAAGTTCAAGCAGAACTCGGAACACAAACATTTTACGCAAGAGTCCCTGAGACAGCACATTTTTAAACAACTGCTGCAGTTTAGCTCTAAACCCAGTTGCATCTTCGTAAATGCAAGAGGCAGACAATAAGTAAGCATAATCAGATATACTTGTATTTTCCATCTAAACATTTCAAGAGGCAGAAAGAGGATGGGATAGGACTGGGTGCACAAGAAGTTAATGTATGACAACATTATTTATAAATAAATTCTCTGAGGAATGATACAAACAACTTTTCTAACACAAGTCTTAAATTCTTGCCATATTTTCCTTAAACACTTCAAGGAGTCTACATTATTCTTTCAGAAAAACTGTCAGTGTCTCTTACAAATCTCTGAGATAGTTTAGTGAAGTGTTAAGAAGCAAAGGTTTCCAATGCCCCTTTGCTCTCTGCTGGGCTCTGCAGAGGAACTGCCTCACAGGTAAATTTCAAAGCAAGAGATGTTTGATAGCAGCTGAAAGAGCTTGTACCTGCGAGACACACAGAGAGCAGTGCTGCAAGCACAGGAGGGAAGAAAGACATTTCCATCACCAGCCATTCCCTACTCTAGGGAAGCACAGGTTTTGTTTTGGGTGCTCTGGCCACGGAACACTTCTGCCCGTGTTAAATGAATATTCAAGTGCCTTTGGTCTGTGTAAAGTTTCGCACAGAAACTTCAAATATAGGGCAGAGCCCCGCACCTGCTCCTGCCAGCAAGCCCGGATCACTGTCAGAGGTTGTGACTCCCTTCCTGCATCACTGGAGATAGATTGCTTGTACATCAGAGATTACTGAGAAGACCAGACCAGACCATTCTTGTTTGGGGAGAAAATGAGAAAGTACAAAAGGTGACTGCGGGTTATGTTTATAGACATTCTGTGCAACAGCAAAGCTGTACAGAAACCAGAGAATGCACAAGGGCACCAAAAAATACCAGTTCCATGTGGATTTCGTGTATCACCTACCTGTGAATGATCTGCACAGAAAGGGGGGTCACAGCCCTGCCCAAACTAGGACAGCAGTATGCATTTAAAGTATCTTTGGAAATCAAAGCAGTTCTTACATGATTTAAAAATCATATCTTGATGTATATACTCAGGGAAGACTAAGCAGTTTTGCAACCATAATTCAAGCATTTCTTTTGCATGCCCAGTTTTGCACACACGATTATGTTCCTTTGACACAGATGTACATGCATAATTTATGCACTGATGCAATACCTCTCTGTGTAATACACAATGCTCTGGTGATATTCACCAGAAATTCTCAGGGAGGAAGTCCTGATGGTTTGGCACTGCCTTTGTGCAACCTGCCCTTCCTTCCTCCTCTGTACAGTGCAGAAAGTACAGAGAACATTCTCTGCCATCAGCTGTACATCTAACGGCACAGATCTCTTCTTATTCACTTCCCCATTTGGTTCAGGTTCATTTACACTGTTCACAAATAGATACACTGTGTTGTCAGATGCAATTTCATGACATAAAATATCGCTCTCCTGGCATGCTCTATGCCCTTCTCTTTGTGCTTAGTACACAAACAGTAAAAATGTGCATTTAATGTAGTATTTCGTCTCTGGTTTTGCGATAGCCTGCTACTTCTAGCTAAGTAGAATGTTTGCATTGGATCTCTTGGAATAATTCATCCTGCTGTAGGGTCACTAGATTCTCACTATTAACTTCAAAAGAGTTTAAACCTAACCAATAATTCTGAACCAAATACTCTATTTTTTCAATAGAAACAGTACCTCTCAATAGTCTTTCTAATGCTTTATCTGTTCCTTGTGACTTCTGATACAGTCTGTGATTTGCATTACAAAGGCTTGGAAAATGCAGGGGAGGGAATGGAAAAACCCTGAAGTTTCTGGTTTGGGATCTGACATGAGCTGATGGATGCTGATATCATGTAGGAACACAGTTACAATAAAACACCCACTGCTACCAAGATGTCTATAAATAAAAGAATTCTGAACTTCACTCTTCCACATCCAGCTCACTTGAACAGAGGCAAGTTACAGTCTCATATGTTGCACTGACGTTTCTGCACCGAATGTTATCCTCAAACAGTTTTTAAGATGAAAAGACAATTTTTTTCTGTAGATGGAAGTGCCAGTAACTTTGAAAGTAGATTTCATTATCTACCTACATTCAGTTTTTCAAGTATTACACATTTGCATGGTGAGGTTCACCTTTGCCCACGTATGCCAGCAGTGAGCCATTTGCAATCAATAACGTTCAGCTCTGAGCCATAACCCATATGCCACTGAGCATCTGCTGGCCACCCACTGCTGCTGGGTTTTGGAAACACTTACTGGCCTGTGCAGCTGTTGTGGGTAGCTGGAAGATAACCCCATCAACACATATTCTCTATAAATTTACACCTTCCCATGTCTCCCTTTGTTTTTTCCGGCCTGTGCTGCGTATCTCCCAAGTACCGGTGCAACTTGTTTCTTAGCAAATGCAAACATCTCTGACAAAATATAAAGCCTCTTCCTGACTGGAGGTCACATTGTTGTACAGCGAGAGCCTTGCTAATGCCAGGGCTGATTTATTATTGGCTGGTGATTTTGATCCGATAACATTATTTGTGTTGGTAGGTTGCTCACGTGTCAGGATTGGTGCAAGACACTGAAGGAGGAACACAGTGTTCTGCTCCTATTTATGTTTCTTGCTATAGTTCCCTCAAAGACTAACATTATTAACTTCCTCTGTCAGACACTCAATTTCAGGTCATTTATACCCGTCTCTTACACTTCAGGAGTTATTATGAGAGTTTAAAATCTGATGGAAAACTGAAGTATAAACATAGCAAGGTGCAATTCACATATTTACATCGTAATAGGTGTTTGTGTATTGCTCCTGTCACAATTTAGGACCTCAAGCCACCAGCAAATCACTAGAAGTTATATTGATTTAAGTAGCATTACTTACGCTTTGCTAGACCTAAGGTGTTGGTGCTTCCTTTCTGGAATTTTGGAGTGACATTCACAGAAGAGAGATTTGATCCCTGCCCATCAGACTCTCTGGCAAAGGAACACTCATACTTCACAAGGCAGGGTGACCTCCAGCATGCCCAGCTGCTCTGTCCTGCAGAGCCCCAGCTTTCTGCAAACACCCCCAAAAGGGGCTCTGCTGGGACCAGTGGCACTGCAAGCACCTGCAAGGGTGAAACAAGAAGAGACCTGCAGAAAAAAGTCTGCAAAGCAAGACTTCCACTTATGGCCTGGGCTGGGATAGCATCTGCTTCATCTGCTGTTGACTGTGAAACACCAAGCAGCTACAACACCAACACCCATATATCGACTGCAGCCATCGCACAACCTGCACGCAGGACACGAGACAGGGAACAGGCTGAGGCTGATTATACACGTAGAAAACAGATCTACTTAGTCAGAGGCTGACATTTTTACATAGCTGCTTTCCAGAGCCCAAGTGTGCTCCAAACAGAATAGTTTCCACTGTTTCCCTTTTCACACACGCTCAGCTTTCCAAACCATTCACCTCTGGCAAAAAGCTTCATGCCTGGCCCCTGCTAGAAGGTCAGCTTGTTTTGAAACACAAACTCCTTCAGTTGTTAAAAATCTTGGGCAGCAAATGGATTTGCTTTTAGATCCCAGGTTTTTTACTTCATCATCTTCACTAAATTTGCGCATCCACTTCTTAAAATTTATAGTTCATTTTCTGAATGAGACTTTTGCAGAGTCAAACAGAATTGTCTCCTAATAATTTAGGAGAAATTATAACAGGGGAAATAACAGGGGAAAATAGGTCTCACTGCTACATATATTTTTTAAATTTTTTTTTTATTAGCAAAACCTATTTTAGTCCTGTACTTTTTGTGCCATTGTCAGATTTTTTACGTGCGCACACTGACATTTGCATAATTTCCATGAGGGAGACTGAAATCTTTCAGGGAAACACAATGCAAAGTCCAGGAAGAGAAAACTTTTCATACAAGGAGAAAGGAAACAACAGTGCCAAGGAACAACAGTGCCAAGGTTAATGGGGGAAGTACTTTCCACTGTGTCCCACAGGGTTTGCTCCTGGTTCTTGCTGTATTCCTTCTGACATGTACTCTCTAAATCATATATTTTCATCAAACTGGGGGGTTTTGGCCAAGTTTTTCTATATGGGCTCACAATTCCTGTTAAGGAAACTTCCCTATCCAACCACCCAGCAGCCACTCTGGCAGTCACACTCAGACCACCTGAGCTGGGATCAAAGCCCCTCTGGAGCTACACACCCCACACTCAGAGTCAGATGAGGGGTTTTTATACTCTGGGCTTTTATAACCCCACAAGTGCAGGAAAGTCTGGGGGTGGCCAACTCCTGCTGTGACTCTGTATCCCTCACCTGGCTGTGCCTCAGGTCCCTGTGCCCTTTGTTAGACACAGGGTTGGCAGTTCAGGGCCTCTTTCCTTGGGCTCCTGCCTCCCAGGCTACCTGCACTGAATGTATTTCCCAACAGTTCCTCCACTGTCTGTCAGCAAATAAAAGCAAACAGTCGTGATGCTAAGTAAGACTTGTCTCTCCTGACAGAACTGATGAACCCCTCTGCACAGACCATTATTTTCCCTGCTCTCAGCCAGCTTGTCCAGCTGGGCTCTGGCACTTGTCAGGCCCTTCTGTCTTAGCTCATCGAAACAGCAGAAAATGATCCAGAAAAAAGGTTTTAATATATTTTATATTTTGTTAGAATGATAAATGAGCTCACTTATGGCTCAAAAGTAGTTCAAGGATGGGGCAGGACTGCACAGCCAAGAGTGAGCAGAGGAAAGGGCAGAGGAAGGAAGAGGTAGGGCAGGGAAGAAGGAGCAGCAAAACAAGTTGTTGCATTGGCCAGACTGCCACAGGAAACAATGCTGACCACCTGACAAATTTCATCCTGCCCATCAAGATACACCCAGCTGGAAGATGAAGAATAACAAGGGAATATAAGAAATAGTGAGACTTAGTGGAATAACAACAGTAATTTTAAAAACCTCAAGTGTCCAATGATACAATTCTGTATTTTAAGTTAGCAAATGAACAAATGGAAAAAAGAATCATGTGAGAGACAGTATTATCTTTCAACCACACAGGAGCTGTCTTCTACTTCCAACTTTCTTCTGTTTCTGTGATTGTATTTGTTAACCCAGATAATTTATTGCATGGCCTCTATAAATGTGGTGCATGTTAGATGATTTTGTCATTCAACTTCCATTTCCCTACAGAGACCCCATTTATTACCCAAATCTCCTATCTAGAAGGCCATTTAAATAATGACTGCAATGGCAATGACATTTCATCAAGAGGCACCACCACAGTTCACACCATTACAGTATTTCCAGTTGTCCCAGTTAGACACAAATTCAAAGCCAGGTGTGACAAAAATAAGGTGGTTGGACATTTTAAAAACCGTATCTTCATATATGCAAACTGTATGTCATCTTACACTTGCCTAAAGGAAAACTCTTGCATTATCGAGTTACCCACTGTATCAAACAGCTCAGAAATCTAGAGCTGGAGAAAGATCAGAAGCAGGAAGACTGCCAGAAAAGATGTTCAGGACAATGCTTTCTCTTGTATTACCAACAAGGTTGATGAATTGTAGTTTGTTTTAAGTTATCTTACAGTTAAAAAGTCACCTCGAAACGTAGCACACAACAGGAAACGTTCGTCCTGGGACTGAAAAAAGCATTCATAGAAATACATAAAAGAATTCCAACAATATGCAAGAGAAACCATTATATTCATTACACACTAGGGAAAAAAAGAAATATATGTTGATGACACAAAAAGGCAAGATCATCTTTAACCTCTAGTGCTTACCTGGTCATTGCCTGCTGTCCTTTTTCCACATTTCTAGTAGAGAACCCCAGAATTATTCCATGTTACTGTTTTTACCACTCCTTCCTTACAACTATTCACAACAACATAGGTGAGAAAGGTGACCGAGGACTAAAATACTCCAATTCCACGCCAAAAGAAACCTCAGGACTTTTGACTCATTCTATACCTTTTTGTTTCCTCATTAATGAATCTTTGTTTGTTTGTTTTTCTTTTTACCTTTCTGAATTTTTTCTTGATTTCAGTTATAACCCCTGCATGACAGGTGGGAACTCAAACTAATGTCGGATGCAATGAAGCACTATGTCAGTGTAGAAAAAGAATTACCCTTATGACCTTCATAAGGACAGAGTTACATCATATTTATTACAGCACTTCATTTATTTTGCATAGCTATTAGAGTTTTCTTGCACATGTTGTAGAATAAAACCTCATTTATTTTATGCTCTAGAAGAAATGATGCTTTTTTCCACTATCATGTTTCAAATTAATTCCCTATATGTAGCTCCATCTCTTCATCTTCTGGTACAGGCCAAAGACTTCTTTAATCTTCTCAGTAATCTAAATTTATTGAAAATATACAGCAATAGTGAAAAAAGGGACAGAGAATAAAAAATACAAAACCACAGCTGGGCTAAAACTTTGATACTCACAGGAGAATACCAATTGCACTGGCACCCCTAACTAAAATTAAAAGTTGCACATTTCAGCCACCCAGCTCTGACAGCTGACAAATTTTTAGAAGAAGAGTTTTACTTCTCCAGCAAATCCATGCCTAAGCAAAATATTGATATGTTTGTTGTCTTGTTTACAACATTATGTCTTTTAAAAAACACCTGTTAACCTACAAATAAGGAACTGAAGCATTTATAATAATATTATTTATATAGAACATGAATAGTTCAAAATTGGGTTAAAAAAGTCTGGCTCGTAGCACTTAATGGAAGATGGAAAATAAGGCAGTCAACAAAGAAACATTATACTGCACAAGAGAAATGTTCTAATCTATTCTTGACTCACTTTTATCAATAATCCCCAGAGCTGGCTTCTGGCCATCCCAGACAAATAATTTAGAGCCAGGAAAAAAACAGCGATTTGGACAGACATTGTCCACATCTGTAATTCATCTGCCTTGCTATATTAAGTCATTCACCTGTTAAAATCCAATTTACTAGTATATGGATTTACTAGATGAATATGCTTAAAGGTTACACAGCTAAAAATAACACTGCCTCCAGGATTTTCTATACTGTGGAATACATAAATTATCCTTGTCAGTGTGCTGCTATATAAAGGCATTGGCTTGTATTTCTAGAAGCAGATATTTCAAAGTTCAGTCAGGGGTTGCATTTTGCACAAATAACTTAGTAGCATATATAAAAGTGTGCATTTTGTTTTTAAATATACTTTATTATTGCCATTATTCAGCAAAAAAGCTATCAGGCTCACCATAGGGAATAGTAGCACATGACTAAAACTAACAAAATTAGGTTTTGTTTTTCTTTTCTTTTTTTAAGTGTTCTACTGCTGATCTAACCGAAACCTGAATATTTTCATTCTGCAAAGTCACTGCCCAAACATGCTCCTTCTCTACAAAAAGGCTGATGAGGCAGCTTCAGTTCCCCCTTCCCTCACACTGCCCCCCATCTGGAGCCTGGACCCATATTCCCCATGACCTCTTCCTCCCAAAAATCCTCCCACCGTTTGCAACACAGGGAGCAGTTGCGACAGTCAGCCAGTGTCCGAGTTTCCACCCCGAGCTCCCTTGAGCTGACGGGAAAGTGGCTTTATTCCATCTTGAGCACCATGAATAAAAGCATTTGCAAAGCTGTACATGTGCATCACAGTCTGTGTTGCTGCTGCTACAGCCCCGGCAGGGCCTAATGGAATATTTATTGTTTGTCGTTATGTATAAGATGGAAAAAACACTCTTTGATTCTTGGGACCTGAGATGACTTTCACTGACCTAAAAGTGACAAAGGTTTCCATCTCTAATATGGATCTGGAAACCACTGACATGTAAAGTTAACTCCACAGCTACAGAAACGTAAAGTTAGCTCCACATATCTACACTGATATGTAAAGTTATCTCCAGTGGCCAGGACATCATCCTTTGTTGCTATTCAGCAAGACTTCTTACTAAAAATGGGTGAAGTTTTCTACATATAGCTGTTGTCTTGCAATTTTGTTCTCCTAATGACAATGCAGCAGGAAAGCCAGTGTGGCAGAATGCCAATTACATTAAATAGAAAACATGCAGGTAGTAAGCTTTTTGTCCATAAAACAAGTTATCCCAGGGTCAAAAAAACAATGGAAAATTGTAGTTTTAGTGTCAACACCGTGCCAAGTATTGTCAGAAATAGAGAGGGTTTCTGCTGCAACCAAGCAGATGGAAATTATTCTATTGTTTGGAGATAGAGCAGGGCTCCCACCCGGGAGCTGACCACACAATTATATTTCTCTGCCTAAGCTGAGACTTTCAACCACTCTCCATGCAAAGCAGCTTTCGGGAAGAGAGTTTGATACTGCAGCTATTTTTCCTTTTTCTCCTTATTTCCCTTGTCCAAAGATGCGAATGCAAGGGCAACTCGTTCCATGAAAAAACAAGAGACTTCCTTTGACAAACAGGATGTTGGATTGTCTATGGAGTCACACACACACACACCTGTTCTCTTTATGGCTGGGTAAACATCCTCAGCTCCCCACAGATCCTTTTCCACACTGTACACATATTGCTGTGCTCATCCCTGGGCTGCAGTGGGAGCAGTCGGCGTGTTGCTCAGCATGCCCATGTAGTTAGAGTACATTAATCACTGATTATCTTGTTTGCTGTGCTGAGACAGAAGAGAACAAAGATGAATACATCAATCCATTGACAAACATTACAAAGAAATACTCAAGTTTTCCTTTCAGCAGAACAAATATTGAGAAGTGAGCTGACAAAACACAAGGTCAGCTGGCATCCTGGTCTATAGCATTACTTATATTTACTTTCTCTCGTCTTATCTAACTTGAATAACTTGCATTCAGGATATTAGCATACATTCATGTTTATCTTTCCGAATATAGCAGCACCATGACTGGGGTAAGCCTCTGCTGGAGTGAAATTCCACTCAAGTCAATGGTATCCAGCCATGTTCCAACACGTGGGCTGGATTATCTTTTGACTATTTAGATGACATCCTTAAGTACACAGTGCCATAGCTGCACTGAAGATCAGCACTGCCCACGCTGCCCTTCAGACACAGGGTGTGGGCTCTCCAGCCCCTGCCTCCAGCAGGAGACTTGGGATACCACCCTCCTGATGTTTCTGAGCAAACACACAGGGAGCAGTGCCCACCTCTCCATTTCCACCTCTCCCCACTCTTGTGGGTCCATGCCATTCACCCGGTTTTCTTTTTCGTAGCTCCATTTCTCTTTCCTTGGGTTGCCATTGACTTTCATCTTGAATCATTTGATTCTGAAGCTTGAATGGTAAAGAAGCAGCATAGTTATGGATCTGAAACTTTCAGGCTTTGCACAGATCTGATTTATGAGCTAATGCAAAATTAAATAAGATTAATACACTTGTAATGGCAGCTTCTTTTTAAAAGTTGTTTTGACAGACACTTAGTGGCAGTTAGTTTTGGAGATGTAAATGCAAACACTGTCCCTGGAAAACAAATAGTCCTTCGTTACCAGCGACCTGGAAATGAAGTAATGAAACAAAGAACACTGAGGTGTTTGATGGCTCTTCTAGAGTCATTACACTTGTGATTCAGCTCTTAAATTCGGGGTAGCAATTTTCTTGTAAGATAAAAAAGAGCTGCAATATATATAATAAATGACAGACTACCTTTAAATATTTATCATCTTAATAATAAAAAGACAGCGAGAGCGACAGGAAATCAATACATTAATTTTAGAAATAACATCAAGAACAATGATCTGAGAGAGAATAATAAGAGGAAACCGAGAAGATAAAGCACACTAGAGTCATTTTAGACAGAAAGGCGACAATAACATTCTTCTAAACTAGCAGGGGAGCTACTGTGAGGGCAATCTGGGTAGCTAGAGGTTATAAATAGTATGGAACAACAGAGGACAAGAAATATCAGAACTTTTCAAGCTGAAGGAGAGAAATGAAATCAAACTTCACTGTCCCATGAAACTCTTTGTGCAGAAACTAATACTCATGTGAGTGGGACACCACCATCTTCCTCATCAGTGTTTACAAGTGTCCCTCTCGCTGCATGTCAGAGTTAGAAAGACCAGGGCTGAAGAAAACCTTACCCAATATCATGGTTACTGGCAGAAAGCCACAGGGGAAGATCAGAAAACTTGCAATTGAGCATTTCTTTCCACAACTCCTGTTGCTGTGTTGTTGACAGAAATGACTGATGAGCTCTGTGACCAGCTCATCTTTGAGAAGAACCAGTCCAGAGTTTAATAAACTGTTCCTTTTTTTAGAAATAGAGTCAATTACAGGGACTACTTTTTCTTTTCCTGAGAGTATTTTACCTGATTATAAAAGCATTCTTCTGACTGCATAGATTTCTCCCTGTTCATTTTCATTTGCTTTAATCAAGCATCAAGGTACAATAGTTTCAGACATTTAGGACTAAACTTCAATGCACAAGGAAAAGTAACAAATAATATGACGTAAAAAGAAGAGGTGCAGGAGGGGCACTAGTAGCCAAAATAAGGACCACACTGCAATACTTGTTGTGACTTCTGAAGTCTTAATTATTTCACTAGATCAAACTCAGGCAACCTCACATCCCAACACATTGAATGACATGTCCAAGTCAGCACCTGGATATTTTACTTAAATCCCTTATTTAGCTTACGAAAGTCTATTTATAGTAGTCATTGTAATCACTCAGTTTTCAGACCTTTCATGGATATTTCATTACCTTCTCTGTTTTCCAAAATGAGTCATTTTTTCTTCAGAGTCATTTTTGGAGAGGACAGTACAATATGCACAGATAATGCAATATTTTCCTTCCTCCAGGCATTTTCTCGTTAGTTTTCTTATTCCATTTCAGAGGACATTATAAACATGTATAATGACATTTCTATTGTTCTTGTGTCATCAGCTGCTTTTAATCAGGAAAGTTTCAGTTCAGCTACCAGTCCTAATGAGTTCTTTCTCACTGAAATTAGTAGAATGATACATATATACATTCAATTAAGATTGGGCCCAATTGCATAACTAAGTTAATGCCTGAAGCAAGAAATTATGTCATTATTTTTAAACAGGTGGAGGACCAACAGCTCATTTAATTTTATAAAAAGTTTAAGGATAGTATAAGTAGGAGGAGCAACTGAAAAATCATCACAAATATGAATATAGTAATTTAAAGGGGTAGGCAGAATTCTTTTGGATCAACCAGGAACTCCTTAAAATGCTTGTGAGTCACTAGGCAGTTTTCTCCCCAGAAGTGGAGGACATGGTCTAAATCAGAGTTCAGCAAACATTAGTTTGAAATATTTTAATAAAGCACGGTTGACACATTGTGGTAATTCCCTGTATATCAGACATGAGAGGAGAGAGGAGGTAAAGGGAGTAGATGCCACTTTGCACTCTGGCCTTCTGTACCCCTGAGTGTGGGACCCCCAAGAAGCCCCTGAGGTGGGAGAATTTGATTTACCTGTCACTGCAGCAGCTCCTTGGATGACATAAGGGCCTTTTCTCTATCTTAAGTAAGTGCTGCAAAATTAACATCCCTACCTAGGCTCTGATGAATGGAATAACTGGAAAAGAGGCTCTATCAACCTCTCAAACTCAAAAGAGGCCTCTTTTGAGTAAGAGGGGGTTTTGCCCAACTTCATATTTCTAAATAAAAAAACGCTATGTTTGGGTCACTGCCAAGCTTTCTTTTAAGGTTAGCGAAGAGAAATAGACATTTCAAAGTTGTTTACTCCACTTTTAATGGAAAGATGTTTAAAACAGAGCAAGCAAATGTCAGTCCAGATGAACCCATTTCTCTGCACTGTATTTGTGCTCTGTAACTCTACGTATGTATCTAAACTGAGATAAATCCCACCTCTTAGTTTTCACTGGAGGTAGTTGTCTGAAGGCAAAGGGCACGATGCAACTTTCAGTTTTGTCACTGCCACAACTGGAATTCATTTTTAGGCCAGAAAGAACAGTGGCCTCCCTCCCAGTTGTCCAGGAGGCATTTAGGAAAACTCATAAATCTGTCCCCACTGTGACCACCCAGCCAGCACAGACCTGCAGGATGCTCAGCACAGGTCATTGCCAGATCATAATTTGAAAGTGTTGATTAAAGAGTACTCAGCTATTTTTAAATCCTAGAAAACAGACCTAACAAGGAAAGATAATTAAACTATTCTGTATTTGGAAACATACTTGCTTACAATGGTTTTGGCTTCCCTTGCTTTTGCTCTTTTCTGACCCCAGTGATTCAATATTTTATCCTCATGTTCAAACTAAAAGACCAGGACCAGATGTGCTTGATACGCATGTGATTTCTATGACTGATCTCTTCATATACACTGACAAATTCTTGTCTTAGTTCTCCTTTGCATCTCCTCCTCCCTCTGCTCTCCTCCAGGCAAGAAACAAAAATACCTCAACCAAATGAAAGGTCTATTCGACCTCATCACATGGAGTTTGGTCAGAAACAGTGTTCTGTCTGAGCAAAGATTTTGTAATTCTTTGTAATCTGTTCTGCTGTGTTACAGGATTAACTGTCATACTGCTTTCAAGTAAATAATATGAAATCTGGAAACTATAGATGTGGGTTTTTTCCAACTTTCTTCAGCTGGTACGTGACCAAGAGAAATAAAAAGTGCATTTGTACAAACCCATGACACTTACATTAGTTTCAGTGAAAAGCAAACAGTCCCTGTTTTGTCCTCCAGAAATGCATACAGGTTTTGGTTATTAATCTTTAAGAGAACTCACAGCATTCATTTTTGAAGTCATAACTTCCAAAGCTATCCTAAGTCAGTAGAGCTGACAGTCTCATCAGCCCTGTCTTAAAATAACTACTGAACAATAATTTCCAAAAAACAAGCTAATTGATAAATATCCTACAATTAATAAAGAGATCATCATTAATCCTTCAGACTTATTTAAGAGATTATATTGAGAAATTGTTGGTCATTTAGCATCTACTAGTTTTAAACTCGACAATTCAAGATTCCAGTATATCACACTATTGTTTGTATTTTATATTTGAATAATACTTACATGAACTCATTAGGTGAATTAAAAAAAAAAAATCCTTATTTTCCCTCTATGGATCACAAAAGATTGTTCTACACAGGAAAAAGAAAGTTAACTTTTTTCATGTTTTCTGTACAAAGGATTTAGTGCAAAGCACAGGGACACAAGTTACACGAATAAAGAGGCCAAAATCAGCCTTTTGAGTGAAAGGCTTGTTTACTATAAAAAGCCAAACAAGAAACAAAAGGGAAGAATACTGAGAGAAACAGTCAGAACTTCCTGCACAGATTTCTACAAGTTAAGACCAAAAGAACATCTGTGGCCTGGGATCAGGCTGAATTTGGAGATAGAAGAAAACCTGACTGGTAGAACAGCGAGATCCTGAAAGAACATTTCTGAAGGAGAGGGTTAGGACAGAGGGAAACTCCTAAAACATTCCCAGATGGAATTTGATCGGTTTAAGCTGGTGGCCTTTAGAGCTGGAAGGTTTATCTGTTCAACTTAGACTATTGGAAAGAATTTTGGTTTTAAGATTGAAAATGCAGAATTTTTCAAAATTGTGGAGATCCAGTCCCAGCCAAATAGAATAGAGTCCTACACTCTCCAACCAGCAGTATAGTGATGAGACCCAGCTTCCTCTACTAATGATTCTTATTGAAGCTAAATTGGCATTGGATACACTGGGACACCAGCCAGGGAAAATATATTGGAAGCTGGTCCACAGGGATCACATCAATTATTAAAGACATACTAATATTTATATTCATCTTCTACTGAGGTTAATCTGAATTTTTACAGTGGCTTCCAAAGAGAAAAGTGGACCTCTTAGAGAAGGACTTACTCACTACTTCGTCTTGTCCTTAAGTAGCACCTCTGTTGTCTGTGTTCAGCAATTCCAACCTGCATGTTCAAGTTGAAACTGAAATGGTTTGGTTGGATGAATACCTGTGAAAAATGTACAAAATCAACCTTTGTTTACTGTTCTAGCATTGGTTTTAGTTGCTGTCAGTATCTTCTACCCCACAATAATAAAAAGCTTTAGATGCCTTTTGGTGGAAAATCAAGATCCCTTGCCTGGAAATGCTATTAGATGCCCCATGACACACTGAAACCCCTACAAATGTTGACATTTATGTTTTAGGTGAGATACCATGGAAGCTGTCACTTACTATTTGTAAACAAGCTGAACACTGAAGAGGTCTGTGCTTGAGCATCTTGCTGTTTCATGGACTTAATGGTACAGTTAAACAAAAAACAACCAACCCTAAGAGCAAATTTCCCATGTAATCAAGTATTTCCCTACAGTTCATCTGACATTTGTCAAGTACATAGAGCAAAACCATACTTAGAGACAGTAAAAAGAACATAACAGGAAGAATCTTCATGAAGTCCTAAAAAAAAAAACTATTGCACATTCTGCAAACAGGCAGAGAGGGAGAAGGTGCAAGAGCTGCTCCCTTGCAGGCACTGAGCATCTGAAAAACTGCAGTTACTGTCAGTCATCCCTACTCAGTGTTTACCACGTTTTAATAGTTACTCAAAGATTGGCAGCACAATCCCTTGTCTGAGTGCTCTCATCTAGAAATCTTAAATATTGCATTTCCTTACTTAGTCTATCATACAGGACTAATTACTAGTTTTATAGTACTTTCACCTGTAAAATTCCGATAAAAACAAATGTAAAGAACACTCAACAGTAACACAGCATCATTCTCTCTGGTCTCCAAATTGAAAGGAATGAGAGATTATTTCATGTTAGCAAAGCAGAAACTGGAAGCATAGTGGGGAGGAGAAACTTGTGCTCCAAAGCTGGGGATAAATCAACAAACCAAAGCTTTTCAAGAGATTCTAATTCTCAAAAGGGTGAAAATGAGTTACACTACAGAGTTTCATTTCAGCCTTCTAAGTTTGGGCATAGCATCTGAGGCAATCCAAGTGCAATCTCTGCAGATGCAAAGTTCATAGACGTGACCGTCTGCAGAAATCTATTAAAAAGGTCAGTTATATTTGCTTTTGCACACAAGTGGAAATGATTCCCATATGCATTTACTGGGCTCTTCAACAGTGTTATGGAATAGATTTGGTCAGTCAGAAGACCATTCAGTGTATCATAAGCTTTCCTCAGAGCCATTGCAAAATGGATAGATATTTTTGGATAAAATATCTGAAGACACAGGAAATTTCTTCAAAGAACCTTATTCAATCACTTCTTGGCAATCCTGTCCTTACTGTGGCTCTGATTGCTTCTCTCTCTCTTATCAGATATGTATTGAAGATAAAGCTGTGCCCAATCACAGAGGGTGGTTTATTATTTCAGCTGTTGTTCAGACAAAAGGAATGATACTGCCACTACCCTTCCAGCTAAGCAAGACCTGGTCAAACATCCAGATGCCCCCACTGAACGTCACATCTTTTGATACTTACTCAGGGCAGCAAAAAACTGCAGCACTCAGGTCACTCAAAGGTACTTGGCTGCAGAAGATAATACTGTAGGCAAAGAAGTGCACACCTGGAAAACTGCTGTCATTTCAGGTTTTGCTTTTGTCATATTACAAAAGATACAGTCTAACTGGAATTTCCACATTCAGCGATTCTCATACAAGAGATTTCATTTTTGGTCAAAATGGTATTGACACAGCTTATCTGGCAATTTGTCTCAAAGTTTTAAATTAAGGAGGGTCACATTTTTCTCTCTGCTGCCATGCACTTCAGTGGGGCTACAGTTGTAACAGTAAAGGATTTGTGTCACTTGCAATAAATTATGGCTGTCGCTTCTCTCAAGCAGGTTTCATTTCAAGCAAATAATTAAAAATCCCCAAACAATCCTGGCAGTTATGCATTACAGCATTCAGTAAACATATTACTTCCATCTCACTGACTGATAACACCAAGCAAACACAAGAAATTTCTGGACCAAGATTTTCTTTCATCTCACCCATAAGGACGTTTTGCATGTATTTCCTTTCCTCAGCTTGAATCTGGGAGCAACTTAGTCACAAGGTGTTTCTTGAAGGAGGTTCAGGTACTTTTGTCGAAGTATTTTAAGAATCTGCCTTTAATTTATTGTTGGAAGAAGCAAGACTGTTGAACCTTAAGCCTTTTGCACATTGTGGAAACTCATAAAGCCCTGAGTGCTTTGTCTGCAGACCCCACAATAAGTATGACTCATTAAATGCTATTCTTTTCTCAGAATGCAATAAAGAAAAATATTTTTTATAGCATCATACAAACTATTAAGAAACTATTTTTCTTTGAAGTTGAGACATAGCAAGGGAATAATAGTTTGGATAAATGGCGGTATTTACAGTTTCTTTGAATTGGGGCCACACATCGTATCTTGGTCAAATATGTGGTTAATGATGAAGAATTCCAATTTCCCAAAATACTTCTGACATTCACAAGTTTGCTGAGGTCTAATATCTGATTGTTTTTGGCTTAGAAGTGACTTGAGCACCAAAGTAATTGTAAGAAGACTAACAGTGGAGCAGATTCCTTGCCTAAAGGCTTTCACTCCCATGCCTCACATCAAATCTCTACATATAATCTCAAAAAAGTCCTACAGTTCTCAAAAAATGCTCTCAGTCAGATTTGTCAAAAGCTTTCAGCATAGGCTTGTCTGTTCCCACTAAAGTTTGTGACAAGAGCTTGATAAAACCCACTACAGCAGAGAGTTGTAACAAGTTGTACATTACATGACTGTTACTACTCTTATCAGTTGTGCTCCAAGAACTTAAATCACACAAGAAACAGCTCATCAGTGTCCATTTTGGCCCAGACTAAAAATATAAAGTCTTTCCAAAGATGACATCTGAGGCACAATCAACCTGTAACAAGATGTTCTAGAGTGGTAGATAGAGTAATTTTTCTCTGTACGAGCTTTTTCTGAAGCTGACTACAAGGAAGACTGGAAAGCATCATCTTACCAAAAATAAGAGGGAATTAGTTGTTTCCCATGTATCAATCAGAGAAGAAATGTATGTACAGTTCCAGCTTGGACTATTACATGCAGCCCAAAATGTGAGTGTTTAAAGCTGGGTTCAAATACATTAATTTCAAGCCTACTCTATTTCAGCTAAAGTCTGTTGCTCATGCCTGCAGCTCAGTAGCATTTTCAAGTCTAGTAATAGTTATGTAAGACTCAAATAAGACAAACTATTCAGTGCAAATAACCCCACGCTGTGTGAAAAGGAACATGGTAAAGATCTATTCAGGAGCAGCCACCAGAAAATGGATGGGCCTCTCTTTAGGGCTTTCTTTACCTCCAAGGCTCTCGTAGTCAACACAAGAAGAGAAGAGCCTTCAACAGTAGACCTGCTATGGAAATAGCACAACTTCTACTCATGGTGCAAAATGTATTCTGCAGTTGTTCATTCTGCAGCACAACTTAAAAAAAAAAGGCAGTAAAAGAGTTTAGATTAAAGATTTAAAAACATAAGTAATTTTAGTTTTGTCTTCCCTGCCTTCCTAGCACAGTGTAAACCCATACAACATTCACAGACCCTCAAAATGAGGACCTTTCCCCTTATATACAGAATATTGCCGTAAGATTTTGGGTTTCCTCTGTTTTCATTTGGAACAATGATATAGGAATTAAATGCAATAAAAAGCAGTTGCTGAAGCACAGACTGAAACACGACCTGGGCTGAAGGAACAACTGTCGCACTTTGCACACAATTCAGAAGGGCATTTGGGTTCCTGCTGTCACCACAAGTTGTATTTTAATCACTACAGAACATGATCTGCCCGAGACAACGATGCAAGAGCCACACAACAGCCAGTAATTTTCCTCAGGTCATGTCAGGCAAAAAGTACCATAGTTTCTTTTCTCTCTATCTGATTTTATGCCAACATGTACTCGGAAAGCTGTCGTCTGGCCCTTCTGTCCCTGTGATGTATTGCATCAATCTCCCAGTTCCCACAAGTTCATATTTAAAGAGCTTCTGTTCACTTATGTTTGCCTCGTAAAAGATCTCTTGTGTTGTTTTTCTCCCACCCCCTTCAAGATTAATAAACATTCTGCTAAGAAAAGGCTTTAGCATCAATCAGATCTCATAACTGATTAGACAGGAGGTACCCTGGCTGCATTTGCAATGGGCCTCTTTTGACTGTTTTTGCTTCCAAAATTAGCTCGGCTATTTCCCGAGAGAAGTCTCTGGATAGAAGCAGACACCCCCACAAGGCAGCACACTGGGGCTGTGTCGGAAAGCACAAGGAAAAGCTGATCAGAGTGTCCAAGCAAACAGAAACTGCTCTCCTCCCAGCCAGCAGCAGGGCCACCAAGGCCCGTGCTGTAAAACCCAGCCTGGGGGTCTCGGTTTGAAAGATTGTGTGTCTGGTGCAACAAGGGAAAGCCCAAATCTGACACCAAGGACAAAACACCTCTCATTAGCTTCATCCCTTGCAGAATCACAGCTGCCATTGCTATTCATGCCAGGACTTGTTCTCCCTTGCTGCCAACAGCAAGATGTACACTTCCCAGAGGGGCCCTGGGTGCAATTCTGCAGCCACCTGAAAGGCAAAGGCACCAATTCATAAAAATGTTTCTTGCCCTCACACATAAAAAGGTGCTCTACACAATTGTTTTCAGGAGTTGTCAAATTCAGCCAGTTTACTCGCTTCTGTGAAATTTAGTAGAGTAAGTTTTGGACCAAGGGACAAAAGTTCCAATATCCATACAGTAAGTAATGCATCTATGACAGAATCTGTGCAGGCCCTATTTATACAGGTTGACATCCTTCTGTCAGTAGGAAAAAGATGAAAACAGGTTACAGTCACTTGTATAAGACATATCTTCTCTCTTTGCTCAGGTTTACTTTCTCCCATATTATGAAACAGGAGACAAACATTTGCTCCAGGTCATAGTGTGGCGAGTCACACAAGGGATTTTACAGGAGACATTCCCTTTTAAAACGAGGAACTGGAAATCCATGTCCTCTGACAGGTCTGGAAGGGTGGGCTGAAGATGGATGTTTAGATTAGATGTAGTTTCTAACAACAACTCATTAGAAGTACAAGAATAAGAGAGACTGACTGCTTTTGAAGTTGTGCTCTAGCAGTACTTAAACTATATCTAACAAATATAACATCTTTATATAACATGTACTGTATAAATAGAAAAGATCCTCAATAACTGAAGGAAGCCAGCATTAAAAAACAAAAAAATCAGACACAGCCTAGGTTTCTAGGGAACTATTACTATAAATCAAGAGCATCCCTTTAAAGTGGGGTAACTTGGCAATACTGTGAGTAGTACTTTCAGGTTTTTAGGCAAGTTTTGAGATGAAAGAATGAGATAGGAGTTCATTTGTTCTTCAGTTTGTTTCTTCTTTCTGACAATATAATGAAAAGATTTTAATTTTAACTTCCTGGCTTCTTTTTTTTAAATATCAAAACTAAGATTAGAAAAAGAGGAGGGAGCATCTCTCTGCAGCTGTGATTGTCTTTATGCACCTGAAGTTTAATTTACACAAACTAACGTTGACATGCAAGCACATGTAAGTCAAAACTGGTTTAAAAGAAAAAACGATCACTCACACCTACCTATACAATAGGAATATTCACACTCCCATATTTTACATATTCAATAGGAATATGCAATACTAGTAATCGTAACAGAACTGCTCCTGCTCTTCTTCTCTCTGAATTTGTCGACTCAAAATGGCAATGGGAGGAAACAAAACCCAATAATGAATGCTAAAATCTTGCTTTCAGGAGCTTCATTAGATTTTATTCCCACAGTTTCATAAACACATGGGAACTAGTGCTGCTGCAGACTGATTTCATGTCACTGAGTGCAGAGCAGATAAACTCACTACTGCCATCTCAGATTCCTGCACTCTGTTTTTAACTCTTTTTGCATCTTTTTTACTCTATCTATTAGGCCTTAACTAGAGCCTTTCAGAAGTTCCACTGCACTATCAGCCAGAGCCTAAGGATTCCTTTTGAATGTATCTATTCAAATTAAACTTGAAAAATATGGTTTTTCCAATCTTTTCAGAAAGGGGCTAACTGATATTTCCAAATCTAAATGTTTCATATGTCCATGACTCAGATAAAATAAAATAAAAATCAGAAGTTATTATAACAGGTTTTTTTGGCAGATGCACTAAGGATTGAGTGAACTGGAACCTCCATGTCAGCACTAGGCTCCATTTCCAGTTACTCAAGAGCTCCGTGAACGGCATTTGAAACCTTTGTAGTTTTCCACATCCACAGCTAAACTTTATAAAAGAAATACTATTTTGGACAGGAAAGTAACGAAATGCCCTGTGAGCTGTGAGTACCAATACAAACAGGATATTGCACCTGAAATTTAACCTAAAGACATTCTGTTCAAAACTGCCACAAAATAAAGAATTTCATGTTGGTTAGATGCACGTGTTCAAAATCAGAATGGATTTGAGAAACTTAATGCAGTGACTGACAAGCAAGAGTTGTTTTACTGTGACAGTTGATATCTTACCTTGCCAGGAGACTACACACAACTTTTTTCTTTTTCAATTTTTTTTTGCTTGGTAGGAGAAGAACCTTTCATAAATGATAACATATCAAAATAATTTCATTATTCATGTAGGAATTTAAATACAAATTAAAGGTTGATGAGGAAAAAAATTATTTCATCGAAATACTCACCAAGATACTGATTACTGATATTGACAATTTCCTGCCAGCTTCTTTCTATCTATGTAAATACACTAACATGATTACTTAAGAACATCAAATGCAACATGCCTGCTCATGAAGGTCATATATAATCCATCAAATAAAATTAAAATTAAAAACCCAGAGAAAATCGCATTAAAAAAGCCCAAAGAAAACCAGAAAATCTCAAGGCAAAAATGGGATGCTGCTACAGGTTTTTTTTCAGTCCTGTTAAGAATTTAGACTGTGTTTTAACTATAGGCATGACTGCTCTCTTTAATAATTAGTAGGTTTTAAGGATTTGAAGATAGACAAAGATGTAAATAAAATGGATCATAATTGATGCAACTGAACATATGCACAAACTTCCTTATTTAATGAATTTCCAAAATATAATATAAAAGTGATTTCAGTCTAATTGAATTAATATTAACTTTTAGGAGCTTGTGATTAATGTTCAATGTACACTCTCAATCAGTGAATATAAGAATTCTCTACACCAGAAGGACTATTGGCAGCAACTCACAACTTGCTCGAAATATATTAAAAAGTGATTTTGTTTCTTTGTATGCTTAAAGCCAAATCATGTTAGACTCTGTAAATTACAAGGCAATTATAAACACCACTCAGCCTCATCTGGCCTAGAACAGGCAAATTCAACATGCTACAGCAGTGCTTTATGATGACTGGATGTGAAAAGATCAACTCAAGGAGCAGCAGAGACTGAACAGCAGTTGAGTGCAGTCCCTGCATTACCCTCATCCAGACATTTGTTGACATGCTGTGCACACTGATTCTCCTTACTGCTCTTATTACAGAGATACAGTTCCAAAATTAGCCTATTGTGTAAAATATCTATTGCCAAAGAAAAATATCCTAAGTGGCTGAGGGCAATGATTTTCACAGAAACCCTTGGCATCCAACTCCCTTAAAGAACCTGAGATTTTAGTTCTGTACCTTTTAGTCAGATGGTGTCTAAACTCCTGTGAAGTGTTGTTCCCTACTATAACACTGAGAGGGAAATTAGTGTCCAAAACCACCAGGAAGATGGAAATTCCTATGAGGGGTCCATAGCAGACACCCAGTGTAATGTCACTGCCAATCCTCCCCCTGTGCCCTCTGCCAGCACAGGACACTGAGCTCTGGAGAACAAGGGGGGACATGGTGTGCAGAGTCCAGTGCACACCTGATGAGCAGCTTCCCACAATTCCTTTTCCAAAGAGCAGGATTAATGCTTTTCTTTTAAAGATGTGCAGAGGAAAAGAGCAGTGGTGGTGCTTACCTGCTCCATAACCTCCTTGTGGCTAAGGCATTCCCCAAGGAGGAAAGCAAAAATTGCCTCCTTTTTCCACAGCGAGACCACAGGGTGCATAACAGCAGGGGCAGATGTACCTTAATCTGGATAAAAGCAGAAAATAATAACATGACAAAAATCCAGAAACATTATTCACTCTCTAAGTGGCAAAGAGCTTTCTACATGAGTTTCTCCTGGCTCCAGTTTCTGCATTTTCACTCCAATTAACCAAAATAAATTACAGTCATACTGTAGTCAACTCAGACTATGCAGATACAGCCTGAAAACATGAACAGCAAACAGCTTGAGAGGATCCCATGCTATCAGCTCTGAGAGTGTGGGACAAAATATTCACTGAAGTCAGGGTATTCTGAAAGCACTTTTAACCAGAGTTGGCTCCACTGCAGGAGAATATCCAGACTTGGTGCTCCCCCTGCCTGGCTGAGGCAGAAAGGAAAGAGTCTCATCTCTGCAGGAAGCTCATCCTCCCAGGTTCCTGACGTGCATTATCTTTGGAAAATAAAATAACCCAGCTGACCAGTTTCTCTATCATCAGTGTCACAAGCCCTTCTGGACATCATTAGGCCTACAATGTGGTCTAAAAGATAAAAAGAACCAGTCAATAAAACTAGCTGGCATCTGTCAATAGTAATTGTAGTTCCCAAAAAAGGCATGTTCAGTCTTGACTCGGGCTTACACATCATATCCTTGAGATACAAAAGGAGTTGGATTTGGTAAATCCTGAGGTAGTTTTAACAGCAAAGTGAATACAAACCTAATTAGTGTTTAAGTTTTATTAACTATGTCTGTACTACCCATGTATGTGGTATATCACACACTAAAAAGTAAAACTATGCCTTAATGCTCCCAATAAACTGGACAAAGAGATCAAGATATCACTGAGAAAACTGACTGTTACCCACTTCTACATGTAGTCAAAGAAATGGAGTCCTCAAATTTAAGAGTCCATTACTGTATGCTTTATCCTTTAAGAAATAAAAATACAAAAGCATAGATTAGGACTGGATTAATTAATTAGTCCTTCATGAAAAGCTGACTAGTTTAATATTTTGTAATTTTGAAGTAGTCTTTTCACCTGTATGTATTATTCAACCGTTTTTCTTCAACTTCTATGTGAACTCAAAAATAATATATTTTCCTTGACCATATTGCAAAAGAAAAAAGGTCAGGAAAATCATTACAGAAGTAACAAAGAATAAAGATAAGTTTAGATAAATATGAAGAACGGGAACAGTACATAGAAGATTTTTTACTTTAATTGTTCAATACATGGTTTAGCATAAAGAAATTATGACCTCAAACTCTCAGCATTTACAGTAAAGCATAAAACTTCCTATAAATAATGGACTAAGAACAATATGAACTGAAGCCCAGTCTAAATTAAACATCTCACTTTTAATTCATCATTCTCTCAGAGCTGTGCTGAACTTAGTTTTACTTAAGTGTGAAAAAAAACATTGGCTCTATTTCTTATCTGCCACAGTTATACACTAGGACCTCAAACTATTTAGAAATAGAGCAAGTAGTTACTTAAAGGCAAGGAACTAAGTACATAAATTACATACACAGGCATGTGCCTTCCTACATGTCTACAGGAGTCACTTATGTAAGAAACCTGGCTTTAGTAGGACTTTTCATATGCACATAAATATTTTGAGAACTAGGAATCAGTCACTGAATCACAGAATATTCTCAGTTGGAAGGGACCCACAAGGATCATCGAGTCCGACCCAAGTCAAATGCTGGGAAAAAAATTCTTGGTATGCTGAAAAAAGTTTCAAATAGCTTGTGACAACATCTAAATCACTCATGAAGCTCTTAAGCTCCACTGTTGATCATCACAATTGAAAACTTCCTCACACATGTATGACTCTGGACTTAAGTCCAAAACTAATTGAAACATATAAATGACAACCATCATCTTTTAAAAAACCCTAGATCACATCAGTTTTTCTCACCAGTGGAGCAGCTGATGCATCTGATATACTGTGATTTTTCTACTAAATACTTTTGGGTTTTTGGGGGGAATGGAATATGAATGTATGAATTCAAAATGATTTTATATGGATAAAGGAAGTCTTTATATCAGAACAAAGATCTGGACTTTGGCTTCATCACAGTGAAGATGACTGTCTTTAGAGTTAGCCTTTTGACATATACCAAGGGATTATATTTACCAAGATAGGAGGACTGTAAATTCAAGCTATCTAGAATAAAACCCAGAGCATACAATGTACCCACTGTGTCTGCTGTGAGCACAATTATTAAGATTTTACTGCAGCTGAGAACTATAAACTTAACTTACTGCACATTGTGTTTGTATATGCAATAAACCATGTGGAAGACAGAATTCAGTGAATTTAGCTCTGCAGGGAAAGAAGCACAGAAAGAAACCAGGTTCTTCACGTCTGCTCTCTCATCCAACCAAGGCATATCTTCAAGTGTCTCTTCCACCTCTGTTACAAACTTTCCAATTCCTGCCTCAGATTTCTGAGAACAGAAGTCTTAGGACATTTTCTTGGACAAGACTGTCTAACTTTCTTATCTCTTGGATATCTTGTTTATCTGGTTGTATTGATTTGTTTTGGAAAGAACTATGGCAGAATGTATGATGCAATTATCCTGATGCAAATACTGCATGAATATTACTTCAACAGAGCTCCCTCTAACAAGAAAAACAAGTAGCTCTAGCACTACATAAATTCTTGCCCTTCTCATTTCGTTTTCAGTCCCTTCTGCAGAAGATGCCAAGCAGTTGTCTGTGTGACAGAAAAGGCCACTTTTCTTGTTTTTCCAGTCTGAGTACTCTTTGTTCATATTGAGCTCCATTTTCCAGCTCTTTGTTTTCAGTTTTTCACAAACTCTTTAAGTAGTTTCGATTCCAGCTCATCTTGTACACAAACATTGCTAACTTCTCAAGGCAGGAGGACATCCAATTTCTGCAGAGCATTAAGGCCTTCCAACCATACCTGATGGTTTCCTCTGGGGTGGTCACAACTTTTACCATTTTTGGTATCCTGAGTCTGTGTTGAGCTCTGGGCACACTTAGTCAGCCTTCTGTGAAGCAACTCAGACAATGCTGTTAATGGGGATTTGGTGGCTTCAAACTGTTAGCAGATGGCACAGCGTGCAGCTTTGGGTGATTCATGAACTTTAGAGAGGATAACAATCTACTGGAAGTGTCTCATCCTGCTTCAAAGCACTGAACCAAAATTCCAGCTGCACCGAATTTGGATGCTGCTGCATCATTTCCAGGGAAAACAATTTCCTTTTTCCCTTCCCCCTCTTCCCTCACACAAACACTGCTAGGGGCCAGGCCCCCAAAGCCAATCATAGATTACTGTGTTCTATATTGAATCAAAAACATTTCTTCAAAGGTCAGCCAAACATTCTCTTCTGGCGTTAACTTTTGCATTTCTATTTTACTGTAAAATTGCATATTTATAAAATATTTTATAAACACAACATAAAACATCACTGGCAGTTCATATCCCATCTGGTAACTGAAAAAGAAAAACATGGACTTGGACTTTCCCACCTTTTAAAGGGGTTTGAGCACGTAAAGGAGATACTGTATAGATGGATGGCCCTTCTCTGTGTATGTACTCCTATCATCAAATTATTAGAAATTTGATTTGAATGTTTTTCCACCAGGACAGCTCCTTTATAAAAGTTACTGAGGACAGCTTTCATGTTAAGGATATGGGATTGCAGGCCAGGCAGAAGCTAGAAAAGCACTTGCAGTGAGCACTGAATGGTCTTCTCTAGAGTCACTGAATCTGACTGAGCGTAAGCACCAGAAATCTGACAACAAGTGAAGGAAGGGAAAAACTGAAGTCTAGAAGCACATTAAGCTTGAGAGCATCAGAATGACAGAATGATTGATTGCTACCTAACACAGAAACGGGAATCAAAATATTAAGATAAGAAAGAGAGGAGAGTGCCACCAGAAATCAGTGCTAATATAATTATGCATATAAACCCCATAAAAACCTGAAGATCCAGGTCAATGCAGCAGCCTGATGATTGCCTGGCACAGAGCTGAACAGCATCAGGGAACATCACAGGCTGTGCCTGGGAGGGTGAGTTGGGAGCTGGGCTGCACAGGGAGGAGGGCAGGACCATACCCTCACCACCAGCAGTGCCACCAGACCTGGCAAAGGGGAGCAGAGCAGGTCCAGTGGTGGTGGCCACATTTAGGCACAGTCCAGATCAATAGACAGGAAAGCCCAAGGTCAAGCAAAGAAATTGAAACAGCAGGTGAGGTTCAGGTTTGGATCTGCAGAGAGTAATCAGGGTCAGGCACAAACACTGATAACCAGGGAAGCCCAGAGCAATAAGGCAGCTCTGGAATCAAGCCAGAAAGTCAAGTCTATGGTCAGAACCAGGGTCTGAATGCACAGGTTACATAGCCAGGCGTGGGCGTGGCTGCAGTGCAGCAATGGGAAGGACAACGATGCACCAGGGGCTCTGGCAAGGTGTTTTTTCAAGCCAAAAGAGCCAGAGGCTTTATTCTGGATCACACTAAGTGTAAGAGGTTCAGGAACGTTCAAAACTTCAAGGCTACCATTAAAACAGAATCAGGGGAGGAGGGTTGGAAAAAGGGGGGTATGTTTCCTTTGGGCATGGAACACAGACACAGCATTTTCCCCCTTCATCATGTTATTTTCCACGTTTGTTGTGCAGTAACAGCAAGTCAAACAGTAATTTAAACATACGTAGTGAAATGATCTCAAAGTGAAAAAATATCCTTCTTAAGAAAAGGCATAAAACAAAGGCTAAAATCCACCACTCAGTTTCTTTGACCCTCAGTTGTAAGATTCAATTTTCAAGTAACTTTATAACCAAGGCTTGCATATGGCATAACACATTCCTTACTCAGAATGCTTCCTATGATTCCCATTACGATTCCCAATTTGGTTTTACCACCTTATTTCAAACCTCTCTCTATTTCCTTTTCCAGTGACAAAAAATCTTTGATATTCCTTCATTTTTTTCAAGACAAGCTCTGAGGAAGTGAGAGACATTTCTCAAGATTCTTTGGCCAAGATAAGAAGTTATGAAGTTGGAGTTTATGAGCTCTAGCAAGACTACTCCACAGCCTAAGTACGTGCTGGAAGTGCTGTACCAGCATCTGGTGTATCAGCTGTTAAAACATGGGGGGGGATTGCTCCAGCAGGAGTAGTTCAACTTCACAGAAAAAGGAATTTCTCTTTTTTCATATGAGGGCATCTAAGTCCCTGTACTCACCACTGCATGCACATGTATACTCATTTATTTTCTCTTATTTATTTTAACTAATAAGGAACTTCATGCTTCAAGATATGACTGTGTAAAGTCAAAAAGCTTTAATCACTGAGTGGAATCCAAGTTGCCTTAAAGGAGACTAAAGTCATTCATGCAGTTATTGTAAAATGAGTTCTTCCAAAGTATGGATTAAAAGCACACAGTTTGAAGTCCTTAACAACGAATACTTGACCCTTCAAGGCGCACAGAGTGTGGGAGAGGGCTTTTCTTTAGAGTGTAATGAAAATTTTCAAGCATCACAACACCCTTAGGTACCCAGTACCTGTCACCCACAGAACAGCAGTGCAGAGGACTGACCCTGGTCAGTAAGGCCACAGCAGCACAACTCATCTGTCTGCTGACTTGTGCACACACAGAGAAGAACCTGGCTGAGGGAAGTCAGAGCAGCCAGTTGTTAGGTTTGTTTGCTTTTACAGGCTTACTGAACTGGATGATGTATCAGAGAAGAATCTGCACAGAGCTCCTTTCCCCCAGTGTTTTTTCCCTGGTACATGTAAGACTTAACAGAGACAGAGACTGAGTTCTGGATAATGAGTGTCAAGTATCTGGGACAGCATAATCCTACTGTCCTTCTCTCTCCACTTCTCAGCACAGTGTGAAAATGGCCCTAAAACAAGCTCCCTCATCATCTGTCAGGCAGGCAAGAAAGTTTTTTCACTAGCAGACAAACAATGTTAAGTAATAGTCTCTACCAGTTCCTGTCAGTGGGACAGTTCTGTCTGTCTCACTTCCATGTACCAACATTCAACTTCAATGATTTTTTTCCTTCACATAGTAAGCAGGTAAGGCAGAGAGATACAAAAAAACTCAGTACCTCCCTCACTCTCCTTTCACTTTATACCAGAGTTGGGAATGAGTTTATATGAGGGGTAAAAACCAGACACTGAAAGAAAGCTGATACATCATCTTACACTGGTAGCTTTTGACAGTATAAATATTCTCTGCCCTGAGAAAACAACAGTTTGGGGGTAGACAGGAGTCACTGCAAAGACAACACTTTGTCCCACAGCACAGCTTCACATTAAAAGATGAGAAAAATGAATACAAATGCTTTTGTCATCTCCAGGGCTATTGTAACAACCTGCATTTCTCTCTTCCCTCTGTCACTACAGCATTTTCAGGATGAAATTCACAGTCTGTTTGGCTAGTTATACTTTTCTGATAAAACCTCATGAAATAAATATCACTCATGGCCACACACAGTTCCTAAAAATACCTATCTGATGATGCTTCATCACTTCTCTGATGTGAGTGGGGATACAGAGCTACATTTAAAAGATGGAACAAGGGAAAAATAAATGAAAGCAGCTGAAAAAGCTTCACTTTTACATCTCTTGTTTTTCCCCTGAAAACTGCATTTACAACAGGAAACTAGAAATCTATGTACATGTAGTCATGTTTAAATCACCTCTTAGTGCTACCACAGTAAGACTTCAAAGCAAATACTGAGCACAAGACTTCCTGAAATGCTCTATAGATTTCTGAGTGATTGAGAAATGACCAATGCATTGCTGGAAAAAAACCAAACCAAGAGGAATGAGAAAAACATGGCACAAGAAAAAGCTCACGATACTCTTTTCCTCTCTTAGAAAGGATTTTTTCTATTAAGAAATGACATTCATAAGCCACGATGCTGTTTTAATTTTTGCAGTACACCACGCAGTAACCACAATGAGTCAAATGTCCACACTGTTCACAGGGTTACTTTAATACTATCAGCAGGACTCTGTGCTCATGTTTTGCTTCCTCAAGGCTCAGTCTTTGCTTTTCCATTGACTCTCAGAGTAAAACATCTTAACAATATCATTTTTCTGCGTTTGAGGAAAAAAACTGTTAATTCACATACACATTTGGGTGCACATTTGCACAAAGTGTTTTGACTAAGAGGTGCTACTGGGCGTCCAAGACAGAAATTATTTTTATAAAAAATACTTCACAGTCATTTCATGTTTTCTTGTTTAAATTGGGATACGGCAATTATTTTGGTACCAGTCTGCCATCGATAACATTAGCAGAAATTAATAAAAATATTTACACAAAGCACGCTTTATTTTTCATTCTGAACTGTAAATATCAGATACTGATAACATTACAGATGATTTGCTTAGTTATTGTCAGAGACGTAATCCCAGCAATTAGCAATGTGTATACTTAAAAAAAGAAGTCAAATATTAACATTATCTCCAATTCATGTAACTAAAGCATAAACAAACTGTACAAAATATGGAAAACACTTGCTTATCATGGAAAAATATTTAACTAGATTTGCAAAGTGCCTTCAATATAACAAACTCTATTAGATCTTATTCAGAGAGGGAAGTGAGATTACTCAGATCAGACAAAAAGGCTCCATGGCTAAACCAACATTTGTGGCTATTATGCATAACAGAGAAATCTACCTCAATTTCACTTAACCTTGTAATTTTAATTCTGTGGGAACAACTCTGCATTATCACCATTTCCACTAAAGAGACTTTTTGAACACAAAAGAATGAGAACACCAGCAGAACTTACTATGAATCCACTGCATACAGATACTGATTTAAAGAGGTTTAGCACCTACCTGGGTGGTCAGTCAGGTACCACTCAAAGCTTTTGAAACACCTAGAAAGTAGGTTTTCCTTCAATCCCAGCAGGAAGCCAACTTCTAAGGAGGCTGCAGGATAATCAGCTGAAAAGATTTCAGCCATCACAGGAGCAGTTTGAGGAATGTGTAAAAATTATTTCATTTTTTTTCACTCATTAGGTCTAAGCACAAAAACCATTTAAGTGTTAACATGAAACTCTGATTTATTGAAACAGTGTTGGGATAAAGGACAAACAGCTCAGACCATGCTGAAAGATCACAGTTGAAGTCTGACAAACATGCCATGCACTCTAACACATGCCATGTCTTGGACAGGAAATACTGTTATTCATCACACCAGTAAGTCCTGTGTCACTGGCTGACAGGATTCTTGTTTTCTGGCCAATTACTATAACCTAAAAGCAACAGGTGGTTCAGTATTTTGAAATTTTGATGGCAATTCTAATACTTGATCAGGGAGCAAGAAAGAATTTCTCAAAGTTCACAACCAGTGCTGCTGAGAACTGCCTTCTTCTCAGCCAGTCATCTAGAAATGCAGCCCTGCAGTTTCTCTGGATGCACTACACAGATCATGCCAAATGCTCTTAAAGCTCAGGTTTATAGTCTAACTATGACTAAGGAGAGCTAACAAAACTTTTCAGGTGTATTTTCCTTAGCCTGTAACAAATGCAAGGTAACACACTTAAAACTTTTCCTAACAATGATAAATGTAATTATACTTAAAGGTTTTATTGCTGGCTGCAGATAAAACACTGAGCAGAATTTATCATCCCATTTTCAGCTGCATAAAAACTTCTTACAAGTAAGTCATATACAAAGAATGAAATGTTACCCTGAGAAGGAAGAAATGAAGCTACAGCAGGATTTTTAAATTTCGATGTGCTATGCTAGGACTGGAAGCCAGAGATCACACTGAAGTTTGGGATATTAGGTTTTCAAACTTCTAGCAAATAAGAGACACACCGACCTCTTTTGGGCAACAGGAAACAGCAGCTGTGTGGCAGAATTCTTCACAGAAAGTGAACTTTTTGTTTATTCTCATTATACCCAAATTTCAATTCTGACAGCTATGCCACAACGTATGTTTATACCAGCAGAATGCAGTGGCCCTTCAAATAAATCAGAACACCATTCTACACACAGCAAAATACACTTTCTGAAAACTGTAAAATGGAGTAAGGCCCAAATCTCTGTTGATTTTTGGACACCTGTGAAGTGCTAATTCATTGTCCTGGTTTAACCTCAGCTGCCAACTCAGCCCCACACAGTTGGGGCTCATCACTCTCCACCAGTGGGATGGGGGAGAGGATTTGAAGAGTAGAAGTGTGAACTCTTGTGGGTTGAGAGACAGACAGCTCCATGGGTCAGAAAAGGATGGGTATGACAGTAGAATTAAAATGCACATGTGCTGCACAATGCAATTGCTCACCACTCACTGACAAAGGCTCAGCCAGCTCTGGAGCAGAGCTTTCCCCCCAGTTTAAACACTGAGAATGGTGTTATGTACTATGAAATATCCCTTTGGCCACTGGGGTCAGCTGTCCTGGCTGTGTCCCCTCCCAGCTCCCTGTGCCCCCTCCCAACTCCCTGTGCCCCCTCCCAGCCTCCTTGCTGGCAGGGCATGGCAAGCTGACAAGTCCTTGCCTCAGTATAAGCACCACTTAGCAACAAAAACATCAGTGTGTTCCCAATGCCATTCTCATACTCAAAACACAGCACTGTACCAGCTACTAGGAAGAAAATTAACTGCATCCCAGCCAAACCTGGATATTCATCAACTTCATGCCCAGCTGTACATTCACATGATACTGTACGTGACAGGGTGCAGCAACAATCATCAGGTTACCACATAAAAAGAGACAAAAGTTTTTCTGAGCTGAAACGGAGTTTCAAATGCAATTTTAAGACCAGAAAAGTCTCTTACAAAGGAAGAGTCTCTCTCTTCCCCTGGGCAATAATGCTGCAATGAATTACTAAAGCAGGAAACTCTCTCACACACGTTTACGTTTTCATTAACCTCATCAGTTTTGTACCAAACACAGATATGGATCAGATGTTCTTTTCTGAAACACCTTACCCTTCCAGCCACAGCAATGACTCAAGGAGATCCTTCCAAAAGCAGAAGAGCACAGTATATGTTTTCCTTCTTCAGGCAAAACTTTATCCTGTTAATATATATGCAATATATATGAAGCACCAACAGATAACAAGAGTTTGTTTCATATCAGGGTCTCAAAAAATCTCAAAATATACTATATTCTCATCATACAAGCCTACAAGACCACAGGAGCTCACAGTTCAATGAAGTATGCCTATAAGCAAAGTAAGGGAAACAAAAATATTTTACTAGTTTTAAATGTCTCCCAAGCAATCAAAGTTCTGCTTTTATTTCTGTTTCTTACTCCAGTCTTTTAGGAAGAAATTGCAAGTTTTCTAAACAAACTCATATACAGTGACAGTATTTGAGTAATTCAAATACTATGTGTTGTTGCAATGGCCTGCTACTATTCATACTATTCATTCAGTTTGTCCATTCATAGTCCACAGCCAAGCAGCATTTAAGGCTGCAGGACACCAAGTGAGCTCCATTCTCAAGACACTCCCCTTGCTCCACAAAGACAGTTCAAGCATCTTCCATCACAATCTTCTTATCAACAATAATCTTCCATACATCCTTTTTCTTATACTAAATTACCCCTCAAAGTCAAATACAAAGCATTGCTTTAAAGCCTTAAATTTAACATATTCCAGAACAGCTTATATTAACTCCCCAAAACAAGTGTGCTTTCTTTCTAACCCGAATTTAGAAAGCATATATCCAGATACAAGGCTGATGAACTCCATATCCTAATTATGCAGTAATAAAATACCACAGAAGAAAGTTTGCCAAAATAAAAATGGGAATATTTATTATCTTTTCTACTAAAGCAATGCAGTTCTGTTGAGATTATACATTGGTCTTCGCAAATGTTTCTGCAGCTAAATTCATACTTTTCAATTTTGTAAAAAAATTAGACACATACTCCATAAAAACAAAGACACAGGCTATGTCACTGAACAACTGTAAAGTATTGAACTGTTAGTAGGGATGAGCAAAGAAAGCTCATGCTTAGGCTTAAAACTGGCATTTGTATCGTTATCATATGTTCAAGTGGGACAAAAGGGGTACATTTTCCTCGCACATTTTTGGGTCCACTTCCCAAGCTTTCAGCAAGGAGACAGACTGTTAAATACTGGATTTGACCAGGAGAACCTAAACATTGCTTAGCAGTACTACATGCACAAGATGCAGGGGAAGGAAGAATCACACCCGTGCATACAGCACAAGACAAACTGTTACAACTGTCAAACGTGCACCGGACAAAATTTGAAGTTTATGAAAAGTTTTATTTGTTGTCATGAAAATAGTATCAGAAGCAAATAACTGTATGTATTTTGCAAAGTCATCTTCATTTGGCCTCCTGAGCTTTCTTGGCATTCTGTTTTTCTTTCGCCTAGAAAACAAAGGGAGATGCTCTGATGAGACAAAGGTCTTTCTGGAGCTTGGAATGAATACTCATCATGTTTCTGAACACTCCAAATATGTTGTAATAGCCACATTATACTTGTAAACTTAGACCCTTCAGAAGTATCCCACTATTATTTCACTAGATTCATAAAGCCTTTTAAGAATACATACAAGTTTAAATAAATAATACAAAAGAAGCTAAGATAAGGCAACTTTTAGAGGGGAAAATGAGTGGGGGGAAAAGTACTACTTTTAAAACATAATTTGTATCTTCATTTTTCATATCTCCATATTAATTTAACATAGAAATAACTCTTTCTGATGAAAACATTTTGTGTCACAAGATGACACTGCATTCACACATACTATCAAAACTCAAAAATGACCAAGGTCTTAGTGGTTTAGATCTTTAAAGGGAGTGGGAAAAAACCCCACAAGAGTTCCTATCAAGATATTTGCATACAGATTCTCATACAACTTGTATCAATGATAAATAGTTCAAATTGACAAGGAACAAGCATATTCTTCCTTATGGATTTAGTTAAGAGGCAGACTAGGCAAAAGGGGGGGCAATTCAGAACCAATACACAAAAGTGGATTAGTACTCCACAAGTTACCCAAAGAAGATTAAAAACTGAATCCAAACGTTACTGTCATATAAACTACAGGCCTGCAAATGTACCTTCCTACGTAAATTCACCTAAAGAATGTACTTGGTAAATAATATATAGCTGTTTTTTCATTATAATAACACAGAGACCCTTTCTCAGAGAGTTCAATATCAGGAATATGGCACATGAACAGATATGCAAACCAGCACTCGCCTTAATTCAAGCACTTGACCGGCCATAAAGTTCAATAACCAAAGTGATAGACACTTTAACAAAGAGATTTTAGTACAAGCCTTAACAGTAACTCGGTGTTAATTGCCAGACACCTTAAAAGAGGGAGATGAACCAGTAAATGAGCCCAGGAACAGGGAGCGGCGGGACGCTCCAGCCGCTGTGCCTCGGCTGCCACCTGGCGGCCACAGCCCGGTACAGCACCACGGCGGGCCCTGAGCGCCCGCGGGGACCGGACCGGGTCCCGTGTGGGACACTCGGAAACACCGCAGCCCAAAAACGGGTGTCAGGAACAGCATGGGCAACTCCACCACACTCTGCCTGAAGCTACGCATCGTAATTTTAATGGGGTTGTTAATTACCCACACAAAAAAGCCCAAATCGTACACCTCCTGAATTGCAGCATCTTGTGCCCTATAACGTGATTTAGATGATATTGAACTGCCTCTCCTAAATCACCATTAGAAAAAATTGTTTAGTTTATCAAAGGGGAGATACAGTTTGCCTTTGCATAATACTGCAAAGTTGGTTTGTCCCACAATCTGCATTGAAATTGTGCCTCTTGAGAACCAGGTAAAGTAGCAATATATGTGAATGTAGCTTTCTCAAAATGTGGTCAAGTATCTTGGAAGCATAAATGTCATGGGTTTGTTCATTTAATTTTACATAGAAGATATGAAGAATTATAGTAATATACCATTTCTTAAATGTCAGCTAGGAAATACTCACTTTTTCTACTAATGGTATTAACTGCTGGTGCTCTGCTAAAGTCTTTAATAATTCCATGATGAAAGGCAGATAGTTATGTTTTCTTCTAATATTTTCAATCTGAAAACAAATTAAAAGCATTAACATTATTATACAGCTAACCTATCCTCTAGTCCCCATCCAATTCCTTCAGATGAATTGCAGCAGCTCTCATAGCTACAAAAGCTGGCTTTTTCTTACAACTGTTCCAATGATTTCATCAGAAAAGCAAAGGCTACGTACCTTATATCTTTTTAATTTTTGGTTCTCTTCTTCAATTAACATCTGGTATTTTGCAACTTCTGATTGTATAGAACTTAACATATTACTACTTTGATCAGTATCCATAGGCTCCTCCTTCCACAAAACAGAAAAAAAAATAAGTCTTAAGAGTTTTTCTATTACAGATTCTGTTTTGGTTCCAGTTACAGGAACATTCCAGGAATTTCCACAGTTAGTTACAAGCAAATCAGCTCAGGTACAAGGAAAAGAACAGTTCCAGTACCACAGCACATGAGCCAAGACACAAAGCCACAATGACACAGTCACACTGTGCCAAGTGCTCAGAGCAGCTCACTGGGCACTACCCAGGGCTGCAGCACCACTGTCCTGCACACATCAGTAGTAATCCTTTTTTCAGGTTTTTTTCAGTGACACTCCATTTCAGCAAGGAATAAGCAAACACACAGGAGTATCAGAGAACTATTAATTTCAATACCATGGCCTACCTCTGCAAGCTGCTGCTGTAACTCTGCAATCCTCTGCTCATATATCATCTTCCTGTCAGACACAATAGCCATCAGGTTAAACCTTATCTCACCTTCACTGTATCTAAATGAGGAACAGAAACATAAAACAAAGACAACCAACTTACAAATTGGGTAGAGTTCATTTGAGACAAGGTTAGTTGTGTAGCACAACTTAATTTAACAGATCCATTTAAAACTTGGTTTCCATGAAATGCTTTCCTTTCTAATGAAATGGAGGAAGAGATTTTTGAATTGTCCTATTAGTGACTAATTTTGTAATTCCCAACAACCTCCTCTCCCCAGATATTAATATTATTCCTGTTGGTGGTCACAAAACATAAATACCAAAAAAAAGAAAACAAAACATGATACCCTTGACAAAACCTGAAGAAGACTGCTGCACACAATAGTTTTTACTTTCTCATTATTGTTACTTGTTAGAAAACATTGGAGACTTCTTCATACAGTGTGAAAAGTACATCCAACAATTAAACTCTGCAAGGCCTGCTAATCTAACTTCTACAAATCCAATTTGGTAGTAATGTTTTGCTTATTAAAAAAAGTCTGCAAACAAAAGCTTTTAAAATTATGTTCTAAAAATGTCATAAAATCAACTTTACTTCAAACATATTTGGGGCTGCAGTTCAGAGTCAGAGCTAAGAAGTAGGAAAACTTCCATAGTATGTTCTTCTAGCTTAAATTTCTGAAACAAGCCATATACCTAAGAAAACCTTGTTATCTCTAAATCCCAGCTGTATGGATAGAGTTACTATCTAGTATTTTTAAGTAAAAGCACACCCCCAAACTCTGTTCATGGTCATGACACTCTTGGTTTTCACTCACAAAGAGCCAGAGCTGTTTCACAGAGATAATGACCTTGCTCTTCCTTGTCCACAGCACTAGTAGGATCTCTCTTCACCACAGATACCTACTTGGATTAATTTACACAGCAGTACAGCATATTTGAGACTCATCTACCATCACATTTGTCAAATGTTGAGCAATAGGTTCTCAAGTCACACAATGACATGCATGTAAAAATGGAGCGTCATTCCTTATAAATTCAGCTGGAATCCTTTAATTGAGGGAAATGAAGGAATTTTTAAACCTACAGAAGGTGCTATATTTTAAAAGCATCATGAGCATTTACTTTTGAATACGCTTCTCTATGACAGGCCGGACAGCACTTATCCAGTCATCCTGACTGCAGGCACCTGGGGAAAGACACACACAAAATTATCCACCGGGGCCAAATTCATTGCAAACTCCACACCTGGATAATTCAGGCGACTTCACAGTGTGCAACACGTTTTTCCTTAGCAACTACAATCTCAAATGACCCAGGTGATTTTTCAGGAGGTGGAAAATACTTTATTAATAACGATATTTAGATAATGTAGTGGCCAAAGCAACGGAGCAAAATTAAATTTTAAGGGAATAAGCATCTAACATTTATTTTGTTGATAACAAGAAACCACAGGGTGGGGGGGAAGTATGTCATACAAGATTTTTATGACATGAAACAAATTAGTTGGTATGACAACATTAAAGTAGACAGCAAAAGAAAACAGTATGGATAGTTGCAGCTGTCATTCAGTGTTTACTCTTGATTTTCTCTGTGTAGACGTAATACAATGTTAAAAAGTCAGACACAGAAAAAAAACATCAAAGGATGTATGATAGATAACTCGATTTTAAGATAAATGAGAGAATAACTAAAAGGTGATTTCCTAAGTTGAAAATGCTGTTTTAACAATTTCAAGACCTTAAGGTAAATGAAGAGACTCATGGTCTTGTAACCATAAAAATCATGTTATTGGTAGGTCTGCAGACTGTACCCTATTTCTAGACAGACTAAAGACAAGCTATTTAGAAGCAAGTCATTACTCAGCCTAAAAATTAATACAACTGTCAACAAAATTGGGAAAACACTCTGGAAATGGGAGTGGAACACCCTGACATTAGATCAGACTCAAAAGTGCAGGTAGATGATAAGCATTGTACAGCTTTTCAAGACAAAACATGGCACACATATCAAGTTCAGAAAGATTACAAAAAAGGAACGAGTCTCACAGAGAATAAAACTATGCTGGAAGTAGCTTTTTTTTCAAACCATTAGCAAAATATTTGCTATCTAAGAAGAAAGAAGACAGTGTGTAAATACAAGCCATGTAACAAAAAAGACATTTGGAGTCAGCTGTATACATGCTGCCATTATGTCAACTTCTCTCTTGCAACCAAACTTTCAAGGTATTAAAATGGATTACTATGTCTCTTCAATTAATGAAGAAAAGCAGAGTTCATGTGAAACATGGAGGAAGCAGGAAGAAAACTGTATTTTCAGACCAACAGAACTAAACCAATACAAATGACTCCAAAAAAATACAAGCCAAGAATCAGAAAAATTTACTCTTCAATAAATAACTTGGCCTGAACTTGTAATGTATGACCAGTTGGTTGGAATAAGCTACTGTTAAAATGAAGGGTGTTCAGCAAAAATATAAAATATTACCTAAATCAATTGGGCCTTCCCTTAAGCCATCCAGTTCATAGAGCCGCCCATTAACAGGGACATAGCTTACAAAGTGAAATGCATCTTCTTCCTTTGCTGAAGACTTTGCATCAAATTCAAACATCTGTTGTCTGCAACGAAAAATTTTTTAAAAACCTGAGATTAAAAAAGAATTTGCTCAAATTTTGCCTAGATTTAAAACATGTGTCACCTGGCAAAGCTGTTGTGAACTTGCCGAATCACTTCGGAGTTGCTTAGTGCCAAACCTTTCATCTGCAAGGAAGTGAGAACAGAGCTGTAAACCAACACAGCTGAAAGACTGCAACACTTAAAATACAGAAAACAAGGGTCACTTACCGCAGCATCAAAACTTTGTGAAAACTCCTTAAATTCTGACAAAGTCTCTCCTAGATGGATATCTTGATGAGCACAGTTTAACAGCACACTTACTATGGCTTGAGTTGCACAAGCGTTATTAATTACCTACAAAAAAGTAGTGAGAATTTGTTTGTCACTGGGGATAAGAATTTACTTTAAACTGGGCAATATTTTTCATTACAAACACACTTTCTGTGCTGCTTCATAGTGAAGCTCCACTCTAAGACTAGATTTGCCTGAGTAGCTACAGAAAAGTCTTTGCTGTAAAAGACTAATAAAATGAGCTCTGGATGCCTGTCATATACAAGTCATTGATAAAACTGATTTTTCATAGCTCTGCTTAGAAACTCTGTATCTACTGCTTCATCACCCCCCTAAAGTGATTCATGAAGGACATAGAAGAAATGCAGAAATACTCTGATCTCTGTGGAAAAACACAAAGTATTACTCACAGCAAACTGCCTAAACTGTGTTATTGTATCTATGGCCTTAAAAAAAGTCAACTCTCCTCAAAGAAAATGTCCTTCAAATAATCACAACTCCCACTAGGGATAGAAGCTCAAAATCAAAAATTTGGGGCAATAAAGCACATTATAGAACCTAGAATTTTTATTTAAAGTTGTGTTGGACAAAAGAATTTCAGTATTCTAAGGATAAACTAATAACATTTACAAGTGTTTCAAGATGTAAAAATTGCTCAAAAGATGGTTTGCTGAAGCCATGATACTTGAAGATTTTTCACTTGTTTCATAATTTACAATATACCCTTCCTTTTCAAGCCAACATGTTATAGCTTGACACTGTTGCATTTCAGTGTTAAATAGTCTGGTTTTAGATAATATAAACAACCCCTTCATATTTAAGCCATGTCTTTAATGTTATTTACTAATACTCAAACTAATATACAGTATTTCAAGAAAGAGGCTACAAAAGACTATTAAAAATAATCCGAGATTACATTAAAAGCAGAGCAATCAAATGGTATAAGGCCATAGTACAAGAAAGATTTTATATTATTTTTTTCTCAGATTTTTATAAGTTAGGAAAAAGTAATGTATCTTTAGTCTATGACACTTTCTGCAATTGCAAATGCTACTTAAATCTCAGGACTGGCAGAGAGGATGTGAATTTTATATTAAAAACCAAAAATTAGTTCAGGGCTGTGAATGTGAAACCACTTCCAACAAGAAAGGAGAAAGGAAAAATGAGAAAACCCAATCAACCTGTTTTAAAATCAAAGCTAATCCTATCAAAGGAAAACCTACTACGTTAATACTGTAAGCCACATCATATATTCATTTTCTACACTTCAGGGTGTTCTCAGCTCAGATCATGTCTGTATGCAGATGATAAATGAATAATAAAGCACTTTGTAATTTAAGAAAAATACAATCTACTTGACTTAAATGGTAATCAAGGGAGTCAACTACACACGTAGAACATATTACAGCAACTGAAATTCAAATTAAACTGCAGGTACACAAGCTAAGGGCTGGAGTACATACAACTGCAAAATAAAGGACATAGGAAAAAAAATCCATCAAGTGCAGTGAAATAATGAGCAGCAGCAGAAAAACTCAACACCACCACTCCCCAACGACTACTAGAATGGCATAATTGGAATTAACACTATAACATATGAAAAGGAACCAAGAACTAAAGATTTTCCAAGATAAGACTAGAGAATGTTATCAGAGACAAGTTGCTTAAGTAGCACTGGGATGAAAGCAGGAAGATCCCAAGTGGATTAGAGTGGGATAACCCTGCACAGTGGTTACAAACACTGACAGAGAAAGGAGAAAGAAGGTAGGGACACCTGTGGTGACAAACTGTTAGCACAGTGCTGTTACAATGAAGGAAGGATCACTACAGCAAACTGTGCTTGTTAAATCATAACTACTACAGGATGTTATAGGGAGAGACAGGACTACACAGCAACTACTTCTGCTGAAAAATCGAGATGGAACAATCAGGTGCTCTGACACAGGTAACTCAATAATGGCTTCAAAAAAGCAAGGGCAATTTAGAGACATTATGTGCCTAGAGATAAGATCAACAGTGAAAATGGGTTAACTAGCTGAATACAGCTTTAAACAACAAAAATCGGAAGGAAAATTGGACTTGGCAGGGAATTTGTGGGCTTATTTGGGCTTTGAGCATAAATGAGACTTTGTATTCCAACTGCAGTACGAGAAGAGTCTGAGGAAGTATATAAGGACCAAGCTAAACAATGTCTAACTGCTAGAAAACAATATGCAAAGGATGCAGATCTGAGGCCAGTGGCCTCCAGCCCTTGAAACAAAAATACACTATAGAAATTCATTATAAAACTTCAGAGTGAGGAGGTAAGTAAAGGGCAAGAACAGTCCTGTAGCACAGGAATAGAAGCAAGTGCAGGTGATGCACATGAAAATCCAGCATTGCTGGATCCAGATGACATGGGAAAACTACCAAGATGGAACAAGGAGGTACCTGGCATGTGGCAGCTCACAGGCAGGGTGAGGAGTGCAGAGTGAGGAGGATGGGACTGCAGTACCAAATGTGGACAAGTGCCAGGTTTATTTGTCACACAGGCACAATGCCATCAGTGCACACAGCCAGCTCAGAACTGGTGCATACACATGATCACTGCATCCTTCAAGAGAAACTGGTCAGGATACCCATCCCTCTAATTTCCAATGTATCTCTTACTGAAGGTTCTCAGCACTGGCAGAAAACATTTTCTGCATTTAGATAGCATGATAATAAATGCAGGTTGTACCTGTAAGATTTTTATTTGGGCTGCAGGAAACTTAAGAGGATTTCCTGCATTTGTCCAGAAATCTCAACATATGCCTGGATATTTCTGCCCAGGAAGTCCTAGTGAGGTATTTGATTGATCAATATTCAGGACTCCAGCTTAAAGGAGGTACCCATATTTGAAAGATTTTTCTAGCAGAAGATGTATTTAACAATACTTGAAAGAAAATTATAATATCTGCATAGAGATATGTATAAAGAGAAGATTACCATATCACCAAGTGAAGCTCAGCTTAAAACAACCCAAGGAACCATTCTCACACACTTGTCAAGATGCATTATCTCCTAAGCATGCACCTCTCTAGGGATGCAGTCAGTTTCTGGTTCAACTTCAGGCTGAAATACTAAGTTCTTGACTCGCATCTTCCATAATGTAATATGGAATAATGTAGGGATAATGTAATTTGCTTTTCAAAAAAGCCTGTGGACAACCCTGTGCTGTGGTACCATAACCATCAAATCTCTGAGCTTTACTTACTAAGCATCTCAGTGTTACAAAACAGTTGGTTTTACAAGGCTCAACGTAAAAAATTCAGCATTAGCACAAAGTTTCACAACTTACTTCTTGTTTAAAAAACCCTAATTTTTAAGAATTTTTTATTTCCTTGGAGTAAAGATATAGTTTTTCTATAGTTACATTCAGTCACTGAAAATCTCTGATTTGTTTAATGTCCTGTAAGTTGTACTTCTTGTAAGTTAACTGTGTTATTCCAAGTTTAGCTTTAACAGATATCTGATCTATCTTAATGTTATCAAATCCAAAAGAGTAAAAAATTGGAATCAATTAAGTACTGGAAATGTTAAAATACACATGCTTCTCTTAGTGGCACAAAGACAACTAAAGACCAACGTTTTGTTATTAACAGTATCATTTATAAGATCCCCCTTCTGAAGGTATTCCCAACTAATGAAGTTAACATTCTATCACAACAATGCAAAACAAAATAAGTACACAGCACCAAAGAAAGGCAAGATACCATTATTCCAGTAACAAAAACCTAAACAAGTTTATTAAACTAAAAAAATGTCGTTCATGAGTCTGCAACAATGGCATTTATTTTATTCAAGAGACACTTCCATTCCTGCAGTGCTTAGCACAGAACACAGGTACTCCAAACAGTGCAGAAGGAAGCTGAATACATTGGGCAGGCATAACCATGTAGCCAGTGCATGTGAAAATAACAGCAAGGGCCCACTTAAGCAACACAGAAATCAGGAAATTCAGAGTTAAGGCTGAAATTGTATCCTTAACTCACCTCATTGTGCCTAGGTATCCTAGCTCAAAGGGTATGTAAGATCATCCAGAGTTCTGTGGCCTCAAATAGAGGACCAAATCATACCTAGGCATAACAGGGAGGCCAAATTTAACATGAGCACACATAAAAGTGACCATTAAAAAACCACCTTTAATATGCATGCATACCAGACAGATTTTTAAATTCAACCCCCCCACATCCTCGTGACTTAACTCTGAACAAGATCTAGTTGTCATCTGGAATTCAACTACAACATCACTGTGAAAGTGGAAATGAGTAAAATGTGAGCATGCACAGGCTTCTTGGCAAAGTTGTGCTTTCTAATGCAATTTTAAAAATGTTTTGCTAGATACAGTTTGAAAACTTTACATCTAACTAAAGTTCCCCCCAATTAAATGATTTTTAAGATGGAACACTTAACTGAACAGAAATGGAGCTATGCTTTAATAATATCACTCACTTCCACACTCTGTTGTTCCATATTAACAGTAACTTTGTCTTGCTCAAACAGGATTCACCATGACATTTTAAAACATGTCTGCAGTAAAATTAATTGTACCAAATCTAAAGAGATGACAACATTTAAAAGAAGACAATGTATGGGAAAAGAAAGAGAGGAAAAGACTTCTTGAGATCTTTAAGGCTCCATTGTCATGTCAGTTTTGAAGACACGGATCAATAGATTAATAACCTTAAATGCCATAAAATTTTTCTAACAAACCTATTTTTCCTAGAATTCCAGCATACAAATAAACATATTGTTACTTTATATCATCACTTTTGTAATGAAGGGAAAGGTCTTGAAACACCCTCAAGGCCACCATATGATTTGGCTTAAAACATACAGACAGAAAATAAAAAAGGTACATGAGCCCAGCTGTACAATGGCTGGGAGGACTTACTCTTGCACAAAATATTCAATATTAATTCTCATCTTCCATCGTGTTCCTGTGTCACTCAGAGGGATTCAGAGACCAGTCTCAAGAAATCCAACCACCTCAGCACTACCAAAAAGGAACTCCTGTTCTCCCTCACTTACCTGTTACCAGCTTTGTCCTGTACTGAACAAACACCTCATAATACAGCAGGAGACCAGCCCAGAAAATGCCCAGAGCATCTACAGAAAACTGCTGGCTGATGAGCTACTGAGCCATTGCAAGAGGACCAGGACCATGACACTGAAAGGACACAGGCTGAAGGGACCAAGGCATCCTGCTCCCATCAGCAGCAACCCATAACATCAGCCAGTTGCTCAAGGAAACACTGCCAAGTCCTCCAAACACAGCATGGCAAGCTGGGTCTCTAACCCAGGCTTTCTTCAGTGTTAAAGTCACCAGAACTAAACTGTTATTACAGATCCCTCCCAAATACAGAAAGTTTCTTTCATTTATCTGTAAACTTTTCACATTAATCTTTCCATAGCTATTTCACTAGTTGTTCACTCACTATCTCAGTCCAGGCAAAACTGAACTGATATGGAACACAAGTATATGTATGTCTACAAGAAATGTTTTGATTTTGCTAAGTTACTGCACTTGACTCACAGACAATACTAAAATCCCCAAAATTGACTTTAAACTTTTTGCCAATTACTTTCTATCCCATGCCATCAAGTGGCATTTCCAGGTTCTACTACTTCAAGAGTCAACATTCCTAGAAATTGCTTTCCATGCTAAAGTTAAGAGTCACTCCAGCATATCCTCCTTAAAGGCAGCAGGTGAAAAAAGCAGAAGATTGTAAAGCTCCTATACTTCCACAAAGAGGTTTCAGGCTTAAGAAAACCTTAAAATACGTTTGTTTCAAAGAAAGCTACTAAATAAAGAAGACTTTCCACTGTTAGCCTTTAATTCTGTGGGCTTTGTTCTCAAGTCTAACATACAAATTTACATTCTGCAACCTCAAAGCTCAAGAAAGCTCCTCTTAGCTACTTGCTTTTAAATAGTGTCAAGCTTCAAAAGAGGGAAGTGAAGAGGGAGGGAAAGAGGCAAAAGAAGCAGAGTAAGCAGACAAATGCTTTGAAACTTGTCAGCAGTCACGAGAACAGCAATTCTAGGAGAATCTCAACTACTTGCAGGAAACAAGAAAGATGAAATCCCTTGAGTGAGGGAAAATTTACCTTCATCTTAAAAAAAAAGCAAAACTCAAACCAAAACAAAACAACCCCCACTTTAGATTCATATCAGCCTATTTTCTTCCTGCCCCATAACTACCCTTTTGAGAGTTATATCAAGGATTTTCCCTGAGGTTCTTTGCTTCATGGCTATTTGGAAGCCTAAGATCACTAACATTATGTCTGATTAGGCAGAAATCACAACTTAAACCAGTGTCTATCAGAGTTATCCAACTATAAAGACATTTGGCAAACCACTGCTGATCATTGTATCACAAAAGTGGTAGACAGTGTTTGGCAGGACTCAAGAGCTGCAGCAAAGAATGAAGAAAATGAGTATTAAAAGAGACCAAGAGACAAAGTCATCCATAATAGCATGAAACAGTAAGGTGATTATAAAAGAAACACAAGTGAGGCACAGGTACAGGGTGGCCAGGATACCTATTTCCATTGTCTTCCATATTTCTATACTTTCAGCTGCAAGTACATGGAGACATTTACATATCCTGAAATTTACATACAAAGCATTTCTGCATTTGTGGTGGAAAATATACAACAAAACCCCCCAACAACTAATCTATGCAACAGTCTTCATAGAAAGCCTAATATTTTGCTCTTTGGTATGAATGCTTTGTAATTAACACCTATAGGGTTACACCTCTTGTTTAGACTGTTACACTTATCACCGTTTCAAAAGCAGGTCTCAAAAAAGACCTAAAAACATTTATTAAATATTCCTACTTTCATTATGGTTACTGTCTCCTCTTGCTTGCAAGCAATATACACAGGCAGTCTGTCAACACTAACACAAAATTTCAGTACTAAACCACAATGGATTACATCAGCAAAACAAATTTTTCCCGTAATAATGAATTTAAACTCACCTTTCTGATCTAAATACTTAAAACTTGCATGTCAAAATGGTGTGCAAGAAAAGTATTATCCTAGAGTTATAATGCCCCAGCTGCAGATGATTTGAGAAACACGAGACACAAAAACAGGACCAAAATAAACATTTTTTCCAAGAAGTTGTTGAAAGTGGTTTCAAAAAAATAATTTGCTCATTTTGCTGAAAACATTCACCCAGTCATTATTTACTGCACATGAGAGTGAGTTATTCTGTGGGTGAGGGCTGACAAATAAGTGAGCATTTTACTCTTCCACAGCTGATATTTGTCTGACTTAACAGATGAAACTAATTTGCTTTGTTAATCACCTTTCAATACAAGTTCCTACTCTCAGAATTTGTTAAAGTCATTTCACTTTGTAAAACTGTATTTTTTGTGTTCACATTAACAAAATGATGGGTTAATTTTCAGTATTAAAAGCTATGATTCATGACATATCTAAGAAAGTTACTGAGCTTGCCATACCTGCTTTGCAAAAAATATTGTATCCAGTCTGGAATCCTGAACAACAGAGCCTGCTGGTTCCTCTCCAGGCTGCCACTTGAAGAGAAAAATCAGCCCATGTACTGGCCTGAAAAACAAAATTGATAGAAAAAAGGTCACCTGTACAGATGAAAAGTACCAAATCCAAAAATCCCTACTGTAATTTAGGTGTAGGCTGGTGTGGCAATTCTGTTCATTCTTTCTAAACACAGGGAATTTGCACTGAAATTTTTAGGTGTGGTCTTTCACTCAGGCAGCAGACAATTCAGGCTTCTTTTTGTATGTGCTAAATAAACCCATTCTGAATTAGCATTTAGCCTGTAACTTTCAAAAGTCAAGACAAGTTTTCCCAGTTACTACAATTATTACAGTTGCACAACTTTCACTTGAATTGGTTAGTGACAAATAAATGTCAAAACACTTGTCAATCATATACAAGAGCTGGAACTGAAGTCTGGTAGTCCTGCTAGACAAAGATGAAACAGTCAAAGAGGAGCTCTCAGGAAACCTCACACTTTGAGTTCTCTCTCTGAGAAGTAAGAGAAATACAGTTTTCTACTAAAAAGGAGTCTTGCTTTTCAGACCAAATATCTTGCATAGTAAACAGCTTTTACTGCATGTTGCACTGAATTCAGTACTCCCACAAAACAGAAATTTGTTAGTAAAAAATCCAGTTCTTTAAAAAACTACAGCTACATTAAAGCAAAAAATTATTCATCAACCTGAATTGAAGGTCATTGCCACAAAGATGTCACAAAAGGTTTCTGTACAAAAAGTAAACATATGACTACACTGAATAAGAAACTTTTCCTAAGCTCTGACCAAAACTCTTTTTAAACAATGGGTTCACTGAGGGAGTTTGAAAAGAATGCAATATTCTTTAACTCTCAGTGTTTATACATTCTGTAAAACATAGTGTGTGTATATAGGAAGGGAGGAAGGAAGCTGGTCATCACTCAGGACTACAAAAATATGCATCTGACAGTACATGCAAACAAAGCTGTTGCTTTACAAATGAAACAGGTAATGTTCTGATGAAGCATCATAAGAGGTAGATAACACAGGCAGCAAATAGACCCTTTTTGAGGCAACATTTCTGCCATTCAGGTGTCACTTGTCAAGTATCTTCAGTCAGACAAGACTTCTAAAAGTATACCTTCCACACCAATTGCCACATGTTCTGAAAGATTACATATACAAGCATGGGATATCTGCAGAGGAATAGAACATGGTCCAGGTTAAATGACATTTTCCACTTTAAATCCTGTATGTTAACATGGGTAACAACAATCATGGACAACATGGTAAAAGAATTCATGTTGCCTAACGAGGGCAGAACTGTTCCATATGACCCCAGTTGTCAGTTACAAGCCTATGTGCCTGCACATACATATGGAAGTGGTTCTGCAGGAAAAACGAGTTATAAAGGTATGCAAGTTCAGTAAAATAATTTATTTTAAACAGATGCAATGTCATGTTATGTGACAGAAAAAAGGAAGATCAAACAAGGAACGGAAATTTGTCAAAAAATTTGTTAAAAGATATAATGCAAGCTAATAGCAAAATCATTAGAAACCTATTTCCACATTGTAGCTGCTATTAGCATCTCTTTTAAAACCCAGGAAAGCTAGCTTAACACATTAATAAAAAGCAATTTAATTGTCAGGTGCTCCATTAAATCAAAATTCTAATGAACTTCTGTGGAAACTGAAGGAAAAACTCAAACACAAAAAGCTCCAAACAAAAAAGCCACCAAAATTGTACCTGAGTTTAGTACACATTATTTCAGCGACTTCAGACAAATAAGAATAAAAACATGTGTCTTACTTCAATTTTTCAAAGTTCTCTGGTTCCAAACTCCATATTTCTTCAACTTGTGCTCCTCTACAGCCTGAAACAAGGAAAATACAGGTTTCTTCAACTAACCCATGTACAAAGGGATGCAGCCAGCAAAGACAGACATATGAAAGAAGACGCATAATGACACATATAACATTTACCACTTGTATGCCCAGGTTCTGGATAAATCCATTTATGGATTCTACATTTAAAAAAGAAGCAGAGGAGATGAAAATATTTTTGGTCACCTCATGTCCTTTGCTCAACTGAAAACAACACTGTTTCTAGAGACATTATCAGCAAGCCCAAACAGAACTTAAAAGATCTATCTCCAGAAAAAGACCTATGGCAGTAGACTGAAAATACTGTAAGCGATATTTGCCCCAAAGGTTCAATACTTAACATGTAGAAGATTCATCTATGAGTTTAAAAAAAAAACATAAAAGGAGAAGCATGTCTGGACATGACTTGCAAGAAAAATCATGAATCAATGTAACCCAGCTTACAATCATTTTGCTTCTTTGGCCGAAATCCTACGTATACTTAGATCTGTCATTATAACCACATACTCACAGCATCGACAAGAATTATATGCAAGATCCAACATAAAATTTCACATTCTCGAAGCCTAAGCAGCCCCTTGCAGGACACCCTGCCCACTGCCAAGCCCCAGAGCTCAGTCCGGGCACAGACCTTCCCCATAACATCCTCTCTCCGGGGCTCTGTAGGGCCCAGGTCCTTCCCAAGTGCTCGTGTCCTCCCTCCCCTTCTCCCAGTCAACCACCGACGGCACGAGAGGACACAGTCAAACTGCGCCGGGGAAGTTTAGGTTGGACATTTGGAGGAATTTATTCACAGAAGGGTGATTAGGCATTGGAATGGGCTGTCCATGGAGGTGGTGGAGTCACCCTCCCTGAAGGGGGTTAAGGAAAGACTGGACACGGTACTTAGCGCCCTGCTCTAGTTGACACGATGCTGTTCAGGCACAGGTTGGACTCGACGATCTCCGGGGTCGTTTCCAGCCCAATTGATTCGGTGACTCTACACGGCGCGTCCTCCCCGAGCTCTCCGGCAGCAGCGCAACACGTGTGCCGGGCAGGGGCCGGGCCCCGCCGCACAGCCCGCCCTGGGCCCGG